>OX371289.1:10837475-11437475 GCA_947310995.1 Yponomeuta cagnagella
ACTACCTCTATAAATTGCCATTAGGCATCACTTCTTCAAACTCACCGGCATTCGGAAGCAAACAGCGTAGCTGTGCCCGCGAGCGACTACCGCTACCACAGCGACCAAACCTGGTCAGCGCCCAGTCGCAGCGAGCTACCATCCAGAAGGTAAACAAGACCAACTACCTCTACAAATTGCGACTTGGTATCACCTCTAATCTGTAATGTGAAGCGACCACATCTGGGGCGCTATTACGTAAGTCATCCACTGTATGGTGTTGTCTGATTTAGCCTACTCTCAAATACAATCATAATTTGACACTTAGGAGACGTCAAAATGGTTAACCCGATAGAGTGGATAGTTACGTCACGTTATAGAAGGGCTGGTCTAAGGCCAGTCGCAGCCAGCTACCATCCAGATTATAAGAAAGTGCTCAAGTGGCTACTACCTCTACAAATTACCACTAAGTATCAATTAACCGACCGCCGCGGCTACAAAAGCGACCAAATCTCGTCCGCGCCAGAGACAGCGAGCTACCATCCAGAAGGTTAACAGGACCACTACCTCTACGAACTGCCACTTGGTATTACCTCAAACCAGCATTAGGAAGCGACCACCCCTGCCAAAGGAGCCAAATATGGTCGACGCCAGTCGCAGCGAGCTGCCATCCAGAAGGTTAACATGGCCACTACCTCTACGAACTGCCACTTGGTATTACCTCAAACCAGCATAAGGAAGCGACCACCCCTGCCAAATATGGTCGACGCCAGTCGCAGCGAGCTACCATCCACAAGTAAACATGACCACTACCTTTACAAACTGGCCCCCTCTAACCTGTAATAGGAACAGTAAATTAAAATGTTTTTATCTACACTAATGTTGTAACATTCTACTTATGTTTTCAATACTTGACTTATAATTACTACTGTTATAGCGCAGACAACAAAACACTCAATTTAAGCAATTTCACATGATGGTATAATATTCACATCGATATCGTAAAATCTCATTATAACATCAATAAAACGCGACCAACTTGATTGCAGGGCCAATCAGGTTGGTCGCGTTTTATTGAAGCGCGCAGCTGCGCTCTCATTGGTTAAATTTTAATGGCGGCAAAATCACTGTGATTATACACGTACGCGTGAATTTAATTTTTAATTGCATTAGTGAAGATAAAGTAGTGTATGCAACTGCATATAACACGGGTATTAAAACACTCGTTACTAACTCACACTCGTGTTTTAATACCCTTCATTATATGACAGTTGCATAAACTACTATTAGCGTGCGAGAAACACGGGGTAAACCTGCGCATCGCTACTCCGCTCACGCCCTCTCCTCAGTTAATTATTTATCATTATAGTATTTCAATTATTTAGTGCAGCTTGTGCCACTAAGCCTTATAATTAAATTAAACTGTTATACTTTGTTCGGCGGTCAGTGGTAAGACCGACAGCCCTATGGTTGGACGATGTTAGCAAGTCGTCAAAAGGCCTGTGGATGCGAATGGCGAGAGACCGCGAAAGATGGCGAAGTGGGGAAAAGGCCTCTACCCAGCAGTGGGCAGAGGTGGGCTGATGATGACTGTGTTGGTGATGTTAAACCGCTACTTCTTTCGCACACAAACTCTTTTATCACGAACGAACCTACTGAACGCCTGGCTAGACAAGCGGTCGTGGCCTAACCTAACCTAACCCAACCCAAGGCTCTTAGAAGCAGAAGAAGAAGAAGAAAGACATTTATTATACCAACAAGGCACGTTAAGCTGTTGGTGCCGGCTGCCGTCGATAGATGGCAGTCGTTAAGCCATGTCAGAGGCCTTAGGGCGGCTTGACAACTTCTGACAGTAGACGAGCCACCAGTCTACAAGCCTCCACCAATCCGGACTTGGCCCCCGTGGTGGAGTATGGCCTATACCTTCCTCAGGGAAGAGACCCGTGCCCCTCGGTGGGGACATAGTGGGTTGATGATGAATACCAACAAGATACATCACAGAAACAAAAAGTCTCCCTCTGCTGGGCAAAGGCCTCCCCCACACGGACCAGCTCCTATATCACGCGCACCAAATCCTGATCGATTCCGATCGTCTAACTGTCACATTCCACACTAATTGCTATCGCAAACGCCAGGATTCCGACTGCATTTGGCCTCTGATCTTGCTGCCCTGGGCCACCTCAGACCCGCTCGTACGAGATCGTCTCGCAGTCGTCTCCTTGGTTTATTTACGTTTTAAAAACCTATTTAGAGGTTAAAAATTCCACCCATGCCGGGACTTGAACCCGCGACCTCTGGCGACGCTCATCTGAGCTAATGTGCAAGTGCAGGCATCGGCGAAATTTCGAGCGTCTTTTTAAGCCTCTAAATAGGTTTTTAAAATCGTCTTCAGCACGGGTTAGTGCAACAAAAAGAATATAATCATGTAGGTACAGCTACATCATTCCGATGTAAAACCTAACTGCAAAGTGGGTTGCTCGGGGCTGGAAGTGATGTAACTTGCTTCTTCCAGATGTCGCTGCCTGTACGTAATACAAAGAAAGTTTGTAAAGAGGCTCGAAATTTCGCCGATGCCTGCACTTGCCCATTAACTGAGTTGGGAGAGCGCTGGCACGGTTAGCCAGAGGTCGCGGGTTCAAGTCCCGGCATGGGTGGAATTTTTAGTTAGTGGTTAGTGCAACAAAAAGAATATAATTCGGTATTTGACACGATCTGTTAGAAGCTGGCTCAGGGTGAAGCAAGTGGACTGTAGAATTGTACATACAAAACGCGGCACTCGGAACCAAAGAATTTATTACCGCTAATTTAACACAACACACGCACCATGGATTCGGTCACACAGAGAGAGACATTTTTGTATTACCAACTTAAAGAGCTAAACTAGGAAACATGAAATACTTGTGTTGCCATAAACACGATCAACAATTAATTATTTCATATGCTCGAATCCGTGTGGCACCGGATTAAGAATAGCGTCACTCCATTTCCTTCCGTGGATGTCGTAGAAGGCGACTAAGGAAATAAATTACCAGGAGACGGGCAGCAGCGTCTTCCTGAGATTCCAACCGCATACTGCGATCGCCAACCCGCCTGCCAAGCGTGGCGATTATGGCAAAACACCTCATGGTTATGAAAACCACGAAGGAGGCCTATGTCCTGCAGTGGGTGTTAAATGGCTGATGCCTGATGATGATGATGATATGCTCGATTAAAACAAAAATTACAAAATATCTCGGAAAATATATCTCTTTTAGTCAATTACTGGTTATTACAATTTTTAAATAGATTAAACATAAAAAGAGTCCTCTGAAATGTGACGGCATAAGCCAGTATTTTCATACAAAATTTTTACAACGTTTTAAAAGTAACTCATTTGATATTTTGTCAAATACCAAATACCCAAATATTAACGATTTGTTTTACTTACAGCTACATGAAGCAATTTGTGGTGGCTGTAGTGGTGCCTCTACTTCTTCTGCTGCTGTCTGTGACCGCTCTAACTGCCGTACTCTGCTTCCACTACGCTGGGATGTGAGTACCTACTTTCTTTTTCAGTTTTCATTTATTTTCCGGGAGTTTGTAGTTATATGATGATGTCTGACCCGTCGTCCCCATTTTGATACGGTATTTGACACTATCAACAATAAATTATTTGATATGCTCGATTAAAACAAAAATTACTAAATATCTCGGTAAATGTATCTCTTATAGTCAATCACTAGTTATTACATTTTTTAAATAGATTTAACATAAAAAGAGTGCTCTGAAATGTGACGTCATAAGCCAGTATTTTCATACAAATTTCCGTTTTAAAAGTAACTCATTTGATATTATGTCAAATACCCAATTGTAGCACCACCAAATAAAACATTGTAGAACAAACAAAGAGCTAACTGTTGAAAATTAAAAAAGCATTTATTCACACCACGAAACCAATTGGTACAGTAATGAAAGCTTTTGGCGTGTGTTACTTTTTAGGGTTCCGTACCCGAAGGGTGCCAAACGGGACCCTATTACTAAGATTTCACTGTCCGTCTGTCTGTCCGTCTGTCTGTCACCAGGCTGTATCTCATGAACAGTGATAGCTAGGCAGTTGAAATTTTCACAGATGGTACAGATGATGTATTTCCGTTGTCGCTATAACAACAAATACTAAAAACAGAATAAAATAAATATTTAAGGGTGGCTCCCGTACAATAAACGTAATTTTATTGCCGTTTCTTGCTCGATATTAACAACGGCAACAGGTAGACGCTTGAAATATTTACAGAATATTTAGTTCTATATTCGCTTCAAAAATAAATTGTTAAATTAAAATAAAATTAATATTAAGAACAGCGTCACTCCATTTCCTTCCGTGGATGTCGTAGAAGGCGACTAAGGAAATCAATTACCAACAGCCGGGCAGCAGCATCTTCCTCATATTCCAACCGCATACTGCGATCGCCAACCCGCCTGCCAAACGTGGTGATTATGGCAAAACCCGTCATGGTTATGAAAACCACGAAGGAGGCCTATGTCCTGCAGTGGGCGTCAAATGGCTGGTGATGTGATGAAGAAAATAAATATTTAAGGGGGGCTGAGCTTGTATGGGATACAACGAGAGTGATAGTGATGAGAGTTTCTCGATCTTTGTGTCTAATCTTGTATAGATAATGGTACGGAACCCTTCGTGCGCGAGTCCGACTCGCAATTGGCCGGTTTTTTTTGGCAGTGATCAATGTCCCCTACACTATACGGCCTGTATCGCCGGGGACGGTAGGCAGAAGTTATATTGGACAGGGTTTCGAAAGGTGGCAAAACAGTATTCATGCAATTGGCAAATGCTAGTAAATTTAAAGAAAAATGGCTTAACTAAAGTGATACTTACCTATCTTTTGTAACTTTGTGCTGTGGACTTCATAAAATTAATAAAATAAAATAAAATAAAAATACAAGCCCGAGAAAAAAAACTGATATATAAATATATCATTAAGCTTATTATATATATTGTATGTTACTAGCAAGTATTATTAAAAGTTGATGAGAATGCTCTAAACACTCGAAAGGATGCCAACATAAGCAGCGTATATACGTCCCACTGTAGGGCACAGGCTTTCCCTCAGGGAGAGAGTATGGGCTTAATCACCACGCACCCACTGCGGATTGGCGATTTCAAGCGCTGAGGTATGTAAACAGCCCAGACATTCAGGTTTCCTCACTATGTTTTCCTTCACAGTTAGCGAGTGGTATTGCTACTATTACTTCACAAATGTACATAACCTTAGAAAACGAAGTCATAGGTACATGCCCGCACTGGCATTGCGAACCTGGGTCTCTCGCTACCGAGTCCAATGTTCTACCCACTAGGCTACCACCGCTGTCCTTTATATACTGAAGTTATTTTCTTTTGTCTAAAGTTAATACCAGCGTACGATACCTGAATGGAATAAGGAAATAAATTACCAGGAGTCGGGCAGCAGCGTCTTCCTGAGATTCCAACCGCATACTGCGATCACCAACCCGCATGCCAAGCGTGGCGATTATGGCAAAACCCCTCATGGTTATGAAAACCATGAAAGAGGCCTATGTCCTGCAGTGGGCGTTAATGGGCTGATGATGATGATGATACCTGAATGTATGGAATAACTGAATAATTTTACGCTGTTGTGAAGTTTTCTCAACTCTAAAATGTTTTTCAGGCGCGATTCGGAATCGGAATATTTTCTTCAGAACATCTTCCACATTTGCATTGACTATAGAATACGAAGGTTCGGTCAATCAAGTAATTTTGTATGGCATGTTTGAGCGTTACTGTTACTAACATGTTACTAATTATTTCTCCACCATAATCTAAATCTTACCACTGTTATAACTGCGAAAGTTCGGATGTATGTATGTTTGTTACTCAATCACTTTATAGAATTTGGCACAGACAAGAATGGAGAACTTGCGTCTAACTTAGAATTGCTTTATTTATACCAAAGAAATCATATAAAACCTTAGGAAAAATAAAAAAATAAACTATAAAAATATTTATTTCGGGGTTTTCGGAGTCACAAAAATGCGAAAAATAAAGTTACTCTAATAACAAAAACCTTATTAGATTTAGTTTTTTCATTGAATCTTGAACGTTTTCTTATAAGGGTGTACATGCATAAAAACATTATTTTACGAGATAACTGAAATATCGATAAACATTTCATCGTACACTATAAGGCGTTACGTGCAAGTTGTGACGTCATAGTTTGAGCCCGAATTGTATGGCGAGTTTCTGTACCACGTGACTACGTTGACTTCTTGAGTTTTTTTTTTATGGAAGCGAAAGTGTTCTGTCAGTTTCGTGGCAAGTGGCAGTCCCTGGTCTCTGCCTACCTCTCTGGGATACGGTGAGTTTGTGTATGTATGTATGCATGGAAAGTATTAGTCTCATGGAAAAAAAAAATACCACCTTTATTTATATTTTAACGTGGTCTCTCGGATTATATTAAAGCTTTTTTTTGTGCAAGTTCTCCATTACAGTCTTGAATGCTACGTCATAGGCTACTTTTATTCCCGAAAAAAATATGGGTCCCTCACAAAAAATGCGAGCCCTCCGAGGACTGGCGATTTCAAGCACTGAGACCTGTGAATACCTATGACACTCCAGTTTCGTCATAATAATGATCCATGTTTATCTTTGTGTTCTCTTACCTACATACATACATAAACTCACGCCTGTATCCCAGAGGGGTAGGCAGATTTTTCAGTATTTTTCTCTTACCTAATCTGAACTAATAAACTTGACATTTGTTTATGGCTAATAAATCTAATATCATTATCTATTTAGTTAATCTGAAAGTATTTTATTCGATACACCCTGTATTAAAATCTATATATAAAAATCCTAGACTGATTTGCATTAGCAATGCGGTTTTCAAGCTTTTATGGGTTCAAATTCTCAGTGCAAAAGGAGAAACGTAACTTACTAACAATACTGCCGTCAATGTGAGCTACGAGTGAGAGTGAGTCTTAGTTGCCTTACTATAAAGTTCAAAACTCTACTTTTTTCTCCAGAGCCCACAAATCAGGCAAAGTGGAGATGTGTCGCTACGAGACGAACAACACAGAACAGACTCAAGTTGCCGATAACACCAGCAACAGGAGCCTGGGAGTCAGGTACGTTTGAAATTTGAACTCTGTTGCCTTTAGATGTTGTTTCAATTTGCTTTAAATACGGTCTTCTAATAAAGCGAAGTTATGTTTCGAACCGTGTGGCGCCGGATTAAGAATAGCGTCACTCCATTTCCTTCCGTGGATGTCGTAGAAGGCGACTAAGGAAATTAATCACCAGGAGACGGGCAGCAGCGTCTTCCTGAGATTCCAACCGCATACTGCGATCGCCAACCCGCCTGCCAAGCGTGGCGATTATGGCAAAACCCCTCCTTGTTAGGAAAACCATGAGGGAGGCCTATGTCCTGCAGTGGGCGTCAAATGGCTGATGATGATGATGATGTTTCGAAGATAAATTCTCATGAGAGAAAATTGTAACCAATTTTTTTCAACTGTGATAACTGTAACCGAAATTTTCCGCCATGATATTGTAACCGAACTAGTGCGTAAAAATATCGTTGATGTATAAGCAGGTTCCACCAATAAGTTCATCTTAACGTCCCGGACTAATTAATGCAAAATCTACCTGAGTCTTACCAACATCGAAATACAAATGGTTTACAAATGCAAATGTAAAGAGGAGATTCTTAAATCGACGCGTATGACTTTACCTGGACTTGGATTTAGCACTACAATGATGGGGAACCTGCGTCTAAGTTAGATAGAAATCATATAAAAAGTTAGGAAAAATAAAAAAAATAAAACAATAAAAATATTTTTTCGGTGTCATAAAAGCCCGAAAAATAAACTTAATACTCTAATAACAACAACCTTATTAGATTTCATTTTTTCATTGAATTCTGAACGTTTTCTTGTAAGGGATTATGAGGCATTACGTGCAAGTTTTGACGTCATAGTTTCAGCCCAATTTGTATGGCGCGTTTTTGTACTACGTGACTATATAGACTTTTCGCAGCTTATATTATGAAAAGTATTAGTCGTACAGAAAAAAAATTGATACCACGTTTATTTATTTTTAACATGGTCTCTCCGAATATATTAAAACATTTGTTAGTGCAAGTACTCCATTGCTTTTAATTTTACATGTTTCAGTCCAAATAACAGCCTCGCCCGCCCGTACAGTCCGAAGTCCACCACTAACCTCGCAGGCAACTACAACCGTCCCCAGCCACCGCCTTACATGGGCTCGACCTCAAACTCCTTGCACCATCGTAAGTCTGGCAACACTGACTCGGATACTGGCATAACGCCCGAGCATCGCAGCCATTTGGCCCTAGATGAGTCATTGAAACTATTAAACGAAGCAAAGATATCGAACGCTGAGTACATTGACGATTTGAGTTTGAAATTGGAAGCTCAGATTCCATTTTTGAAGGATCCAATCGTCGACTTGAATGATGGTTCGGAGGATTATGTGCCAATAAAGGGAGAGGATGGGTACGTGACAATGAATGGCAATCTGGATGATATTTTGGTACCAGAGCTGTCAAAGTTTGGTCTGACCGGTGTTGCCAGTTCGGTTATTTGACATGAGGTCGTGACTGACGGCGGGGAGCCGGTCAAGACATGGTTCTGCTAAGAAGTGGTACCTTTAATAGGTACCTAGTTTTATTATCAAAGATTATAAAACTTCGTGCACTAATGTTGTATCACATTATTCTAATGTAAAATTTTAGTAGCACTATTTGGTACGTACTTATAGTAGTCTGCCGCCAATCATATCCGAAGTTATAGTGGTGTTTACATATCTTTGTATCATTCAAATCGATGTTAGTATCTACAGTGTATAAGTGATACAATGTAAACGTTCTATTATTATTAAGTACATAGATTTATTCAATTTTTTTCTGCATTTATGTTAAATGTTTCAAATAGTCGCATTATTAAGTAAGCGACATTGCTAGTGTCGGAGGACTAAAGCACATAAGTGCAAAAATAACAACTTTTCGAGGCAGTGAAAAATGCATTTTATTATTATTATTAATACGTTTATTGCACATAAGTAAAAAATACAATGGCAATGTGGCGGACTTAATGCTATAGGCATTTTCTACCAGTCAACCACAGGTGGTGCAAGAAATTAACTGGTAGGCATACGTAGCAAACGGATAAAACGAATTACTTTAACTAAAATTACGTAAGAAGACGAATACTCAACAATAAATAAGTAAATATTTATACTATAAACTTATAATAATATAATAATAATATACACATATAAACTGTAGCACATAAGCAGATATAAATATATAAGGAAGAAAGATAGTAGTGAGATTGCAATTACACAGCCGAGACCCTCCATCCATATTACACTTTTTACATTAACGGAGGGCTGTCATGAAACATTGCATTGAACATACACGTCTTTTTACAAAAATTAGGCAAACTGCTATTTTAATTACATCGTCGACCGCCGACCCTAGAATTGTTCTTAAGTATGTTTTCGAGGTTTAGGCGAAACAGTAATTATTGTCATCTAGTCAAATACCACAAAACTATTTCAAGTATTCATGTTAAACTTCGCAATATAACAGCGCCGGGTAGTAAGAGTCAATGAATTTCATATTTCATTTTTTATTTCTTTTTATGTTATTATTGATGACAATAAAGACATTAAAAAAACACAACCAAAACCACTGAAACCTGTGAGTTTTATGTGTGATTTATTTACGTAGAGTTTAGAGAATTCATTTGAAGGAGACTCACAAGCTACGAAGTTAAGTTGTTAATCTAGTCAATGTGTAAAAAAAATAATGCGTAATCTATACATATTATGTATGTATTTTATTTAACAGGCATTCGATGTTGTTTCTATACATAAGGTGACTTGAATAGAATAAAAACTACTTATTCGATAACTTTTTTAATCTTAATATTTTCTAAGGTTAACACGAACACTAGACATAACAAAAACTGAATTTGAACGGATAAAACGGACAGTTAATGCTTTCAAAAAGACGCCTGTCACCTCAGTCTACAGAGACCACGGCACTTGCAAAAGAACTAGTACATAAATATCTGTTCAAATTCTATTTTTAATTTTAATCTTTCTCGATTCATACAAAAAAAAAACTTAATTTAGGTACTTCCAGCAAGAGAAAATTTGGCGATCTAGGTACTGCTCATAATTGTCTACACTACAGCATATTGGCTGTGGTCTACACATGAGTGTTGAGCAAGGAATGTCTCAGAGTTTCGCTTGCTGAATATACGTATAGGTAGGTACTTAAACTTCGTCTTATCTAAATTCTAGTAATACAATCATAGCTGATAGCGACACATAGGCTTGTAACAAAATTTTATGATAATAATAATATTTTCGTTGATCCATTATCGAAAATATTTCATAACTACCTACAATTTAGTACATTTTGCATGTTATTTTCTAAGGTTAACACGAGCACTGGATTTCCTCAAAATCTTATTCAATAGGTAATATTAATTTTTCAAAATCTTATTTTATCAACATAATCAAAATTTTATAGGTGGATCGAATCTGCTTTATGAATACACTAGAATGTACAATGAAAGAAAATATAACTAATCGAGACTTTCATAAGAATAATCGAGATAAACAATTGTCTTTTATTTTTTTTTTATCAAGGTACACTGGAAACCTAAAAATTATTTTTAAATAACACAATACTTCCTTATTATAAATATACATAATTAAAAACCTAACACTATACTACTTTCTAAACGAAAGCCTAAATTAATCACAGATCGTTATTATAATTGCTTATAAATTCTTAAGATTAACTAAAATTAAGCAGGTTTATAACATCCATCATTATATACGGTCTAACAAATATAGGGAACGATATTTACGGGAGAAAGTGATAACGATCCCATTAATAAAATATCACAGAAATCGAACAAATTAATTTATTTTAATCAATTTATTTCGATTGTTTTGCGGATGCTGGCGCAATTTTCGCACGAGAATGAATTGATAACGCAGCAAGGTCGATAACTCATCCTGAGCGATTCCAGTCGTCTAACTGTCAAATTCCATATTAATTTGACAGTAAGACTATTCCATCGTTCAGGATTTGGTGTGCATAGGTAATACGCCGTAGGGGATAAGTTGGAAATAATTGTAATAAATCTGTTTGCGTAATACTTGGACGGCCTCAAAGCCTATCCATGAAAATAGATCTGAGTAATTTTGTTCGGTACCATTTAGCATAGTACCTAATACCATTTGCCACTTTATTTTTTAATCGGACTTAATGTTCGTAAAAAATATAATAGCGAGGTTTTTTACTTAAATGGTCGCGGATTAGTTAGCATAACAAAACAATCCAAATAACTGCAATAAAAACTTAAAATAATTTTATAAATGAGATCCTCATCGCATACTGTTTGACCTCCGAAAATATCTAACTTTACTTTTTTTACATATTTTTGTTAGACCCTTTATAATACATTTCTGTAAATAGTGGGCTCATACATAGTGACACACAAGTAACAAAATAACATTTTATTGGGTTCCTAAGAGTGCATTAAAGCCGAGGGAAGATCGTGGCAAGTGAAAGCCACTGTCTGCCCTTCAGAATTCAGGCGTGAGTTTTTGTAGAAAGACCGTAGACCTTGTAATCGAGAGGTCCTGGCTTCTAATCCCAGCAGGTACCAATTACTTCGTTTTCTGAGGTGATTACTAAGCGCTTGAAATCTCTTAACCCGCGGTGGGAACGCGTGGTGATTAAGCCCATACATTTTCTTTGAGAGACGGTCTGTGCTCTGCAGGTGGACGTATAATAGGCTGCTCATGCTCATGCCAATCATAGGGAAGTGCATTTTATCAGCATTAATTGGTTTTGGAATGTGTAAAACATTTTTTTAACTGCTGTACATGTTTCAGAACTTTTCAAACGTTTTTTACATACCTAATAGTTCTGTGATTCATCTTATCATAACCTGTTCTTTTTTTCCATATTCGTGATTCATATCTCAGTAGGTACCACGCCCAACTGTGCCACACGAAACGCTTATGCTTTTTGTAGGAACGTGCCTTTTATCAGCAAAAATTGGTTCTGGAATGGCTGGAAAAAGTTTTTAAACATTCCAGAACTTTCAAAAACTTTTTATCTTATCACACATTTTTTTACATATTCTGTGATTCATTTGTGATTCCCACGCTCAAAGACTGTATTAAAACTGTTTTACACATTCCGAAACATTCATAAACGTTTTTACATATTCTGTGATTCATATACCACTCACACTACTTAGTCTGTGACCACGCCACATGAACCGCATCGCGCTGAGACAATAAATACATATCCAGAGATCTGAGTTGGAATAACAGTGTTACTAACATTACAAAACTACCAGCAACCAGATATTTGATATCTGGTTACAAGATCCAGATATTTGAGATTGGAATAACTCAATGCTACTAACATAACAAATCTGCCAGTAACTAATCCACCGGCTTCCAGCAGACCACGGCTCTCATGTCGTCGCCAGCCTCGCCGAAGATCCTGTCTCCGTTGGAGTCCACATACTGGTTGATTTGATAGTCCAAGAGCGTACGGAAACCGAGCACGTGGGTGCCGAGTTGCTGTTGGAGAAATTTTACAGACTTAAATAGCAAACCAGGAAAGGTTATATAGTATCTCAAGTGGACCCCACGAACTGGCAAACGCAGCGTAGGACGCCCACCAGCTCGCTGGACCGACGATCTGAGGCAGATTGCTGGCAGCGGCTAGATGAGGATGGCCGAGGACAGAAGGAAGTGGCGTGCCTAGAGGGAGGCCTATTTCCAGCAGTGGACGGTTACCGGCTGATTGATTTATTGACACTTGAAATGTTGCCACCGACTTGTCCGGCGAGTTATCACAACCTACCTGTGTCAAAGGGCTGGTGTTAGTGGTGAAGACTCCCTGGAAGCCCCTCTCCCGTCCGACTCGCATGGTAGCGTTCTCCAGGGCTCGGATTGCGGACACGTTGTCTCGCGGACTGAGCGAGGAGTCTGTCGCCATCATGAAGGAGTGGAGGATCGCTCCTGGAAGAAAATTGGAGTTTATTCATGTACACGAATCACGAATCTATACTCCATTCCACGAAACTAGCTGCCAAAGAAAATCGTACATGTGCGGCCATTGGTTAATGCGCGTGACCTTCAACAGCCACTGCAATTCTTAAGATCGTTAACTGAATTTTAAAATTCAATGGATGTAAAAACGACGCATTCTTCTCAGTAAGATCATAGCTTTCGCAGTGATCGGACGTGGGTGTTAGTGCGCGTATTTAGGTAGTATGTATAGACGCGTTTATACGCGTACATGATGGAATCGTTCATAATTAATATCGGTCCACTTCCAAGTTCAGATTCCGAGGGCGACGAGTTGTAATAGATATACCAAGTATTTTATTTTTTATTTCACATCTTCTTCTGGATCGGTCCTTCAATTCTGAGGATCGTGACCATATACAATGGTTCTCCACTCATCACGGTCATGGGCGAAATGGGATGCTTGCTGAATGGATCCACCTACTGCCCTAAGGCAACTGTGAACCTAAGGCAAAAACCTAGGACTAGATAGCATTAACGTAAAAAACCTCCGATTTCGACGTAAATGCTATCTAATCCCAGGTTCTTTATCGTGGGTCCTAAAATCAATGTTAGCACGATTGAGAGATTGTAGACACTTTTTGCAAATACGATCTGTAAAAGAAGATATAGTTTTTTTTCATTAGTAGCGCTATAGCTAGTTCTCTGGATCCCCTTAACAGGTTCCTCTCACCTTTCCCTTCGGGCAGCATGGAGTCCCGTACGGAGCCCTCCACGAACTCGAGGAAGCCCATGATCTTGGCCAGTCCGCCGCTCAGCTCAATCTCCGGCTCGTCGCGGGCGTCGAAGTTCAGCGCCACGGCTACCGTCGAGCCTTTCTCTGTTAGACAAACAACCGAAATCCACATTCACTTATGAGTGGCAATGGAGTATTTATCAGAATAAAAAGAACTATTAGTCCAGTCATTACGTCGCGCAAAGCACGGGTTAAAAATGCATGTAAACCGAGAAGTCTGGAAAAGTTTAACATCAAATTGTCGACCAAGATTCCCCTATGTGCATTTTCCGCCATCTTGAAAAAGGGTGTAACTAAGTTTTTTCACAATAACTCGGTTCTGCGTTGAGATACGAAAATTTTGTTGCAATCCATAAAGGACCTTTATTTGTGGATCGTAAAAAAGCAACAAAACAGTATTTTCTATACAAAAAAATTCGGAGCACCGATTTATTGTCAATTTTTTTTTATTTAACCCCTGTTTTCAAGATGGCGGAAAATGCACATAGAAAATCTTGGTGGACAATTTGAAGTTAAGCTTTTCTAGCTCCAACGTAATATCCAAAAAAGCCTTCTCGGTTCACATGCATTTCCAGATCTTATAAGTCCTTTTACTATAGGTACCTTTAATGGCTCTTGAGAAAGTAATACTAATTTGAGATGCGTCGGACCAGGTTTCGGTCTTATCCTATACCAGGCGCACCAAATCCTGAACGATACGTTATCGTAAACGTCACGATTCCTGTCAGAATGGCCGAAGACCTCTGATCAAAGAAACTTTCTTGCTTACGATAATTTTACTTCGTAAATCATAGTTAATTTAAGATGGAACCAATGGGCAATATATCTGCTGAAGAGTAGTCTACCACTCTATACTCTATCGCTTGAGTTGAACTGCAAAGAAAGGTATAAAACATTGGTTAAAGTGGACATTGATGATTGATGGATTCGGTTGAATTTGAGAGTTGAGATCATAAAAGTCAATGTAGAAATAGTTCCAGAATTCAAACATATCCTTACCGTCTCTCAAAACCACACTGAGTCTGACTGCAAGAAGCGCGGACCAGCAACACTTCAAAAACTTAGCGCAGGTCTACTCAAATCTAGCGGTAGGGAGATGGATATGATTTATGGATTAGATTGAATCTAAGTGTCAAGATCACAGATCAATGTTCAGATGGGTCCAGAATTCAAACGTATCCTTACCGTCTCTCAAGATCACACTAAGTCTGGCTGCTAGAAGCGCGGGCCAACAAGCTCCGATGATTTCGGCGTAGTCGTTGGTCTCTATATCGTGTTTCAAGAATTGCTCAAGCTCAGCCTTCTCGTAAAATGAAGAGACAATCATTCTGGAAAGGAGAGTGGTCATTAGGGAATGTTCACATCCACGGCTGGAATGTAACAATTTTTGTGATTGTAATTAAATGAGTATACTTTTGATACATGTGGTCTGAGGGTTTGATGGATAATGAAATTGCAGATAGTTAAGGCATATTTTTTTATATAAGTAGGTACTTTTCTAAGTTTTTGATTAAGATCATTTGATTCCGAAATTAATAATTTTGGGAACAACGTTTCTTTGTTAAACACTTCGTACAGGAAAACGGAAATGTGTTCAAAATGTCCCTTATTTAATTATGCATCAAACCCTCAGACTACATTTATCAAAAGTTCACTCATTTAATACAATAATTATTGAAGGTGTAAAATTGTGCGAGCGAGACAGCGTGCTCCACGTAAGAGCAGCCTTAAACCTTATGTTCTTTCATGCCTTAGATACTAAATAGGCCATAAGGATCACTAACAGTTCAAACATGAAAAGGTTCCTTTGGTCGACGTGATACTCCTAGCTTGCTATGCTCGTGAACGGTTAATGTTCGAGTGTGAGTGTTTTCCAACTTTTGCTTGAAAGTTAACTAAATCTTATCATAAAGGCAGCAACTGATGTATTCGGTATAAGATGATTTGAGAAAAGATGGTCAGAGAGGAGTTTTTTTCCCCAGTGTCTTTTTCTCTACCTACCTACTACAAATACGGCCCGAAGGTAGGCATTGTACATAGACACTCAGCAAACAGAATGTAAATTTTATACCTCACCCACTCAGAAAGTGTCTCCTTGCTCGTTCATATCATTCCTGCCCTGCTAGAGTTCTTTTCTTTTTTAGGCAGCGATAATTAAAAAAATACAAACGTCAAATCTCAATAAAGTTTATATCAAATGACTAAAGATGTGGTGGATTTTTCATAAAAGTAGGCTGGCAACCTTTTTCTGCGAATTAGAAAAAAGAGGAGGATTTTTTTTTGTACTCGATCTTCAATGAAACGATGCCGGCAACCTTTTTCTGCACTACGAAAAAAAAAAACAAGCGCGGCAATGTGTTTTGTTTTATTAAATTTTGTATTTTACTAAATTGATAATTTAACAGTACGCTTTTAGTTTTTCTAAATCATTTTATTTTCCTCGTAGGTGTAGGTAGTATAAAGCATCACTCGGGAGAAAGTTCTATTTCTGTTCTCGAGTTTCCTTTACACTCTCAACATACTCTCGAACAAATATAGATCGTTTTCTCCCCTCGGTGTACAATGTACTAGTTAGATTTCTGATTTCTATCTGGACTAAGATAAACTTACTCAATGACATGCTGCTTGTCCTCATCCCGCATCGTTTCGGCCGTAAGCTTGAGCCCTTCGCTCTCTTCGTCGCAGTCCGGACTGGTGCTCAGCTTTGACAGGACTTCGCCCAAGTTCGCGGCACCGAGGAAATCGCTGATCTCTGTAGACAGAAGGAATAAGATAAGATTCAAACAATATTCTTCATTGCGCACCAGAGCACATGACATAAAAAATTGCAAAGACAGCAAAGAGAAACTGATGAACATTTTACTGTATTATTTCCGTGTTTGTACAATCAACCGTTTAGCCGGGAGAGGAAGGGGGGGCCCTACTCTGACAAAAATAAGCGCTTTAAAGCTTAATATTTCGCAAACGGAACCCTAAATGGAAAAATGGTCTTCCTACACCTACAATATTTTTCAACGACCAATCCAACGATACCTTACTCAACGATACTATGGTGTAGACGAGAAAAAAAATGCATCCCTAATTTAGGTTAAGGGGAGGTAGGTTGGTTAGTCGCCTAAAAAAAATTTTTTCATGGTTTTATTCTACCGTTTTGTCGGCGTACATGTATGCCGAATGTCAGCTCTCTAGTACTTTTCGTCTCTGTGCTAAGCCGCGGTCAGACAGACGGACGGACGGAAAGGGAGAAACTGTTGTTGACTACGGAACCTACGGACTACGGAACCAGTCTAGGAAACCGGACGTAGGTACGTCATGCACGGATGTACGTCAACACCTCAGATCCTACGAGCTCTTAGTTTCTATTCTAGTGATACCATGACTCGACTCGAGTTTACCAGCTGTTATAACCTCGCGTGACCCATTACCCATGGTAGAAACTTGGATCCAAACAGCAGAACTAGTATCTCTTACAGAGATATTTCTATTCTTGTTTTGTATGGCACTTGTACTGTGAGTGACTAGCACAGTAAATTCCGCCAAGCTCGCCTTTATACCTACATGTCATTTGTCATGTAATGACAAAGAGTTGTCAAGCCTTAGTTTCTAATAAACTAATTTCTAAATTGTGGAACGGTAGGTACGTTACAGAAGAAAAATATAAAAACAATTGGATTAAAGTGCTCACAAAACAACCAAGATACTCACGGATATAATAACCGCGATCCCTCAGTCTGGTGATAGTGTAAATCGAGTTCAGGGAATTCCCCCCCAGCTCGTAGAAGCCAGCTCTTACAGAGAGAGCTCCCCTGGCTGACCTGCCGAGGACTTCCCCGACGGTTTCGAAGAGACACTTCGCTGCCTCCTGCTGTTCTGGTGTGACGCCTTCGTAGTCTATGTCGAGGGGGATTTCGTCGTCATCTGAGGACCAAAAGATTAGTAAGATGTATTTTGATATTGGAAATGTCTTTTCGTTCGCTCCAGTGTAGGCTCCGATTTCACAAAATGACACGACTGAGAGTTGTGAAGATATGATATTCAAAAAAGGCTCAAAAGACGCGTAGACGAGAGCTCTAAGGTGCAAAAATAATTATTCGAGAAAGTCAAAAACGATAAAAATCAGGCCGAAATAGTGGAAAATTTAGTCAGCTACAACTTGAGCCTAAAACAAAGACGATTGACGATCGGGTTAAGGGTTGTAGCCTAACCTTTTTGGAAAAAGTCAGAACGACACTTTTCACATGACATTTATGACTCGATTCATTTCCAACGTGCTCGATAGTCACGTAAAGCACGAAAATTGTGAATTTTTTGTCTAGTTACCTATATATTAAATCGCGACTGTTTATATCACTTAAATTTTATAAAATAAAAAAATTATAAAATAATAAATTTATGACATAAAAATTTCAATAATAAAAAATATATTAATAAGTACCTAACAAACATTAAAATTTATTTTTTTGCTAAAAGATCAGCTCGACAGTCGGAAGGCAGACCACAAGCCCGGTGCGCTGAGACGCCATTGTGGAGGCGGCAGAAACTTTGGACGAGACTAGCACAGGACCGTATGGGCTGGTGTCAAAGAGAAGAGGCCTATGCCCAACAGTGGGCTCTGCTTATGGGTACTTTCCAAGACTTTTAATCATAATTGTTCTGCGTTTTTCATGTAGGTTTCACCTATCTATACTGATACAAAAAACACGTTTTCTAGTTTCATTTTTCCATTTCGCTCGCGTTTTCATTGGATTTTCAAAATTTAAAATTAAACGCTGTCGGCATTCAGAGGGTGACTGAACTGTAGTGAAATCTAAGCGTGAAAATAAAAGTAATTCCGTGGTCTTAACCACAGAACAGGTCTTACCGTTGTTGTTAGTGTTTTCATACATTTTGAGCAGAGCTTGCCTGTCCACTTTTCCGTTGACGAGAAGTGGAACTGAATCGATCACTATAACCTGAAACAATACAAATCTTAAAAACCTATTTACAAATCTCAGTAAAGTAACAAAAATATCCCAGGGGCTTAAAAATTCCATTAAAACCACGTTGTAGACAGCGTATGTAGGTAACTTTTCTTATAGAAAAGTAAAAAGTTATTTTTAATTTAATAGGAATCCTCTGCTATTCCTAATTGAGACACTAAAGTACAGAGTTCCTATTGATTATATTATAATTATATTTTTTTTGTTGCACTAACTAAAGAGGCTGGAAATTTCACTGATGCCTGCACTTGCCCATTATCTAGCTCAGTTGGGAGAGCACTGGCACGGTTAGCCAGAGGTCGCGGGTTCAATTCCCGGCATGGGTGGAATGTTTAGCCTCTAAATCGGTTTTTAAAATTGTCCTCAGCACGGGTTAATGCAACAAAAATAATACGAAAATAATATTTTTATTGTTTTATTTTTAAATTCTCTTCCATTTTTAAAGATTCTCCTATGGTATAAAAGCAATGTCACTCCAATCTAAGTTAAACGCAAGTTCCCCATTACAATTCTCACTAACTTTTCGCTGTTGCATGGCTTTGTCTTACCTGGGGGATCATGTAACTGGTCAAGGCATTCTTCAGAGCAGCTTCGATGTGGTGAGCCGCCATTCGGGCGTCAGGCGTCAGAGTGACGAATGACAAGATCTCAGGGTCACCGCGGTCAAGACCGTAGCAGAGTACCACGCCTGTAAACAAATTGGGCTTTCGATTTGTTGGAACCCTACATTTAGAAAATTGCAGAAGAATTACTGAAATATGTTAACGAGATGTGTGAAAGATGTGTTAGATTGACAGATTGATCATGTGTTTTCCTTGAATATGCTATATTTTAATCCTGACAACATTTGTTAGTGTTGCTATATTTTTCTCCACTCTCTTCCTCTTCTGGCCGCGATAATGACCGGCTGTGTGAGCATTTGTGTGTTTAGCATTTGTAATCCGTTTTGAATGAAAGTGCTTCTCAATATTATACCTACTATAAGTATAATCGACCGATGGTGTTCGTATTCAGAGTTTATCAAAACCACAACACTCCGCTCACATCCCCCAACAAGCTGACCAATATAAAATATGGTATATTTATTGTATCTAATGTTATTAACAATTTAATATTGTCTCAGTATTTTTTTATTTTCATTTCAATGAAGTGTTTTTTTTTTCTTTTTATGTGATTATGAATATTTTTTATGTTGGTAATATAATCATAATCCTTATTGGTAATTTTACAACACCGGCTGTGGCCACGCGGCATAGATTTTTTGTTCTGACGTCCGCTTCTTTCAAAGACTCCCTGTCCGATGTCAAACCGTTTTTCACCTCACATTTATCAACACTGTCACGGCTCTCTCCACCTCTCGCAAGTCGACCCTGTGTCCGTGGATTTTCACTGGGAGTCTGTTCTACCAGCGTAGTATATCACTTGGCTATCCAGTTTCTTAAGAAAGCTAAGGCTAAACGCAGGTCTTTTCACGCTGTTTTTTTAACAACACGGACAGCGACCACTCGGCTTCATCCTCTACTTCCAAAGTCTCCCTAAAGGCAGTCTAACCGAAACGAAGAAACTCCGATGAGAAGCCGACTATTCTCACTTGGTCGTTCCTGTTTTCGCTGTCTTTGTAGCAACACGGACAGTGACCATGCGGCACCGTCTTGTACTTTGAAAGTCTTCCTATAGGAAGACAAACCGAACCGAAGAAACTCCGATGAGAAACCGACTTAGTCGAACCGTTTTTCACCTCACATTTATCAACACCGTCACGGCTCTCTCCACCTCTCGCAAGTCGACCCTGTGTCCGTGGATGTAGTCAGTTCTACCAGCGTAGTATATCACTTGGCTATCCAGTTTCTTAAGAAAGCTAAGGCTAAACGCAGGTCTTTTCACGCTGTTTTTTTAACAACACGGACAGCGACCACTCGGCTTCATCCTCTACTTCCAAAGTCTCCCTAAAGGCAGTCTAAACGAAACGAAGAAACTCCGATGAGAAGCCGACTATTCTCACTTGGTCGTTCCTGTTTTCGCTGTCTTTGTAGCAACACGGACAGTGACCATGCGGCACCGTCTTGTACTTTGAAAGTCTTCCTATAGGAAGACAAACCGAACCGAAGAAACTCCGATGAGAAACCGACTTAGTCGAACCGTTTTTCACCTCACATTTATCAACACCGTCACGGCTCTCTCCACCTCTCGCAAGTCGACCCTGTGTCCGTGGATTTTCACTGGGAGTCTGTTCTACCAGCGTAGTATATCACTTGGCTATCCAGTTTCTTAAGAAAGCTAAGGCTAAACGCAGGTCTTTTCACGCTGTTTTTTTAACAACACGGACAGCGACCACTCGGCTTCATCCTCTACTTCCAAAGTCTCCCTAAAGGCAGTCTAACCGAAACGAAGAAACTCCGATGAGAAGCCGACTATTCTCACTTGGTCGTTCCTGTTTTCGCTGTCTTTGTAGCAACACGGACAGTGACCATGCGGCACCGTCTTGTACTTTGAAAGTCTTCCTATAGGAAGACAAACCGAACCGAAGAAACTCCGATGAGAAACCGACTTAGTCGAACCGTTTTTCACCTCACATTTATCAACACCGTCACGGCTCTCTCCACCTCTCGCAAGTCGACCCTGTGTCCGTGGATGTAGTCAGTTCTACCAGCGTAGTATATCACTTGGCTATCCAGTTTCTTAAGAAAGCTAAGGCTAAACGCAGGTCTTTTCACGCTGTTTTTTTAACAACACGGACAGCGACCACTCGGCTTCATCCTCTACTTCCAAAGTCTCCCTAAAGGCAGTCTAACCGAAACGAAGAAACTCCGATGAGAAGCCGACTATTCTCACTTGGTCGTTCCTGTTTTCGCTGTCTTTGTAGCAACACGGACAGTGACCATGCGGCACCGTCTTGTACTTTGAAAGTCTTCCTATAGGAAGACAAACCGAACCGAAGAAACTCCGATGAGAAACCGACTTAGTCGAACCGTTTTTCACCTCACATTTATCAACACCGTCACGGCTCTCTCCACCTCTCGCAAGTCGACCCTGTGTCCGTGGATGTAGTCAGTTCTACCAGCGTAGTATATCACTTGGCTATCCAGTTTCTTAAGAAAGCTAAGGCTAAACGCAGGTCTTTCCACGCTGTTTTTTTTATCAACACGGACAGCGACCACTCGGCTTCGACCTCTACTTCCAAAGTCTCCCTAAAGGCAGTCTAACCGAAACGAAGAAACTCCGATGAGAAGCCGACTGTTCTCACTTGGAGTATGCTGTCTCGCTCGCACAATATAACATAAGAATGTTACAGCATAAAAAAATATTGTAATAAAATGAGTATATTATTGAATGTGGTCCGAGGGTTTGATGGATAACAAATTTGTGGATATTCAAGGCATATTTTTCTTAACCTGTACTAAGTTTTTGACTGAGAAAGTTCGATTTCAAAATTAATAATTTTGGAAACGACTTTTATTTAATAGGGGTTAAAGTATGAAATTGCCGTTTTATTGCAATAGGTTCTTTGAATTGACATAGAATCTTCATGGTTTGAGGTTTTCGAATGAAACTTTTCAAATGGTTTCTATGGTGTTCTTTTTTTAAAAAATGTGAAACATTTGAATATCGACTTTCAATTGTTTTTGTTATTCAATTTAGACAAGAAAGATGGATACTGCGAAAATTCGAGTGATTATGAGGCACCCATTTTTCGTATTTTTTTATTTTATTGATTTGACGCAAGTGAGTCAATATTGTGGGTAAGGTAATGTTAAACCATGCCGCTAATTCCTGGGTAGTTTGACTAGGGTCGGCTTCCACTATCTCTCTTAATTCATCGTTATTCACCTGTGTGGGCGGTCTTCCTCGTGGCTCGTTCTTTAAGTCGAAATTTCCATCACGAAAGCGTTTAAACCAAAATCGCACGGTGCGTTCATTAGTAGACCCCTCTCCAAACGCAGCATTGATATTGCGGGCTGTTTCTGCCGCGTTAGTTCCGCGTCGGAACTCGTATTCAAAAATCACTCGAATTTTCGCAGTATCCATCTTTCTTGTCTAAATTGAATAACGAAAACAATTGAAAGTCGATATTCAAATGTTTCACATTTTTTAAAAAAAGAACATCATAGAAACCATTTGAAAAAAGTATCATTCGAAAACCTCAAACCATGAAGATTATATGTCAATTCAAAGAACCTATTGCAATAAAACGGCAATTTCATACTTTAACCCCTAATATTAAATACTACGTATAGGAAAACAAAAACATATGTAAAATGTCCGTGATTTAACTGTGCATCTAACCCTCAGACCACATTTATCAAAAGTTTACTCATTTTATAACAATAATAATTACAAATGTTAAACTGTGCGAGCGAGGCAGCATGTTCCGCGTAAGAGGAGCCTTAAGTCAAACAGTGGCCTTTTAACTCACACTTGTCGACGCCCGCGACGCCGCTGACGGCTCTCTCCACCTCTTGCAAGTCGACTCTGTGTCCGCGGATCTTCACTTGGGAGTCTGTTCTACCAGCGTAGAGTACCACGCCCTTCTCCAGGACTCCGAAGTCGCCAGTTCGGTACAGACGGCTGAAGTCTGGGGAGAGAACATAGAAACTTAGACAGAGAAAGAAATTACTTACCCCCAGCTTCTCGTACACTAACATGCTATTAATCTACTGCTAAAAGCTGTCAATTTACCAAAGTGCATACAAAAAGAACCACTGACAGCTGTTAACAGTAGATTAACAGCTTGTTAGTGTACGAGAAACCGGGGGTTAGTGTCAGACGAAAAGGGGTTTTACAAGTTTTTACAATATTTATTTGCGCGAGACAATATTTTACGTGTAGTCATATTTGCGCTTCACGGGCGAGAGAGGGTTGGGGGGAGTGTTGCTCCTGATTGGTCCGATTTCGCTTGCGTTCCGTTAGGTAACATTAACATTAGGTACCTACTTACGTTTTGTAACAAAAAAACATCACAACAACAACACGTTTTACGAATCTCCATACTTAGGAACATCAAAGATCACGGTGGTATACCGAACGTGAATTCAGAAGTCTATGGACGGTGACTTGAAACTACCTGGCCAGTACTTACAACGATATGCGTTTGTTTTCATCAAACGTGAATGAACATTTAATTGAGCTTAGCCTACAAAACAATTTCCAGCTTCTAGATCCTAAATCAAACTTTAAGAATCTCCCCAAATGGAAATTGATTCTCACAGGTACCTATGTTTAGCCAGGGTCTTGTCCCCCAATAAATGCCAGCTTTTAGACCCTAATCCACACACTACAAATACCTCCCCCAAATAGAAATACACCCTCACCGGTAGGTATGTGTAACCAGAGGATGGTCACAAAACTTCTCTGGCGTCTGTCCCCGACAAATCATTCTCCACCTTCAAGACCCTAAACCACACATCAAAATCTTCCCCTAATGGAGATAGACCATTACCGTCATGTGTAGCCAGGGGACAGTTAGAGAACTGCTTCGGCGTCGTTTCCCTGACAAATCATTCTCCAGTCACTAGACCCTAAAACAAGTTTCAAAACATCCCCCAACTGGAAATGGACTCTCACCGGTATGTGTAGCCAGAGGATTGTCACAGAATTTCTCCGGCGCCTGTCCCCCGACGTATCCGCTCGCCAGGTTTCGCCCGGACACCCAAAGCTCGCCGATAGTTCCCTCCCGAACTGCATTCATCTCCTCATCTAGGAGGTAGACCGCACTGTTGTGGATCGGAGCACCTGAGGAATAGGCTTGGTCTTAGACCTCGATTCTGTCAAAGTATTATAATACAATGACAGATACATGGTCGGGTCACGTGACGTGTTTTTTAAACCTTGCAGAACTTGCACAAAATATTGTTTGGATATAATTGAAGAGGCCATGTTAAAAGATAAATAAACGTGGTATTTTTTTCCCTACGTCTAATACGTTTCATCATTCATCATCATCATCACTCGTCGAAAACTCATTCTAGTCACCTGGTCCAAAAACGCGCCATACAAAACGTACTCAAACTATGACGCCAAATCTTTGCACGTAACGCTTTAGAATGTGCATAGCGTTTATCAATATTTGAGATATCTCGTAAAATAATGTTTTCTGCACCTAGTCCCTCGTCAAAAAGCGTTTAGAAGTGGATGAAAAAACATTATGATTTTTATTATTAGAGTAACCTGAATTTTCGCATTTTTTGATAACCCGAAAACCCCAAAAAAAAATATTTTTCTGTTTTACTGTGTCTTCTATGGTCTATACTTTTCCTGAGTTTTACTGACACTCCAATTTAAGTTTAACGCAAGTTTCCCATTGACGCCTAGGTTTGATGCGTATGCGCACATAGACTGAAAGCAGCAACGAAACAAAATCGCCGCGTTCATGTAATTGCTATGGTACACACAGAATAAGCAACAGAACCTAGGTCCTGTTCGAACGAACGCGGGTTGCTTGAAATTCATGTTTGATTAATTTTGCTAAACAAAATTCGCAGATTTCGTGCCTCACACGACCACAGAGAAAATAATGCACATTGAAACGAACCGAGTCATAAATGTCATGTGAAAAATGGCGTTCTGACTTTTTGACTCTTTTCAAAAAGGTTAGGCTACAGGGCTAACCGTTAACTCGAGTTGTTCTCAATTTTTTTATATCATTCTTCCTTTCCAAAATATCGAGCGCAAAAATCAAAAATTCGGAAAAAACTGTTTTTTTTTTTGTCACTATTTCAGCCATAATTTTTTTCGTTTTTGACTTTCTCGAATAATTCTTTTTGCACCTTACACAGCTCTCGTGAATGCGCGTCTTGAATATCATATCTTTACAACTCTCCGAGATATAAGGGGATCGCACTTTTTCGTGAAATCGGAGGCTACACTGGAGCGAACGAAGAGACATCTCCAGTGTCAAAACAAACTTAACGTATTCGATAGCGTTTGTCTGGCACGCCCATTTTGATGTCTCTAGGGGTACTACTCGTTGAAAGAAGTATAGTGAAAAGGGAGTTACTGTGTATAGTGTATCTTCTCATGGCTGGACATAGGTATACAAGAGCGGGGCCTTAACATGATCCACAGGCTAAACTCTATTACTGCTTCCAAATACCTTTATCTCTACTTGCTTTTCTTTTTATTGAGACGTTAAAAAAGCAAATAAAATTTAGCTGATACTAAGAAAGCTGAACCTATCAAAATAGAAGTCAATAATTTATTTCAACGCAAATAATTAAGTCAATTAACAGGAGACGGGCAGCAGCGTCTTCCCGAGATTCCAACCTCATACTGCGATCGCCAACCCGCCTGCCAAGCGTGGCGATTATGGCAAACCCCCTCATGGTTATGAAAACCAGGAAGGAGGCCTGTGCCCTGCATTGGGCGTCGGGTGGCTGATGATGATGATGATGATGAAAGAATTTACATTTTGTTTGTTGAATGTCAATGTACTATGTTATAGCCGCTGCTTTCGGGCCTTATGTAGGAGAGAAAAAGACAACGGGAAAAAAACTCCACAGTGAAATCAAGGAGACATCATTTGCAGCTTTTTTTCACTCTCTTGCAAGACAAACTCACCAATCGGAATGGTCGCGAACAACTCCAGCTGGCTAGCCTTCTCCAGCACAAACGCGGTCACATCACCCATGACCTCGGTGCTGCCGTAGAAGTTGGCCAGTTTGTACCCAGCGCTGTCTCCGAAGTGTCGGAAGAAATCCCCAGCCAGTTCCTTGCTTAGGGTCTCCCCAGAACATACCCAGAGTTTGAGGTGCCTCAGAGGCCTATCGTTGGGATTTAGCGAGAGGTACATGAGAATAGAGCGAAGGAGGGTCGGTACCAGCACCAAACGTTGGATCTGGAAGAGAAAATTGGAAGTATAAGTATTTTATAATGTCAGGCTACTTAATGTGTTATCGTGGGCCTCGATACGCTCTACATTACGTTAAATAAACTCGGGTCTCGCGGACGACTTTCCACTTTTTAAAATTGACCAATGTCATCTCGCCCCTTATAAGTTTTGCATAAGGAACGAGTTCCGCTATTCCGGACTCAATAACGTGTAGCGCTTACGAAAGTGTTAGCTCAAAACAAAATATTAGGTTTTACGGTGTATGTGTTATGTAGTGTTGCTATGTGATAGAATCTATCAATGTTAAGTAATAAAATTGACATTCTTCTGTGTCGGACAATGATTTACCAGAGGCTGCGACACTGTTATGGTGCGTAAATTCCGCAAGGTAAAAAGTACCCGAAACCGGCGTGCGTGCATGCAATGACTAATGAATGTTGATGAAGCGAAAGTGATACGTTAGGATCGTGGCAAGTGGCAGTCCCTGGTCTCTGCCTACCCCTCTGGGATGCAGGCGTGAGTTTATGAATGTATGTATGAAAACCCTGATATTTCCTAAAATATAGATCTGATAAAAATTCTCATGAAATAAAAGTTGATTTAAAACACAACCTGTTACTGTCGTGTTTCAGAAGTTGCGCATTTTCGAGGTAACCCTGTATATTATTAGTGGTACCTATATTAAAATTTTGTCTAAAAAATTTTTGCACCAAGTTCACGCTATTGGGCCCAGTCGACCAATAGCAAATGTCGTAGTTGGAAACTCGTTCCTTATTTAAAACTGATAAGGACCGAGATGACCGTAACCCGGACGGGAAGGCCAATGTTTTCCAATGGCCACGATCCAGACAACTTTCTTTCATCAACATTCCTTAGTTGTTGCGTTTGGGTACTTTTTATCTTGCCCTTCGCTAACACTATGCCTTATTTATCCTCGATTCTGTTAGTGTGTTATAGTACAGATTCACTGGTCAACGTGACGTATTTTTTCATACCATTGACGCCTAGAAGGTCAGTGAAATGGACACAATGTGCACAGACTCGAAGCGGCAGTCAAATTTAATAGACACGTTCGAGCAATTGTCATTGTACGGAAATGCATCAACAGAAACTAGGCCCTGTTGCTTGTACTGCCAATTACATTAATATTGAAGGCTAATGGGAGGTTGTCTTTTTGACTAATAAGAAAAAAAGTAATTCCCAAGAACTCTGTAGATGGCGCTGAACTGACTACGTTACTAGCCGTGCGTTCCGATTTTCGAGTGTGAGCGATCATGGGCAAACCGGAACTCCTACAGATCGCTCACGGCTCACGTATAGTGCGTATCCGCGTCTATGATATGATAGCCGTTCCGAAATGGACGTCAATGGATACGATAACGTGAATGGATCAATGGGAAACTACGTCGAGTCTTCACATTGCCAATCCCAGAGTCTCAAGACGAAAGTGTTCAATCAGTGCGTCCTACCCGTCATGACATACGGTGCCGAAACGTGGACACTCACGGTGGGGCTGGTCCACAAATTTAAAGTCGATCAGCGTGCTATGGAAAGGGCTATGCTCGGGGTTTCTCTGAAAGATCGAATTCGAAACGACAGAGAAACGGTGATCCGACAGAGAACCAAAGTCACCGACAAAGCCCACCTGAAGTGGCAGTGGGCCGGCCATTTCATCCGAAGAACTTATAACCGATGGGGTAGACGAGTTCTTGAGTGGAGACCGCGGATCGGTAAACGTATAGTGTAGGACGTCCTCAGACTCGGTGGAGCGATGATATTCGCAGGACGGCTGGCAAGAGCTGGATGACCGTGCTCAGTCGCGTGCCATAGGAGATGTCTATGTCCAGCAGTGGACAAGCGTAGGTACGTCATTAGTGTAACAATTTTGGACGCCACGTCGACTCTTACCATACATTGCTTTACGAACGCCTTTATAATGACGACTCTACCGAAATATTTCCCCATCCTCACCTGATTCTCAGCCAAGGCCTTGACCAGCCTCTGCGGATCCCTCGTGACCTCGCGCGATAAGATGAGCAGGGTGCGTCCGTTCAGCAGAGGCCCCCACATCTCGCTGACTGCGTCCACGAAGGTCAGTGCTGTCTTCCACACGCAGGTGGTCTCCGAATCTTGGTAGGGGAAGGTGGTGAACTGCCACCAGAGGCGGTTACATATCGCGTCGTAGGATAGGCGGACACCTGTGGACGTAAAGATGGGGCTTAATTTTTGTTCGTTAGGCTTAAGATATTTGGAACGAATATACAATGACGATAACATAACATAAACTGACGCCTGTATCCCGGAGGGGTAGACTGAGACCAGGGTCTGCCACGACTTGCCACAATCCTGACCGATCTCGTTCGCTTCATTGCATCGGGTACTTTTTATCTTGCCCAGTGAGGATAATGAGACAACAAGGATATACCGCTTTAAATATATTGGTGCAATATTTTGAGGTAGGTACTGTAACGATTCCTGTAGCATAGTAGCTGGCTGGCAGAGCCTTCTACCTTTCTATGAACGAACTTTTCTACCTTTAGGCACTCCAGTGCTTCCAGAAGTATACAGGACTATAGCGATGCTGTCACTTCGAGACTCTTGTAGCATCTCATGGGCGGCAGGCTCGTCTGTGGACAGACCGCTGGACTCCATCAGTAATTCCTCGAAGGAGACGGCTGGTACGCCGCTGTTCTGGAACATCTCTGGCTTGGCTGTGGAGAAATGCGATGAGTTAGTTCTTAGACGTGAGATTTCCGCACTTAGCCTCATAGTTGGCCCATTTTACGTAGCAAGCGCTGAGGTATGTAAATACCTCAGATGCTAGGGTTTCCTCGCGATGTTCTCCTTCACAGTTAGTGTTATTGCTACTGCAACTTCACAAACGTACGTAACTTAGAAAACAAGGTTCGAACCCACGACCTCCCGATTGTGAGGCCGGCATTCTACAGCCACACTATCACTGGTCTTGAGTTAGTTCTTCCCAACCTTTAATCCTATTATGATTGAAGACCCCAGAGGAGTAAAGAACACGAAAGAAAAGCGGAGTGAAGAAGAAGAAGAGGATGAGGCTTGGGAGTTTTGGACACAAATTCCTCGGAGGAATAATAAATTACTTAATTACTTTCACACACAACATAATCGCTGTGCTATGGTAACTAAGCAAAGGACATCACAAACATGGAAACACACCCAGATTGAGGCCATTTATGCAAATCAGTGCAGTGGCCTCCAGCTGGAATCGAAGCCACGACCTCTGTTTTGACAGTCAAGCGCCTTAACTGCGAGGCAGTCAAATAATTAAATTCAAGTTATAATTGAATTTGATTTGATTTGAAAATTATTGCACAAGAAATACATCTGCACAAAGGCGAGCTTAACACTAGAAAGTGATGTGGATAGAGGACTTCCTCTATCCACTAAAGTTTTTTAAGAAATAAATCACTTACAAATTATCAGTAATATATCGATGTAAAATACATAAACCTCTAATACATATACCGCGACCTCTGGCCCAGTTAGCCAGAGGTCGCGGGTTCAAGTCCCGGCATGGGTGGAATTTTTAGCCTCTAAATAGGTTTTTAAATTAATAAATAAATACAATAAACAGGTATATAATACATAATTATATCGGATTACTCTGAAGTCCAAAGTAATGCTCATGTCTCACACTCTTAAGCCGGGTTTTGACGGTCTTAGTACGCTCGGACCGTATGCGTACAGTTTTAGTTGATTATGATGAGACGGTCAGTGCGCTCGGACCGGGTGCGTCGTCATAATCAACTAAACTGTACATACACGGCCCGAGCGTACTAAGACCGTCAAAACCCGGCTTCAAACACTTAAAGGAGAGAAAGGATTAAAAAATCTTTCGCGTAGTCTAGGGCGGTAGGTCCTTCCATAACTGTCTGATATACGTGGCTGTAAGACACTGGTGATGACCTGATGAAAGCACATTGCGAAAATGGTAGAAAGTCGGCTGGAAGTAGCATCTTCAAGACATTTGTTGACAAAATAGTATCTAGATTCAATTCAAAAACAAGAGTAGGCAGTTGGCTACTTAGGTAGGTTACTCATTACTGGTGGTATTTATAAAAACGTGATCCCTTTAAAACACACCTCAATGCAGTTTGAAATAGTCCTGTTATAGTATTTCCCTTTACCACATACTATTTAAACTGTTTCTGAGCAGTGTTGTAAGGAATCGTGTTTTCATGCGGTCACTTTCGGTCTGTATCCTAACCATTTAATACATTTTGGAAATATTTTGATACAAGCATGAATTTTTAGCCCGCCGCTATTAGGTTTTTGGGATACTTTCAGTTGTGAAGTTACTCACCGCTGTCATCATAAATGACGAGAGAAGGCTGGGCGTCACTGAGGATGTGGGCGATGCGAGCCTGGGGGAAGCTGGGCTCCATCGGGACATAGGCGGCTCCAGCCTTCCATGCCGCTAGTAGCGCTGTCAGCGTGCTGCGGGGGAGGATGGGGATGTTTTGATAAGAATACATTTTAAAAACCTATTTAGAGGCTAAAAATTCCACCCATGCCGTGACTTGAACGCGCGACCTCTGGCTAACCGTGCCAGCGGACGCGGCGACCTCTGGCTAACCGTGCCAGAGGACGCGGCGACCTCTGGCTAACCGTGCCAGAGGACGCGGCGACCTCTGGCTAAAGTCCCAGCATGGGTTGAATTTTTAGCCTCTAAATAGGTTTTTAAAATTGTCCTCAGCATGGGTTAGTGCAACAAAAAGAATATAAGACTACATTTCATAGTTTATTATGACAATTCGATAGACGTAACTGCTAAAAAAATACGCAATTCGTGCAACACACCCATTATAGTTTGTGTCATACAACAATTATTTTTCTATGAGGTTTATTGGATAAGCCTCCGTTCTATTTTTACAGCACTATCACGATTTAAAAGCGATGCGCGGCGAGCACGCTGCGAGCACGCTGCGATGACGTCACGCCGATATCGCCGCGATTACCACCCTCGACGCTACTTTTAACAGACTTCAAAAAAGGAGGAGGTTATCAATTCGACTCGTATGTTTTTTTTTGGCTATGTTACTCCATCACTCCGTTAAATCTTAACCGATTTCGACAATTCTTTTTTTGTTCGAATAGATATAACGTTCCATTGGTCCCATTTTAGTGAAGATCTGATGAAAACTTTCAGAGATGGAGAACGGAACAATGGACAGCAGTAAATAAGGCCTAATGGGGCCCATCCTTTAGTAATATCCCTAAGTTTCATAAAATAGCGTAAAAGTAGTCCCAAGGTAATGGTGATTTTCTGGTGAAGACTTTTGGAAATTGAGAACATCAAATTTTAAAGCAACGAATTAAGTAGTTTATAAGGGACTCGTATATTTTTCTCCCGCTCCCCCACGAATAACAGAAAAATAAAAATTGTTAAATAAAAAATAAAAACCGACCTCGAAACACTGTAGCACTAAAAAGTTAGAAATAATTTAGAAGTATTGTAAAAGTATAATTTGTAGTCGGTGCCCAGTTTCATGACCAGCAGATATATTTTGGGCACCGATTTTTTATTTAAAAATTTTGTACTATCGCGGTCGAAAGGCCGCCCCGCCCCACTTCAGTCATATCAAAGATACGTGTGTAAGCGGACATCGTTCAGAGGCTCACCCGTCGTTGATATAATGGATACGAAGTTATTTATAACTAAAATTCAAAATCGTAGCCGACTTAATCATTCGATGTATGGCTTATAAAATAAATAAGATTTAAAAAAAATCAAAATCGCCCCAAAATTGTTATACGGGATACATAGTAGTCGCTCTCTCCCAGTAGATTACTTGATAATGAATCCTCCCAGATTCGTCGTTGACTTGTATCTGCTTTCGTTTCCTGCGTCATCGAAGTAACAAAACCAGCAGTAGTGTTTCCCCGTCAGACTAATCCATTTGAAAGAAAGAAAGAAAGATATATTTATTTGACGACACAATACTTAAAAAACATAAAATCACAAAACAAAATACAAAAGTCACCAGAAAACACAATATCAGCCGAAATGTGGGTAACGGCAAAAAAAATATTATCATCATCATCTAAAACCGCAATCGCTTCGCTTTCAAATCACTGCTCATATTGTTTTAATCGTGTTAAAGGTGTTGCTCATTTTATAGGCAAACCTGTTTACCCCAAGGACTTACTTATGAGTCGGCTGCATGCAGACAGCGATGACGTAATCGCCGTCTCTGTTAGCCCCCGTGTGGCGCGCGCGTGAAGCTATGGCCCGTGCGAGGGCGTTGGCCCTGGCTGCGAGCTCCGCGTAGCTGATGCGGACGTTACAGGTTTCATCTGCGAAAAGTAAGTCGAGGAAAGTAAGACAAGGGAGTTGTCATGTCAACTCTGCGCGGGCACTGTGTACTCCGGGATTCCTGCATAGCGCAGGTTTCACCATTTCCATTTTGGATATTGTCAGGCGTTACTTTGCGGAAATCCATAATGGCATTCATCATCATCATCATCAGCCATTTGACGCCCACTGCAGGACATAGGCCTCCCTCATGGTTTTTAACCATAAAGGGTTTTGTCATAATCGCCACGCTTGGCAGGCGGGTTGGCGATCGCAGTATACGGTTGGAATCTCAGGAAGGCGCTGCTGCCCGTCTCCTGGTAATTTATTTCCTTAGTCGCCTTCTACGACATCCACGGAAGGGAATGGATAATAGCATTAAAATGTGAATATTACTTTGCTAAATTCCACAAAACAATAATGACCGTTAGGCGGCTGACGTTTTAACCGTCAGCAGTTTGACGGATGGACGATGTCATCGGGGGGCGGGGCGGCCTAGCCTATAAATACGGAGTTCTGTTGGCTGTTGGGTTGACGGTCACTTGTCAGTCGACCATCGGAGCCTGAGGATGCCTCGTGTTAGAGGCGAAACGCGTCGCAACGCATTTTTTCACACAAGTATTGGTGTCGGTGGTGGTGTGTCTATTATGTCTTGCTTCTGCTTGAAAAAGTGGGAAGGAGGGCGGTGCACTAACTAACCGCATGGTGCTTGTGGAATTTTGGCGGAATTTAGCAAAGTAATTTTCACATTTTAATGCTATTTCCATTTTGGATCATTATCATCACCAGCCCATCGCTGGCATCGCTGCCCACAGCTGGTTATCTTTTCTCTCTAAATGCCATTTCTCATCGTCCCTTGCCATCCGTATTCTTTGGATGACCAGGCAATTCACTAGCCGAGGTACGCGCCAGATTTCTAAACTAAAACGTCAGAATATGACAATTGATGTAGGTATGATAAGACAAGATAAGAATATTGTAAAGAATATTTGTGCAATAAATTGCACACAAGAAACAAGAGACATAAAATATTTCTTCCAGATAACCTTATGACGGAAAGGTTGACGAAAGAGAAAGAGAGACGGTTAGTTGGTGCAAATACGAACGTACTAGAAAGTCGCAACTTTTGACATTTAATACGTGCGACTCGCGTCGACATACTGTGCAGGACCGTCAGTGAGTCGCGTGGAGACCAACGCCCTTCAGGGCCCACGGCCCAACAATCCTGACCCCAAACGGCGCGAATATATAGTGATTACCTCAACAAGCATTTCGGGGCCAGTGGCTCAGTGGTTCATACCCATCTTTTAGGACGCCGGCAACGCATCCATCTGGGAACAACCTTTTCAGACTGGTGCGATGTCACTGCCGGCGTACCTCAGAGCGGCGTGCTCTCTCCACTTCTTTTCTCCGTATTTATAAATACTCTCGTCTCTGTTATCCACTTCAGTTCCCATCATCTGTATGCAGACGATCTCCAACTTTACACATCGTTTAAAATGGAGGACATCGATACCGCTGTCTATGTCTAATGACCTGGAGTCCATTCGGCAGTGGACCGTCAGGTACGGTCTTCTTTTGAACCCCTCTAAAACTCAGGTCATGTTTGTCGGTAGCATGGCCATCATCGCCAGACTAGATTTGACCTCTCTTCCCAAGGTGCTCTTTAATGGTATTGCACTTCCCTACTGCAGCAAGGTGAAAAATCTTGGTCTGCACATCCAGAGCGATCTTTCGTGGGATGTGCATGTGGCTGAGATAAGTAGGAAAGTATTTGCCTCAATGCACTCCCTTAAGCGTTTACAGAAGTTTCTTCCATTCTCAGCCAAGGTTACGCTTGTCAATTCATTGCTACTCCCCATTATCGATTATGCTGACGTATGCTATCCTGACCTTGGTGAGGAGCTATTAAGCAAACTCGATCGACTTCTCAACTTATGCATTCGATATATTTTCGGATTGCGTAAGTATGATCACGTCTCCCAATTTCGCTCCAAGCTCAAGTGGCTTAATATCCGTTTCCGCAGGAATGCTCATATCTTGTCCACTCTCTACAATGTGTTGAATAACACTTGCTCCCCTTCCTATCTCAGGGAACGCTTTGTTCATCTCCACAGTGACGCCCGCTCTATGCGGTCGTCCCGGATTCTTCATCTCCGCACCCCAGAGCATAATGCGGCGGGATATTCTAATTCTTTTACCGTGACTGCGATTCGCTTGTGGAACAGCCTGCCTCTGGACATTCGTCAGGCTTCAACCCTGGAGATTTTCAAAAAGAAAGTTCTTTATCACTTCCTTGATCTGCAAAATAGGCAGTAAACGATCACCAGTTATTTTATTTTATTGCTTATTGGTATGTAAGTCGTGTTTAGTAATAGTAATTATCTTCAATATGTATGTACGTATTTTTGTTGTTATTTATTTATTCATATTTATTTATGTACTATCATTTATGTAGGTTTATAATAATTTCTATTATCCCCCCCCCCCCCCACTAAGTCTAAGTTAATGTATTTCCCTAGGTTTACGTAAGTTTATTATTGTATTTAATCTTCTTCTTGCACTACCCGTCGCCAGTCTCTTCAAAACCAAAGGTTTGCTGGAAGAGAATGCTTCTTGCATTAAGCACGCCCTTGTACACTTACAATGTAATTAGTGCAATAAAGAATTAAAATAATAATAAGCATGTTTGTGCGGTTTGACGCACTTTGCTTACCAGTATTGTGTTGCTTACCAGCATAGACGAGTGCAATGTCCTGGCTGTGAGACAGCCTGGCGAAGTGTTTGGTCAGGGGCGCGGCTGGCACGCCCTGGCGCGCGCCCGCAGTCACGGAAACCCGGGGCAGGGAACCCATTGCGTGTGCTGCAAGGAAGAGAAAACGATGTAACGAACCTGATAGAAGTCCTATTAGCAGGATCCTTATTATATTTTATGTTTGTGTTTCTCCTGGTGTACAATCTTATCTTATCTTAGAAGTTTGAGTTGAAAACTCTGTTAATTAGGTAAGTTAAGTAATACTTTTTTTAAAAGAATAAATTAAATTTGGAGTTTCTTTGGTAGCTTCTTCTCCACATAATCTATTCATTCTAAAACTAACAGATTTGACTTTCATTGAAAACACATTTTTTTATCATGAATAAAACAAAATACTGAATTGAACTACCACATTTTACGTATTTGAGAGATTCTCAAGCCTCTTTTTCCAAAAACGATAAGTAAAACAAGATAATTACGATTTTTAAAAGGAAATTAGTCAGATATTGTCTTCCATATTCATATTCCCATCCCAGTACCAAATCCTGGTCTCCGATTTTCACCAAAATGCTCATCAAGCTCGACCAAATAAGCTGAAACTCGAAGACTCGACTCTTATCCGTCGAGAAGTTTTAGTAACTACCTTCTACATTGTTGTACTTCTCCTTGTATAGTTCAATTGTCATGTCAACCTCTGGTCACCAGAAGGAGCTTATATTGGAAGGGTCTCCTACTGTCCGTTAAAACAAAAACCTAATTGTTTTAGTTTTAACCTTATTGTTTTGTTTTAGCGTAAACCTTGTTTAGTACCTTCTTCTTCAAGGAACTAAATTACAAGGAGACGGGCAGCAGCGTCTTCCTGAGATTCCAACCGCGTACTGCGATCGCCAACCCGCCTGCCAAGCGTGGCGATTATGGCAAAACCCCTCATGGTTATAAAAACCACGACGGAGGCCTATGTCCTGCAGTGGGCGTTAAATGGCTGATGATGATGAAACCTTGTTTGTTTTTTTTTATAACTTTAATCCCCAGTTAATCGAGTTTTTTGGAAATTATATTTAGATGCAATGAAAAAACGAGAAAAAAAGGAAAAAAATAATCGGACTGGGGACAGGCTCGAAACAGCGTCTTCTGGTTTCGGGACCGCCCGACTTTCCACCTGAGCTGTTGCAACCTTGTAGATGGTAGCAAAATTTACCTTCGAATTCTAATGACATTTTAGCAGTTTTTCATTGACTAAACACAGGGATAAAATGACGTTTTCTAAAGATGAAACGTAGGTAGATCGATTCATCGTCCCCGAAACCCTCTGCATACTAAACAAGAGAATCGTTGGAGCCGTTTCCGATATTCAGATTATAGATTCTCGTTTAAAGGTATTAGATATATTATTAGATCTAAATATATAGATAGGTTTTAAAATGAGTATGAAATCAATGAGAAAGGAATGTTGCGTTGGTTTAGACATGTGGAGAGGATGAAGGAAGAAAGATTGACGAAACAAATTATATCGAGCGAATGTGGGTGGAAGGGCCGGTAAGGGACGACCCAGACGGACATACTTTGATCAAAAAGGGGATATATTAGGGCAAGATAAAACGCACGCGAAACCGGCGTGCGTGCATGCAACGACTAATTAATGTTGAGGAAGCGAAAGTGATCTGACAGGATCGTAGCAAGTGGCAGTCCCTAGTCTCCACCCACCCCTCTGGGATACAGGCATGAGTTTATGTATGTATGTATGTAAAATCAGTGTCTTTTTCAATCGAAATGTACCTATAGGCTATTACAGCCTACTGCAGTCTACCGCATTGAAATGTCAATATAACGACCAATTATCTGGTGACGCCCACGACATAAACTATGCCTAATGTGGGGTCTAACTATAAGTTATTTACACACTAGCTTTTGCCCGTGACTTCTTCCGTGTGGACTTCAGAAATCTACGTAACTTCGATAACAAAGTATTGGTACATGTGTTTCGTCAATCTTTCTTCCTTCATCGTCTCCACACGTCCAAACTAACGCAACGTTCCTTTCTCAATTCTAGTCACTACATCCTCTTTTAGTCCACAACGTTCTGTAATCAAACTATTGCGTATCCTGTCATTCAAAGTATCACCAGCCTGTACATTCATACATAAACTCAGACCTGTATACCGGAGGGGTAGGATACCTACTTATAATCTATCTTTTTAAATCTGCATTCTACAGAAGAAAAGCAGGAAACGTAAACCCCAATGCTGCGCGCACAAAAACCGCTGCAATTTTAGCTAGGAACCTTCGCCGGTTTTTACGTGAAGCACAAAAAAGTGAGAACACTTCGCGTTCAATAAAATAAACTCTACAGAGAGGTCAGCCTCATTGTTCGGCAGCTAATTCTAATTGGCCTTCAATTACTTACTATCAATTGGACGTGGAGGTAATTAAATCTACGTATTTCTCTGTTTGATTGATTGCCTCGGAGAGGGCACAACCGGGTACTCGCGTCTAAATTATACATTTTATTTTCTAAAGTTAACACGAGCACTAGACAGACTAGGTAGAATGCCGAGACCACGGGACTTGCAACAGTACCGAAACGTCGGTAAATTGTAAAATTAAAAATAAACGTGCAAATTCAGTTTTTATTATACATTTTTGTGAAAAACATAACATAAACTCAGGCCTGTATCCCGGAGGGGTAGGCAGAGACCAGGGTCTGCCACGTGCCAAGATCCTGACAGATCTCTTTCGCTTCATCAACATTCACTAGTCGTTGCATGCACGCACGCCGGTTTTTATCTTGCCCTTTGCATACCATACTAGGGGATCACATAATAGGGGATCTATTTGGTCGAAGTATGTCTGCCTGGGATGTCCCTTACCGGCCCTTCTACCCACAATCGTTAAACGCATTTATTTAGCCAATCTTTCTGCTTTTATTACTATCGACAGTAATCAGTCCCCTTAATGTCATTGAAAATAGGACTGGCATGGCAGCCCTATGCTGAGGCGCTGGATCGCAGTCCATGTAAAAATAATATAAAATAAAATATTAAAATGTTTTTTTACTAACCTGCCTTAAGAAATATCTGTATTATTACTAAGACTATGGACTTGTTCCGAAATAAATATATTGGATTGAATTATTTTTTTATGCCACTCCCACTCTAAAAAGCTTATTTTATTTACTGAAAATAGTGAACATGCCTTTTAATAACTATTTTGGTGTTTGAATTAAGAAAACACCAATATATTCGGCCTCCATCCCAATGCTCAGACAACGTCCTTGCGCAAAAAATGCTCGATACAAACTCCTTGCGCAAATAATACTCGACATACAAACTCTTTGTGCAAATAACTCCTTGAGATTTGATTGGTCGATATTTGCGATAAGGACTTTAGCATTAGAAAAAAAAACTGTTTTGTATTCTTTACTGCCATTGCAGAAAAAAAATATTATTAAATTGGCGCCATTTGAAACCATCGACAGGAAATGAATATAGCTTCACAAGTTGACCTTCCTAATAATAATAATAATAATAAGAAAATTACTCTTAATTTTAGTAATTGTTCCAAGGGAGAATCGTTCTCAACTGACAGCTGTCAAATTATAAAAAAACTAGTTCTATTTTCACATTTCTGTTGAACCATGTTCCAACTTTGACATGGAACATCAATTATAGCGCTATGTAAAATTAAAATAACATAAAGTTAAGTATCAATTAGAGAATATATTTTTTTAAATGACGTTATTATAATTTTCTTTTAACTATTTCTTTAAAATAACATAAATTTGGGCATAATGTTTACCATTTTTTCAATGACGAAAATGACAAATAATGGCTAAATAGCTAGACGGCCACAGAAAAAAAAAATAGGCAAGACAACAGGATTTTTCTGTATCTTATTCATGTTTTTATTTTTATTTTCCTTATATTCGTAATGACAGGGTTTACCTCGGCTTAAGGACTTATTTAGTCCCTCGAACAACCCCTAGGGTAAGAGGCTTTTTACTAACAATATGCCAGCTTACTTCGCTCTCTATTTCAATGTGCAACACAAAAAACCGGCCAAGTGCGAGTTGGACTCGGCCACTCATGGTTCCGTACAAAAACACAATATCATTGTGTTAAATTATAATAAAAAAAATTACTTCTTTTATTCAGACCTGAATAAAAGAAATCAATTTTTGTACATATAGTAAACAAACATTTGTCTACTATATTTTATATTTCTGAAACGGTATGATACCTACTGCCCTCTCGTTTGTGGCACTGTGACCGAACCCAAGCCGGTATACGCCGGTATACCTACTGCTCTCTCGTTTGTGGCACTGTGACCGAACCCAAGCCGGTATACGCCGGTATACCTACTGCTCTCTCGTTTGTGGCACTGTGACCGAACCCAAGCCGGTATACGCCGGTATACCTACTGCTCTCTCGTTTGTGGCACTGTGACCGAACCCAAGCCTTAGGCGTAGGGCAAGCAGGAGGGTAGTATTTAGGGAGCTTCAAATACGTTCCACAACAGTTATTGTATTTGTACGTAATGTTTAAGAGTTATAGAAATTGTAAAACTAAGAGAATCTGCCAACAAACTGTTATGCAGTACAACTTTGTATTTTTCTGTATTTATCTATATAAAAAACTTCCTCTTCTTAAATCAGATAATTATCGCGATGATTTATCTACTTAATGCTAGCTGACCTGGCAAACGTTGTTTTGCCACATTAATTAGCCTACGACCTATTCTGGGACCTACCGAATATGCACAAAAAATTTCATAAAAATCAGTGAAGCCGTTTCGGAGGAATTCGACAACAAACACTGGCGCGAGATTTTTATTCATTAGTAAGTAAATGAAGGTAACTTTTATTTTGTACAGAGGTATGGTGGCTGCATTTTTCTCAGTGCAAGGACGTTACTATCTCGACAGGTTCAGGTAGGACATTAAGGGGCTCCATGGAGTAACACTAGCGCCACAGAGGAAGAAAAAAACATATCTTTTTTTAAATACTGCATTTGCAAAAAAGGTCAGTACAATCTCTCTATCACGTCAATACTAATTCTTAGAACCCATGGCCTTAGATAAAAGTTATCCATCGAATTAAGTATTACACATCAAAAAATAAAAAAATGTCATTGCCTTTCGTTTGGTTGTGTAATACTTTATTCGATGGATAAGTTATATCTGAGGTTGGTAAAATCGGCCCTAAGGCAAAAAACCTAGGACTAAATAGTATTAACGCCAAAACGGCCGTTTTTGGCATAAATGCTCAGGTTCATATAGTCCCAGGTTCGCGATCCTTCGTTCTTTGTCGTGGGTCCTAAAAATCACTGTTAATATGATTGAGACATTGTACAGACACTTTTTGCAAATACGATCGGTAAGAGAAGATATTAAATAAGATATTTCTGTTCGTCAGTCATTTATTTATTTATTTAATTCATCTCAATAAAAGACACTCTTTTCGACAATAGTTAGATAAAACTTGGTTTAAATGTCTCATCCACTATTTTTAAGATTTTTAAGACTTTGTTTCACTGTTTGTACCTAATAAGTAAAATTGTGTTAGATATTGTATTACTTACCACCCTAATAATAAATTTATTGCGTGTTGTGATCACCTGCCCGTAGATAGTACACTACAATCATGTTTTTGTAATACTGGTATACTATACCTACTTAAGTAACGTGTCACAGTATAACTATCTGTTTGGTAATTCTAAAATAAATAAAAAAAAATATTAAAATAAAATTATGATTTTGGTTTTCATTGGTGGCGCCAGTTAGCCCACTGGATCCCCTTAATATGACGCCAATGCGCAGCTTTTGGTTTTAAATAAGCTTGGCAGTTTATTGTGATGCTTCAATGATGCTAGAAAACATGTTTGTTGCGTCAGTCTTGGGCAAGGACTAGTATACTTGTCCCTGCGAATAGCCAGTGAGATTCCAACATCTAGGCACTAAGTACAAGGTTATTTTTGAAATGTACGCCTTCACATGACAAATATTTGTGGACGTATTGAAGCACCATTCACAACCACTTTAATTTTGTTCTAAGACTTTTGAAAATCTTGATGACTACATTTTTCAAACACAATAAAAAAATATATTTTCACTTCTCATGCTCTAAAAGTTCGTCTTTATGTCGTGCGTAGGCGACATAAAGTCGCTTTTTATGCTCTAGAGCATAAAGTAAAATCTTCGTCGAAGACCAAGGCAATCGCTGCAACAGCCACACGAACATCTTTAACTTCATACAACAACCTCTTTATTTTATTTCGTTTCGTTCGTATTCTAAGACCAAGGCAAAGATACCAACAGCCAAAGTACACAATAAAACTTCATGAAATTTTCAATTTTAATTAAATTAGCATTTACTATATTTACATGTTGCTGTTTCATTTCCTCGCAATCGAAGTGAAAAGTAGAGTGTACAACTCGTCCATAAAACCCATTTTACACTCGACTTTATATCTATCCTCGCTCGCAAGCTCGCTCGGATGGATAAACGTCTCGAGTAAAATGGTGCGTTTTATGCACTTGTTGTACAATCTACTATTCTCGCATGCGTATTCGTTTATGTTAGGCTATGTCTCGCGTATAAATATTTTTTTCTTTGTGCACAATAAAGTACAAAAACATATATTCAATCCAGTAATGTTACACGTATGCATGTTTGTCAGGAAAGGGTGCCGAAACCCTTGGTGGGTAAGTATTAAATCTGAGTCTGGTGGATCTCGCTTTTTCTTTCTTTTTAATTGTCTGCGACCAACGGTCTAGCGGTAACAGGTTTGATTAGTCAGACTTGGCCCGTGGTTCGGTTCCCGCTGGGGCCAAGTGCCCTTTCCGTGTTTATTTAGTTACCATACCTCTAACCACAGCTATAACATAGGAAGGAACACTAACCCCCAGTTTCTCATACACTAACACGCTGTAAGTAACAGTTTGTGGCGACCGGCGCGCACGTTTTACGTTGTCAGCAGTTTAGTCTGGTGCCGCCAGTCGGTCGTTCCCCACCGCTCCTTGCGTGAAGTAGCTTTCTAACGTAATTTCTATGTGCCTACTGTTTCGTCTATTGAAACCTCCAATATAAGTGTAAACATAAATAAAAAATAAAAACCGACTTCGAAACACTACAGCACTAAAAAGTTAGAAATAATTAGAAGTATTTATACATGTAGGTATTTTAGAAGTATAATTTGTAGTCGGTGCCCAGTTTCAAGACCAGCATATATATATTTTGGGCACCGGAAAATTCGAAGTCGGTTTTTATTTTTATTTCAAAAATTTTTATTTTTCAATTTTTAGTGGGAGAGCGGGAGAAAAATAAATAAGTCCCTTATAACCATAATTTACCCTACTTAATTCGTTGCTCCAAAATTTGATGTTCTAAATTTCCATCTCCGAAAGTCTTCACCAGAACTTGGGACTACTTTTACGCTATTTTATGAAACACACGGATATTACTAAAGGATGGGCCCCATTAGGGCTTTTTTACTGCTGTCCATTGAAGAGTTCCGTTCTCCATCTCTGAAAGTCTCCATCAGATCTTCACCAAATTAAAATGGGACCAATGGGACGTTATACCTGTTTGAACAAAACAAGAGTTGTCGAAATCGGTTAAGATTTGACGGAGTTATGGAGGAACATAGCCAAAAAAATATATGTACGCGTCGAATTGATAACCTCCTCCTTTTTTGAAGTCGGTTAATAACTGATTCCTTCATTTAACCCTCTGACAGTGACATTGTCTTGGGAAGTAGCCCCAACAGTTATTTGAGTTTAAGTAACCCTGATATTTCAAAGATTATCTAAGTTAAATTGTCTTGTAAACTAGCGGTCATGTTTTTAGGGTTCCGTATCTGAAAAGGAAAAAAGGAACCGCTAACGTCCGTCGGTCTGTATGTCGAGACCTTTTTTAGGGATCTGTAGTCGTCGTCACACTATCGGTAGTCTAGTAACCAATCGCGTTTCAATGGTTGGTATAACCCGTGCAACTTCACTCGCCGCCTTGCGCGATTCTATCTTCTTCGCGAAAGTGACATTGTACTGCTATTCCTTAGTAGACTACCAAATAGAGGCAAAGAACAGCTATTGTTCTTAGCACTATAATCTCATATTTAGGATTCAGCTTCCAGAGCTAGATTAATAATGTATTTCTATTTATTTTTGAAATAGGTAAACAGTTTAAATTTAGATTTTTTCGTGTTATTTTTATATCATTCTATAGAAAAATTATGTACGTGTTAGACTCTAGGAGTGGTCTGCAATGCCTTGGAGCTGTGAAAAAAATCAAAACTCTAACTCTACGCAATTAAAGGGTGCGGCTGATTATGCCGATATTTTTTCACTTGCAAGGGAATCAAAACCTGCAGAGTAGGTACTTCCCGTCGACCTAGAATCATGAATGTTGCAGGGTCTTATGGTACCTAAAAACATCATACAAAAAACGTTTCAAAGCACCAAGAATTTTGGGTGGTTTCAAAAGCAAAGCAAAATTAACGCGCCTTCCCTAATTGTTTGTTCGGAATCCTGAGGGCGCGAGTCATACGCCCAGTTTCTCATAAACTTACAAGCTTTTAATCTACTGTCAAAAGCTGCCAGTTGGCCAAAGCGCGTAAAAAATCAACTGACAGCTGTTAATAATAGATTAACTCCTGAACTGCCCTCGCGGAACGCAACGTAATATAGGTGGCCCATACTAAGTTGGACACAGATCTGTGTCGCGGCAGACGAGTGGTTAACAGCCTGTTAGTATAAAAGATACCGGGGGTGTACCGCACATAGCCGGTTTTTGTTTTTGTAATGGTTTCCTAGTTTATGTGAGCTGTCAGTAGCCGCTACCCACTATCGACCGCCGAGCTTTGTGAGGAAAACACTTATGTAGATATCTAGAGTAAAAAAAGCTTAAGACCATACATGGCAGGAAACGGTGTCTGTCTGGACTTAATTATACGGATGGACAGAAGCTGTAAAGAAATCCCAGGCCTTATAAATTATCTAGATAAATTACGCGGTGGTAGCCTTTGTTATCTAAGTTACGTACGTTTGTGAAGTTATAGTAGCAATACCGCTCGCTAACGGTGAAGGAGAATATCGGCAAACCTGAGTGCCTGAGGCGCGAGACACACAGATGGGACGTGGGCGTGGTAATATTGTATAGAGTCACAGACCACAGTACAATCCTTGCTCTGCGGTCGCTCTTGGTCTTAGGCCGATATTCAGAAACACAGCGTTGAGCTACACTTAACGAGCACTAAGCTGAGCATCAGCTGAGCAATCTCAACAAAGACTCAAGAATTTTGTATTCACAGTCAATATCTCGACTCGAACTCAGCTAAGCCACAGCTCAAGCTAAACTTACGTGAGCGTGTAATCTGTGGTACAGTTTTTGACGTTACCGGTTTATATTATCTGTTAAAGCTACATGAAAGGCATACAATAATCCACAGGAGTGAATGAGATGGCAACAAATGTCGAAACTTTTTACGCGCGGTTATACTTTATTTTGACTTCTCATTGCTCTAAAAACACAATTTAACTTTTCGAAGGAAAATGAGCATGCAAAATGTCAAATTGTGAATAAAAAAAAGGTTACTTCACCACAGCCACGGGTTATTTAGAGTTCTCGAATTGCCTACAGGTGTCGCTACTTTCTTCGTCATTGCCACCTTGAGTCTGAGCTAAGTCGCCGAAATCCACTACTCAGTCTCAGCTTAGCTTGCGCTCAATTTTTGTTATCTCAAACTCAACTGTGAATACAAAATATCCCTGAGACTTTCATTTTGACAGTTGGAAGACCCGGACTCACATTGAGCTCACGCTCAAAATCGTTTCTGAATATCGGCCTTAGACTCATACATCTTACTTACCGCGCCCTCGCCCCCCGTCCCATCTGTGTGTCTCGCGCCTGAGGTGGTCACATACCACGGTCGCTCACTTCACATGAAATTGCTAATCCGCGGTGAGCACGCGTAGTAGTTAAGCCCATACTCTCTCTCTCTCTCTCTCTCTCTCTCTCCCTCTCTCTCTGAGAGAAGGCCTACGCCCTAAAAGTATAGGTTAAGTAACTTGCCTAGATGTGCAATTTTAATGGCCGAAGTTCCCCAGCTTCGAACCTCTTCATTATTCATGACATGCGTCATTGCTTAGTACAGCCTTTGCCTCATTTGTGTTTTATGTCGACTTATTACGCGTTCATTTTAATGAAGTAGTAATGAATATACCTACAATTTTACTGTAATAGTAGGTACCGGACAATGACTCCTTAATGAATTCAGGGATCGAAGATCTAATTGCATAGAATTTACGTAATATAATTTAATGTAAGTTTATTTTTCATCAATTCAATTCAGTTCGATTCAAACATTTTTATTCATTATAAAAACAGAATGTTTAATTAATGTTAGAACGTCAAAGTTGTTAGTTTCACAATTAATGGATTATGTGGAGAAGAAGCTAACAAAGAAACACCACATTTATTCTTTTCAAAACACGTTTTAACGTAATTAACAGAGTATTCAACTTAAAATATTAGTCATGAACGTGTTGAACACTAGTCACAATCGTCCTGTAATTAATATTAATCTACTGTTTAATGCCAAACATCTTTGTCTTTTAAATAATCCTTGATGTTATAGTAAAGCCTTTTTGCACATTGTTTAAAGCGCCTTGGAGGTAACTCTAATACTTATATCTTGAGCAATTTAGAACCTTATACAGTGCCCATAAAGGGTGTATTAACTTTTGCAAGTCTAAATCGTGGAAATGACAATTTATGTTTATTTCTAGTATTAACATTATGGTGGCCACCAACATTTTCGAAGTCTTTGATATTTTTTCGAACGTACATAATATTTTCATAAATGTATTGACATGCAACTGTTAAGATGTTGGTTTCTTTATAGAAATCTCTTAGCGAATACCTACTACCTAACTTGTAAATAAATCGGATGGCTCTCTTCTGCAAGATGAAGATAGTCTCAATGTCATCATCATCATCATCAGCCATTTGACGCCCACTGCAGGACATAGGCTTCGCTCACGGTTTTCCACGCCTCCCAGTCTTGTGCCGCCCGCATCCAGCGACTTCCCGCCACCGTAACCAGGTCGTCAGACCATCTGGTGGGGGGCCTGCCCACGCTGCAGTTTTTTTTTAATTTGTATTTATTTAGGATTCCGTACCCGAGGGATGGCAAACGGAGCCTTATTAATGTTCCCACTACCACTGTCTGGCTGTTTGTCCAACCGTCTTGAGATTTTCACAGAACCTAGTTATTAGATTGCCCAAAAAAAAAAAACGGTCAGACCTCATACGTACATGAAACGTTATGATTGCTCTGTCGTCAAAGTGCCGAACTGTGATTATAGTGCATTCTAGTACAGTGATTGTAGAGCTAAATTTCATCCAAATCTGTTCAGGCGTTCTAGCGTCAGTGTCTCAAATATCTAAAGACACAACGAATCCAAAAATATCTTAGGGCATTTGAAGGGACTTGCCAGTCAGCAACGTAATAATTCGAGAAAAAATTTATAAGAATAAATTAAATAATTAGAGTTCCAAGCTAATCTAGTCTACTTACGTAAATATCAATGGGATGGTATGGCATGACATGGTCGAGAAACAAAAATGTGATAAACAAAAAAAATCGATACACAAAACACTTCCAATGGGATGTTATAGGTAAAGACAAATAATTATAATACCGAATCGTACGCAATTAAATGCCGTTTCGTGCCAACAAATTCTAGGACGAATAGTGAACCTGACCTAGTTAGATACGGTCGAGACACGCGCGAGCCTAAAAAATACAAACAATATTGAATGGTTTCTGGGGACATAGAAACGCACAGAGTAGAATGACTATCTTCTATATCTACTGCTCAAAACAATTAGGTGAATAACATTTCAAAGTGGAGTTCAACTTTTTGCTTAGATTTTTTATTATAACTGGCCACTAAATATTAAAGTGGCATGCTGCTCGAAAATTAAATGGATTTTTTTTTTAACATAAGAACTTCAGCTTTTTGTGTTAACGGTGCTAAGAGTGTGCGTATACCTAAAAACAAGGTGATGCCATTGAATTTTCTTAAAACTTTTTAATTACAGAAAGCTCACTCAGATTGAAAGTGGCCTTTCTAGTCTTCTGAGTGTAGTTATTGATTGAATATATATTCTCAGGGGGATAAGCAGTGAGTAGAAATTCCCTCTCTCGTTCCTACATTTGCACAGTTCGACCCTCTTCAAGCAAATTGACAGCTCGGGATACTTGGATTTCAGTCAGATCTGATCAGATCTTGTAAACCAAATTAACTCACTTCAATCAATAAAAACACTCAGAAGACTAGAAAGGCCACTTTCAATCTGAGTTAAAGGCCACATAAAATGAGAAAATGTATCTGTAGGTAATTAAAAATTAAGAAAATTCAAAGATGTCACTTTTTTTGAGGGGTACAAAGACCATTGACCACCATATTAAGAACTGCTAACAAAAACGCTGATGTTCTTTGGTTTTTATTCTCATTTTATATTCTTGTTGTTGCACTAACCCGTGCTGAGGACAATTTTTAAAAACCTATTTAGAGGCTAAAAATTCCACCCATGCCGGTACTTGAACCCGCGACCTCTGGCTCACCGTGCCAGCGCTCTCCCAACTGAGCTAATGGGCAACTTTTTTCCACTTTGAAATCTTATTCCCTTAATTGTTTCTGCAAAGACTATATGTTTGGTTTTTTGATGGATTAATGTTTTCTTGGAGCCATTCATGCAGGATATTAGATCTCGTTGAGCTATTTCTATTATAAAATTGATATCTGGTCCAAAGTAAAATAGGCTAGTGTTATCTGCATATAACTTTATGTCGTCAGTCAAGCCAATGTCTTTGATAAATTTTATGTATATTAAGAATAGGAGCGGTCCTGATATTGATCTCTGTGGGAAGCCGAAAGTTACGAGTTGCGGATTACTTTGATGTTCTTCTAATTTGTACACTTTAAAAACGCTATCGGTAATCAAAAAGGCAATTCATGACTAACGGTGTCGAAGGGCTTCTTTAAATCAATGAATATTCCCATTGCAATATTTCTTTTGTCAATATTTAGTTTTATTGTGGTTATCAGATCATTTGAAGCAGAGAGAGTATTCGATTTGGAGCGAAATCCATACTCGCTTTTTGGTGGATTCAGTATTTTTGTTTTTGAAACTCTTTTTGTTTATTGCTTCTTTTATAGTGTTTTTAATAGTCATGTAGTTCGAATCTTCCAGTCGTGAATTTTGCTATGTATTCAACGCGTTCCAGTCCTTAACTTCTGTGCACGAAAAAAAAAATGTTGTAATTGTGAGCTTCTGTTGATATTTACTGTAGTTGCGGCAACGATCTACCGTACAGTTCACCAATTGAGCGCGTCGGCTCGTAAGTTTACTTCAAAACAGCGGTGAGCTACAGTCCACACTGGGTAAAGTTGAAGTAGGGGGTCACCAATCGGTTTGTAATGAGAATACATCGATTCGCCGATTTGCTGAATTTGTGGTGAGCTTCCGACGATAGTAGCTGGGGAGCCACCAAGTGGTTGGTACTAAGGCGGTTTGAGTTGATCGGAAGGTAGGTGATTGGCCAGTGTCTTAACAGATTAAAAGGAGTTTGCTTAGAGAGCAATGTCGGGGGAGTTAACAACTCTTCTGCAGGTGTGATTGGCTGTTAAGGCGACTGCTACTGGTCAGTGTTTTAATTTTTGACGTTTTGCACATTCCTTTTCTTTCTAAACGAGAAGCTTATTTGTTATATCTTCCTATTTTGAATAAGCTATCTAGGAAATGTGTAGTTTTACCATAGAGTTTTACTAACAATTCTTGACTTTGCTCGATCTAGTTTAGGAGTTACCTATTTAGCTGCGCTGAAGAGTATTTCTTCCGAAATAATAAAAAATAACTCGCAGGTATGTTTACGCTTGTAAGGCACGTGAAGCCGTACAAGCGTAAACAAATTCACTCAAGGAAAGCGCGCAAAAAATTGTTTTGGTTAATTTTTATCGTCTGCTTTGCATATGTGAAAAATATTGACCACCCTTATGCATAATTTTCCACATAATTTACGGATGACATTGCAAAATAATGTTGAGGAAAAGATCTTAAGAAATCTCTTCCGCGAATAAAACTTATTAACTCGACGTTACGACTCTACTGCTTTCGCTGTCCTCGCTCGTTAGGCTAGGTCAGTGCCCGCGCTGTGAATGTTATGTAGATTATTAAGTAACTCTTACTTGGTCTTGTACGAATTTTATAGGGGTTAAGGTCATAGCGTGACTAGCAGTTTCGCTAAATGCTTAAGCATCAATTATCGTTTCAATCTTTTGAGGACGAGAACCTGATTCACTGGTTTAGCACATTTTCTTAGATTCAATACAAAAGGCGGAACTTTAACTTTACTGAAACGGCGGAAATGGTGCTTACGTCTTTTCCTTTCATCATAAGCAGCCTATATACGTCCCTCTGTAGAGCACAGGCCTTCTCTCAGAGAGAGATCTTTTCCTTTGCCACAGACCATTTAAACTGCATCTGAGGCGTGTTTTACTAAATCGTGTTTTTATAAATAAGCCCGTTAGAGTCTGAATCTTGCAACTATTTTTGTTCTGCAAGTTTTGATGTTTTTCTGCAGAATCGTCTAAACGATACTCTACTATAATCACGTCTCAAGATATAATTTTTACAAGCGACTTCGAAGGTAAAGATTGTAAACAGAAGGGTTTCGCAACAAGCAGTTGTAGCCTCGCTTAATAGTGCTTGTTGCCCAACTACAGTCCAACTCAGAATAGTCCCCTCCTTTTATTAAGCCAGAGTACTCGAGAAAGCGCGCTCACACGAAGGAATTATGGTTGGTTTTGCATTAAGCCGCTTTTTAAACGCTGCAAGTCGAAAAAATAGCCTCCATACAGATGCCGACCAACAGTTGAACAATGCGCAGTAGTCGATTTTTGGGACACTTTGGCGGACTGAAGGTGGCGGGGAGCGGGAGAGGATCGAGAATAAGTCGGTCCCTGCACCCTGCGCTGCACTTTCTTTCCCTCATTGCTCTTTCTATGCATTCTGCTCAAGATGTTTTTCGTCGTAGTTTAAATTGATGTAAGTACAAAAATTTAATTCTATAAATGGGTTTGCACCTGAAAAGGTCGATTTCGGATTATTATCCGGATTGTCCCTAACCAACCCTTACGCTAATGTAACGTAATTTAATTTACTTATTCTTAGGGTGACTTGCGTTAAATCACTAGATAAGTAAAGAGATGGTTTGGTTTAAAAAAATATCTAGGGATACACGAATACATATGACAAGGGATAGTGATTGACAGGGTTGTCGGTCATACAATTACCTATTGATAGCTTTGAAAATGCCATAGCGCAAGAGGTTTATGGACTTATTCACTGGATTTGAGTTACCCGTGGATAAACAGATCAGATATATAGTGCCGTCAGGCAGGATTCGTTGGCGCAAGCCAGCTTAAGTTATGTATTTACTTGTGTCATCTCAGAATATGTAGCATGTAAGTGGTTTCACCTACCTAGTGTAGGCACAGACTTGTCACCAGTAACTCATGGTTGGTTTTAAAACCAAAAAATCGACGTGCATCCTTCTTTGAGTCCAACTATACCTACCCAAGTACATTTTAGATTGTCCACAGATTAAAATTTGCTTCCAACTATTTAACAGCTGCGTTGTATGTTTCTGTGCGTAGTTGGCATTGGCGTAGATAGAGGGAGAGGGAATCAGTCCATGCCCACCACAGTATATTGGGTCAAATGCCTGGTTGCGGCGTGGCAGGACATCACTTTTCAAGGCCTGACCACCCTGGAAAATAACCCTAGTTGGTAGTGTCAGAGATGACTGAGCCACCGTAGCTTTTATTGCATGTAACTTGATTGCCTCGCTGGTCTAGCCGTTAAGGCGCTTAGCTATCAAAACAGAGGTCGTGGGTTCGATTCCCACTGGGGTCGCCATACATTTTGTGCAAATGGCCTCAGTCTGGGCGTATTTCCATGTTTGTAACGTCCTTGCCTAATTACCATAGCACAGGGTATCCTAGTTTGGGACCAGGTCAAGTGATTATATTGTGTGGAAGTTATTATTATTTCTTGCTTAACTGAGTCCCATTCCGTGTGGCGCCGGATTAAGAATAGAGTCACTCCATTTCCTTCCGTGGATGTCGTAGAATTGCGTAGAAGGCGACTAAGGAAATCAATTACCAGGAGACTGGCAGCAGCGTCTTTCTGAGATTCCAACCGCACACTGCGATCGCCAACCCGCCTGCCAAGCGTGGCGATTATGGCAAAACCCCTCATGGTTAGGAAAACCGTAAGGGAGGCCAATGTCCAGCAGTGGGCGTCAAATGGCTGATGATGAGTCCCGGTCTCTGACTGGGATACAAGCGTGAGTTTATGTATGTATGTATTACGTATGAGAACCCCAATTAAAGTTTTTGTTTTACGACAACCTTTGTTCTACGAGTTTTTTCTCAGATTTATAGTACCTATCGAAATATCAGGGGTTATGTTGAAGTGGCAGTGGGCGGGGCACATAACTCGGAGAACTGATGGCCGTTGAGTCGAAAAAGTTCTGACCTGGCGACCGCGGACCGAACGACGCAGCGTGGGCAGGCCCCCCACCAGATGGTCTGACGACCTGGTTACGGTGGCGAGGAGTCGCTGGATGCGGGCGCCACAAGACCGGAAAGCTTGGAACACCACGAGGGAGGCCTAAGTCCCGCAGTGGGCGCCAAATGGCTGATGATCATGATGACACAAATATATAAATTCGCGTTTTACGCGAATACACCTCTACCAAATTATTTGACACGAGCCCCCTGTTCTCGTAGACTAACAATCTGTTAATCTCCTGTTAAAGTTGTCAGTTGGCTGAAGTGCATCCAAAAAAACACTGACAAGTTGTTAACAGTAGATGAACAGACTTGTAGAGTACTGCTCGGAATGTCAATGTCTCGGAACTGCAGATTCCCTGACAATGTTTACTTTCACAGTGCCATAACAGGTGTAACAACTCGTCGTAGGCACCTAACACATCGTAATACTTGTAGAGTGTAGCTCAGAATGTCAATGTCAATGTTTCGGCGGTGCTCACTCAACGAATCAGGTCAGCGATCGCCATCAGACCTTGAAGACGATAAGCCGCTTGAGCAACCATAATATCCATCCGCCGGTAGACTGGCCACGGTCCTCACAACATTTAAGCGAGCCAAGGACGTAAAGAATTTACATTCGGTTTATAAATGTCAACGTTCAATGTTAGTTGTCTTCGGGTCGAGTTGTGTGTGACCATCTTGGTTGACACTGGTCCCCAGTCACGCCTGGTGGTAAACGAAGAAGGGTTCCAAGTTGATACGGGTTTACCTGTTAAATGCCGGTTGACTCTAGTTTTAAAGACACCCAGGTTATATGTCTCTGACAAAACAGACGAAAGCAACGCGTTCCACATCGTTGCCGTTCTTAGGAATTCGCGAATCGCTTGGTGCTAATTCGCAGAATTTCCACAACAAATGAGCCAGCCGTCTGGTTGTCCGACAGAAAAAAGAGGATGGGGGGGGGGGTATAAGTTCATGTAGCTCCCGTGCACAGTCTCCAAAATACATCTTGTAGAAGACGGAAAGCCAAGCGACCATACGACGGTGCTCCAGAGCCGTAATCTTACCTTTGTCAATTCATCATCTCGAATTAGCTTGATAACGCGACGCTCAATCGCGTCCAAAGCCGCAAGCTTGACTGAACCGTCCCAGAGGTGGCTTCAGTACTCCATCTATGACCGGACCTGTGCTTGGCACAGGTCCAAAAGCTGCCTTGGCGTGAAGTACTGTTTTACTTTATTGAGTACCTCTAGTTTTTTGGCAGCCATTTTGGCTTTGGACTCGATGGAACCGCCGAAGTAAAGATTATGGTCAGAGATCGCTATAGATGTATTCTGGAGAGTTGGAGTCAGGGAGAAGGGACTCCGTTTAGCGGTTAGGAGACACGCCTGTGTCTTAGTGGCATTGAACTTGTCTAGATTAGAATAGAATAGAATAGAATAGAATAGAATAAATTCAAATTCAAATTCAAATTCAAATATTTTATTCATTGTAAAAACAGAATGTTTACTTAATGAACGTCAAAGTTGTTAGTTTCACAATTAATGGATTATGTGGAGAAGAAACTAACAAAGAAACTCCACATTTATTCTTTTCAAAACACGTTTTAACTTAATTAACAGAGTTTTCAACTTAAAATATTAGTCATGAATGTGTTGAACACTAGTCACAATCGTCCTTTAAATAATATTAATCTACTGTTTAATGCCAATTTTTAATAGTTTTTAAAATAATTTTAGAATAGAATAGAATAGAATAGAATAGAATAGAATAGAATAGAATAGAATAGAATAGAATAGAATAGAATAGAATAGAATAGAATATTTATTGGGCAAAAACATTAGTACAGAGCTTTTACAACAGAATGTTACAAATGGTTTACACAAGATTAACGATTAGCTTCTGACGCTGTGCTAGGTTAAAAACCTGTGTTACAGCAATCAGTGCCAATTCCCCACCGAAGTGACAATTTATTTAAATTGACCTTGAATTGTACATAATATTCAGTTCTATTTGACAATAATAGTTTTAATGAATTTACTAAACTTTTAAATATATATATTAAGTTATTTTATCGCTACATATATTATCGCTACAGCCTCTAGACTCAAGTTTATGCGCTCCACCATGGCTTCTCTCATCGGCCTGTGCATTGGATAGATACCTCTCGGTGACCGTGCTGTCATCAGCGTAACCAATTGTGTTTGGCTGCAGGAGGTCGTTGATATGGAGCAGAAATAATCGTTTCTCAAATCATATCAGGCATAAGACATTAGTTCGTAGGAGAAGGTACTAGTATGAAAAATTGGAAAGATGGTCAGAGTGGAGTTTTTTCGCGTTGCCTTTTTCTCCACTACAAACTCGATCCGCAGGCAGCCTAAAGATCTTATGAGTGCAATCAAAAACTTGCAATGCTAAAACTTTAGTCGCTATTCTTAAAAAAGTGGGAAAAACAAATGTTACGGCCAGACATACACAGCAGGACAGATAAAATGTTATTCGAAACATCCCAATTAGAGTTTGTGTTTTTCAACAAGCCTGAACCCGGCTTGCGTGCATGCAACGACTAATGAATATTGATGAAGCGAAACTGGTCTGTCAGGATCGTGGTAAGTGGCAGACCCTGGTCTCCGCCTACTCCTCTGGGATCTGTATCCCACTCATCTATGTAAACCTAGACATTTCCAAAAAATATCGATCTGATAAAAGAACTCATGACATAAAAGTTAATTTAAAACACAACCTTGTACTGTTGTGTTACGGAATCGCGCATTTTAGAGGTAACCCTGTATATTATTAGTGATACGGTGGTACCTATATTTATGATTATGAAATGTTTGTGCAGAAATATCAGGGCTTACACAATTTTATAAAATTCACGTTTTACGCCCTTCACCATTTTATGAATACCACATCTCTACCAAATTATTTGAAAATCAGCCTTTTTAGCATTTGTACACTTTGCTTTAATGTTTTTTAAACTTAAAAAGGTAAAACACGTAAAAAGAAACCGAAACATCAGCCTGCTACTCTTTCAAAGTTCCGTACCTGAAGGGTGCCAGACGGGACCCTATTACTACGATTTTATTGTCCGTCTGTCTGTCTGTCTGCCTGTCACCAGGCTGTGTCTCATGAACCGTGATAGCTAGGCAGTTGAAAATTTCACAGATGATGTATTTCTGTTGCCGCTATAACAACAAATACTAAAACCAGAATAAATTAATGTTTAAGGGGGGCTCCCATACAACAAACGTTTTCCAAAGACAGCGCTCGCCATCTAGCGGCCATAGCGAACATGACATCGGCGTTGTGTAACCTACACAACGCCGATGTCATGCCGTTAAATGTCAATGTTAAACGCTTCTTGGTGGTTTCTATCATATCAAAGCAATTTGAACAGATATTTAACGTAAAAAAAATTACAGGGTTAAATCGCGGTTTTTCCGAATGGGCAACGCCAGGTTTACATAGAAGTAGGAAAAGGCTTTATGAATTGTATGAAGAGAAACAATTTAATCACGATCCGACGTTCAAAGAGTATGTTAAAGAATATTCAAAAACGTTTAGGCAAACTTGTTTAGCAGCCAAATCCATTAGCATAAGTAAACAAATTATGGCGTCAACTAATAAAATCAAAACAGTCTGGCAAGTAATTAGCAAAGAGACAGGCAAAACGAGACCTAGGGACTAGATATTTGCTTTAAAGGTAGAAGGGAATATAGTCAATTCAAAGGAAGACATAGCAGAAATATTTGAAAATTTCTATAAAAAACATACCCCTCAAAATAACGGCTAGCTTAAATTCTTCCCCTCAATCAGCCGAAACTTTATTTCTGGAAAGTATAAATACATGCAAAGCTGACTTCCAATTCACCCATATAAGTCCCTTTGCTATTGTCAAAATATTTAAAGAGTTAAACTTAAAAAAAACCGAAGATTTGTGGGGATTATCGGTTAAACTTATATCCACGGTTATCCATATTCTAGCACCTTACCTTGCTACAATTTTTAATAAATGCATTGACCAGGGAACCTTTCTTAATCTATTAAAGTTAAGTAAAATAGTACCCTTGTTTAAATCTGGTGATAGTGAAGATCGCAATAATTTCAGACCAATAGCAATACTGCCGGTCCTAAGTAAAGTTTTTGAGAAAGTAATTTTGCATCAATTGCAGACTCATTTTAGTATAAATAAGCTATTTCATAAGAAACAGTTTGGATTTACGAAGGGCCGCTCAACGACGGACGCAGGCATAGCATTAATAAAGCACATCTTTGATGCGTGCGAGGAGGCGCAAGATGCCATCGGGGTGTTCTGTGACCTGTCCAAGGCGTTTGATTGCGTCGACCACGAAACGCTCCTCATAAAATTACACCGATATGGTTTAAGTAATAAATCGCTAGCTCTTCTTCAATCTTACTTAACAGACAGAACCCTAAAAGTAGATATTAATAGAGTTAAATCCTCAGGATCTAATGTAAAAGTAGGAGTTCTATACTAGGACCGTTCCTTTTTTTGGTTTACGTAAATGATTTGCCCTACCTAGTAGAAAAACTATCGCAGATAGTATTGTTTGCTGATGATACTTCCTTAATTTTTAAATTAAAGAGAGGTTTAGGTAATGTTGACGATGTAAACAATGCTCTATCTTCAGTTCTAAACTGGTTCACGGTGAACAATTTGATGTTAAATGCGAAAAAGACAAAGTGGGTCAAGTTCTCCTTGCCCAATGTTAAAAATGTTGACACGTGTCTAAAATTATCTGGTGAGAAATTAGAGCTGGTAGACTCCACACTATTTTTAGGCATAACAATAGACTCAAAACTGCAATGGGGTCCACATATTGAAAAACTATCGGGTAGGTTGAGTTCAGCTGCATTTGCAGTTAGAAAAATTAGGCAACTTACAGACATATCGACTGCGAGGCTGGTCTATTTTAGTTATTTTCACAGTATCATGTCATATGGGCTGTTATTATGGGGACGGGCAGCAGATATAGAAACAATATTTATTTTGCAAAAAAGAGCAGTAAGAGCAATTTACAGCTTAAGCAGTAGGGAATCGCTAAGGGAGCGTTTCAAAGAAATAGGAATTCTTACACTGGCTTGCCAATATATATTCGATAATATAATGTATGTCCGTAAAAACATAACAATGTTCAAATTAAATAGGGACGTCCATAACGTAAACACTAGAAATAGAAATAAGCTTGCTTATTCTAAATTTCGTTTAGCCAAGGTAAATACATCGTTCGTAGGCTATTGCGTTCGTTTTTACAACAGAATTCCAGAACATGTTCTATCCTTGTCTGAAAATAAATTTAAAACATTCATTAAAAAATCGCTATGTAAAAAAGCCTATTAAAGAATAGACGAGTATATGAACGATATAAGCCCTTGGGAGTAAGCCAATTCCACTGCGATTTCATCGTTATTTAATTATTAATGTTATAATTTATTTAGTTTTAAAAACGTGTACTGACGACGTGATTGCACATTAATAACTATAGCACACATTTTATAGCTGACAAGAACTCAATCTGCAGGTTTGCTAAAGGTCATTCGAATGGTAGCGTGGTGGCCGGGTCACCTATCTCCCTCTAAAATGGTTGAGACTGGTGATGGCTGACCCCTGCGTTATGCTCGTGAACGGGTGCTGTTCGTGTGTCTGGCCGCAGCATTAATGTTTTTTCTACTTTTGTAAGAAGTGTTATTTTGGCTTTTAAAGTTATTGGTAGCTATCACGGAATCATATCATATAGGCTTTGATGTATAAGTTTAAGATGATTTGAGAAAAGATGGTCAGAGTGGAGTTTTTTTTCCCGCTGCCTTTTTCTCCACTACAAATACGGCCCGAAGGCAGCGGCTAACATAGTAACATAGTACATTGACATTCAGCAAATTATCCTATGGTGGCGGCATAGCCCTTTGATAGTCAATGATCGTATGATTGAAATTACGTTGGAACTGCTACGAAGTATATTGGACCACCTTACCATGGAACACCAAATACTAAATAAATAGATACCAATTCAATGGCCGTTCTGTACCTTCAGATTTCTCGAAAATGATCGTGACAGGCAGATCCTTTAGAATGAATGAATGAATTTCTTGTTTAATTAATGAACGAATGAATGAAAGTGGTAGTTAGCAGACTCGGGACCCTGGTAGAAGCTTTTGTCTGAATCAAAATTGAATTGAAAGACAAAGGGCTCTGCAGTTTAAATTACTTCCCTTTTATCTGACGTAGCAATTCATCAGACGCTGCATGTTCGTTTCAGGGTCAAAACAATAAAACGGTCCAATGCGTCTTGTGTTGAATGAACATATCGCACCCTTAATCCAATACTGGCACTAAGCGAAAAATGTAAATTGTGCAGGAGAAGCTATTAAAGATTTTCAATGTGTAGAAATGTATATAGTTCTTTATTATGCTTCGTTTTCCATCTACAGTTTTAAATAGGAATTTAAGTGAACTAATCAGCGCTTAGCAGTCAGAGTTACTTTGTAATATTTGCAATAGATGGCATTAAAACCAGAAATTTAGAGATTTTTGTTTAGTGACGGTATTGGATTAAGGGTGCGATATATGTACAATCCGGACTTGGCCCCCGTGGTGGAGTATGGCCTATACCTTCCTCAGAGAAGAGACCCGTTCCCCTCGGTGGGGACATAATGGGTTGATGATGATGAATATGTACAATCGACAGTACAAATAGTATTATACTCAGCCTTATCCTTCTATATTACAATAGATCTACAGTAGTGGAACATACACATACTACTGGTGACGTACGCTATTCGGATAAAGCTATCAAATATCCGTAATCCACAGCGATGGAAAGCTAAAGTAGTGCCTATATTTAAGTATGGATAAATGGACTCAGTAATAGGTAAATACCGACTAATCTCACTCTTATGCATCTTCGCCAAAAAAACAAAGGCTTTTATCTGTCCATACATCCAAAATCATTGTAAAAAAATAAAAGCAGTTCGTCAACATGTCTTTCTAAAAGCTAGATCAACTTGCACCAATTTAGTTTCTTTTGCGGTAATTTGATTGATTCGATTGATATTTTTTTGCTTTACATAAAGTATCACATGAAGTATTGGTACAAAAACTCCGAATTGGCTCTAGTGGGTGAATGTTGTCATGGCTCAACTCTTAAATCAAAAGATAAAAATATAAAATCTGGGGTCAAGATCACACTTGGGTCTGATACTCTCTGATCTCTTTGTGTATGACCTGCCTCTATGTTTTCAAAATTCAACTCCTTTTTTCTACACCGCCGACCTGAAAATCGCCCGGCAAGTCCACTCCATAGAAGACTCAGTACCTTCACAGAATGATCTAAATAGATAGACTCGCTGCTTAGTATCACACTTACAGAATGCAACTCATTGCAAAGAAATGTTACCAAATGAAATTTACCCGCAAACACCAAATAATACCCAAAGTAAAATTAAAGAACCTAGAAACTGTTACAAATTTTGAAGTAATTTTTGATAGAAAATTGAAGTTTGTTCCTCAAATCGACGACGCTGTAAAAGAAGCTAATATAATGTTAGGCTTCGTGATTAGCCACGTAAAAATGTTTAAAAAACTAAAAACTAAAATCATGGTCTATAATATAATAATAACTTCCACACTACACAAACACTTGTCCTGGTTCCAAACTAGGATACCCTGGTCTATGGTAACCAGACAAGGACATCACAAACATGGAAATACACCCAGACTTAGGTCATGTGTACTAAGAAGGGTAATAAGAAGTGATACCGCTAGACCAATGAGGCAGTCAAGTATGTACGCAGTACGCAGTGTTTACACTATGCGAATCATATGATGCGAATCGAAAGAATTCAGAGAAGATTTCTGTGGCATCTATCATACTCATAGGGATTGCAAAGAAAATAAAACCATACAACAATAGACTTCAAAATGATGACTGCAAAATCGATATAATATGTTCCATTGGATATCACATTCGCCCATAGACTACTAAACAATAAAATTGACTGCCCACCACTAACAAAATTTAAATTTAGAGTTCCTAAAAACTATCCCGCAAACGTCTCACCCTTCACTAGAGTGACCCCATTGATATATTTTCGGACAACATCAATAACATAAAAAAGTTAGTACAGACAAACTGAACACCAAAAACGTAGCAAGAAATAAACTTTTAGTATGTACCTATATAATTTTGCATGCAGTGATTACTTGTAATTGGCTTGTATATTTTTAAATTGATTTTACTTAGGCATTCTGTTAACGTGTTGGTATACAAGTTGTTAGTGATCCTAAATAAATAAAATAACGTACAATTATGATAGAACTTCACTTACACATGAGTTCGTTTAATCATCAAGTATTTTTTCATATTTTTAAAACGTTTCCGATTGGAACTGATCCGAACATTGTCTCATGCCTCATTCTCGGGTCTGGGCGACAAATCAAAAAGTAAGTATGTAATTTCGTGCATCTAAATTAACGATGTGGCTATCACGGAATCATATCATATAGGCTTTGATGTATAAGGCCGCTAGTTTGGGACGCTACATGCGTTGACACGCTGGCACCCTCTCATGTTTCCCAGAGTGGAAGAGCCGCTGGTTCAGCGGCTGGCGCGGCCGAAAGCCTCAAACGGCGCAAATACGGTTCAATAGGAAACAATTACATATTTGCGCCGTTTGGCATCGAAACCATAGGCACTTGGGGCCCAGAGGCGCGCCTGCTGTTCAAAGACTTAGCGGCGCGCCTAATCGACGCATCGGGAGACCAGAGGGCCGGCGCGTACCTCGGCCAGAGGATAAGCCTGGCCATCCAAAGAGGTAACGTCGCCAGCGTTCTGGGCTCATTACCGCGGGACAGTGACCTGGGGCAGGTGTTTTATTTGTAAATATAGAATTAGTTATTTGTATATTTTTATCATTTATATATTAATTAAGTCTCTTATTTTATGTTTGAAATAATTAAAAGACTTCTGGAGAAATTAAAAAACAAATAAGTTTAAGATGATTTGAGAAAAGATGGTCAGAGTGGAGTTTTTTTTTCCCGCTGCCTTTTTCTCCACTACAAATACGGCCCGAAGGCAGCGGCTAACATAGTAACATAGTACATTGACATTCAGCAAACAGAATGTAAATTCTTTACGTTGAAATAAATTATTGATTTCTGATTTCTGATGACCCGACCCAATTAATGACAGTGATAAATCCATTTAATAATAAAGTTTAATTTTTAATATTGCTTACTAGCAACTCAATGCTCCATCTCCATAATTTTGACCCACATAGACCTCTGCACTGTACTCAGTTACGTCACTCGACTTTTCAACCTGTATGTAGACGGCACCTTGATATTCCATTGACTGGACAGTGAGTTGCAACGGTAACACCGAGAAAATAATCAATAGGTAGGTACATACATTCCTTCACACTACAACTTTTACCAAGGAGAATGGCAAAAGTTGTGCGTATTAACTATAACCGTAAAATAGCGAAAAAAATATCAAAGCCCTTCTTCGGTGAGACCAAAATTCATCGAAACACGGTTTCTCGGGGCAGAACCCGGGACTTGAAGGGCTTGAAGGCGGAAGAAGGGGGTCCGATCACCACTGGCGATCAGTGACTCTAGAGGCGATAACATTGGACCGGAAACGAGATGACCTCGAAGCTGCTGATTTTTTTAAAGGCTCTATACAGGGTGTAATAATTTCTGACAATTGACTACCTTACTGGGCTAGCGGTTGACACTCTTGATACCAAAACAGTGGCCGTGGGTTCGAATCGCACTAGAGGCCGCCGTACTTTATTTGTGCAAATGGCCTCAGTCTGGGTGTATTTCCATGTTTGTGGTGTCCTTGCCTGGTTACCATGGCACAGGTATCCTAGTTTGAGACCAGAACAAGTGTTGATTGTGTTGCGTGGAAGTTAATTATTTCAACTCGTAACTATGAGGTTATCAGCGTTCAGTTGGCCAAAGTGCAAAGAAAAAAAACGACTGACAGATGTTAACAGAAGATAAAAAGACCCCAGGTTCTTCCGGGATATAGACGTGAGTTTATATAATGTAATGAGAAATCTAAAAATCGCAAAAAAGTCAACTGTTTCGTATATTTTAATGTCGCAGGCTTTAGTTTTTTTGTTTTGTTTAAAGAATTTATTGATAATACACAATTATATTTAGATTTCAAACAAAAAAAGGGGTTTTTTATTCGTAGGCTATTCCGTACATTACAGTACGGAATAGCCTACGAATAAAAAACCCAAAGAAGTATTTCATCCTACAAAATTTACACTCACAAACGGCCCTTTATCAAATAAATACGAATTTGTTTGTATTTTTTAAAATATCATATTTTTATTAAGATATGATAAGATAAGAATATTCTTTATTGTACCAGGAAAAACACAAACATTAACCGTGCTTCTCGCTGATGCTAATGTCAATCCACGGTGGGCACGCGTGGTAGTTAAGCCCAATACTCTCTCGAGTCTGTGGGAGAACGCCTATGCCCTACAATGAGACGTATTAGGGTACATAAAAAATTATAATAAAATGGGGATTTTATTACACCATGTATTTAAGTGGCTGATGAAGGGCGACAGGATATAAATTAAATTTTTGTTGGGTGTTCCAAGCACCGGTACTACGTTTTTTCCTACGACGCGACCTGGTTAGTCCAGAGAGCAAGTTAATCTAGTTTGTTACTCATATGAGGATAAACTAAATAAATTATTCCTTTAAGTGTAGCTGTAGCGGCGGTAGTACGCTTGCCTCACGTTCCAGAAGTCGTGGGTTCGAACTCCGGTATGTATCTTTGTTTTCTAAGTCACGTACAGTCGACATCTCATCAAGCTTTACACCCGTGCACTCTAATCCTTTACATTACGGGCGACCGACCGTTGCAACTAAAATGTAAATGTGTACTTGCTGTTGACGCGGGTGCTAGTTGCACCCCATATGCTGCGGAAATGTGACACGTCAAGTTGGTCTTGCTGTAAACTTAATGACAATACAGAGCGACCAGGTGTGCAAGGTGCCCACATTAAAAATAAACTTCTAAAAATTGGGAAAAAGGCTGAAATTCTCCTAACTATAGTCCATTAGTGGTGTCGCTTGCGTGTTACTATATATATTATTCAGTTTGTTTCAGGTTACTAATGTCTTCGAACGAAGCACTTCGTATAATTATGATAGAACTTTACGTAAAGGTAAGTTCGTTTAATCATAAATTAATTCATAAACTAGCGGTTGCCCATGACTTCGTTGGCGTGGAAATTCTTGTGCGTATTTTTCGGGATAAAATATGTACTATTCGAGATTATAATCTATCTCTATGCCAAATTCCTTCCAGCCGTTCTGGCGTGATTGAGTAACACACATCCATCCTTCCAAACTTTCGCATTTTGATAGAACATATTAAGATAATAAACAATGAATCGCCTGTATCTTAGAAGGGTAGGCAGACACCAGGGTTTGCCACTTGCGGTCCGGACTAACCTCATCAACTTCATCAACATTATAGTTATAGATATAAGTTATCCTAGTTTAGGGGTCAGGGCATAATGATGTAGCCTTGTAAACTGTATTTACCTATTGAATGTTGTACCTGTTATATGTATTGTTTGATAAACTACTTAGTTACTTACTAACATTCATTTCGGGTACTTTGCATGTTGCCTTTCGTCAATAAGTACATCACCTATTTGGTCGAAAAAAACGACGTCCAAAAAACACAACAGCTCAATGAAACTAATATAAATGGACGCGCGTATCGTGATATTCGATACCGTCTAGCTAAGGAAATAGCTAAATTAATCTTGTGTTTCTTAGTATAAAGGCTACATTCGACTAGCAATACGTATGCGGTAGTATTGTTTATACCGTAGTAGACAGTTTAAATGACTCAATTGAGCTGGCATGTCTTTGACTATTTGTGTCCAACTCGACTGCAATAGGAGGACAATGCAGATAAAGATTTAACACTAGAACGACAGTCGCCAGTCGTCTGACCGCAAATTCAATTTGAATTTGGAATAATTTAACTTATTAGACTTCGTGACTTTTAATAGTATTAAGATCTGCATTAAACTACGTTGTTACATCAGTCACATCTTTTTTGTATTAAAATTAAAATAGGGAAATACCGAGAAAGACGGCGGCAGGCATTTGTCGGTACGATCTGATAATGTTTGTAATTGTAATATGAGCGGGTATTAATTCTTATAATACATAATTACTTCTATTTTATTAGACAAAGGAGTCACTATAGTTTTTGTCGCCTGTTCTGATGTTGAAACGAAGTTATAAGCTTAAACAATTTGTGACAATATGTTTAAAAGGCTTCAGGACGACCAAACATTTTTTTCCGAGTCCGTGTGGCGCCGGATTAAGAATAGCGTCACTCCATTTCCTCCCGTGGATGTCGTAGAAGGCGACTAAGGAAATCAATTACCAGGAGACGGGCAGCAGCGTCTTCCTGAGATTCCAACCGCATACTGCGATCGCCAACCCGCCTGCCAAGCGTAGCGATTATGGCAAAACCCCTCATGGTTATGAAAACCACGAAAGGCGGCCTGTGTCTTGCAGTGGGCGTCAAATGAGTGATGATGATGATGATAAGTGCAGAACACGATCTACCATTAGTTAGTTGTAGTTTCTTCTTGGATGAAAGGGACCTGGAAGATCAGGTACCTCTTGCAAAGTTCGAGTTTGCGAGGCTGTAGCAGAGGCCTTAGCTGTCATCGTGGTCGAAGCCGGGGTTAAGGTCCTAGCACGATTGTGAAAAGTGACGCAAAGCCGAGAAAAATCCAAAGACTGTGACCACTGTAACTGTCTACAATGCTAACAAATATAGGTCGGATGTGGCTGATTAGATGGCGAAGAACTAGAGTGTCTAGGAATTACGGCGGCATCTCGAAGGTGGCTTGTATAAGATAAGCTTGTATAGGTTTTCTGCAACATATTGGACACAGAAGGAACAAATTCTTTCATATGTAGAACAAAGTGTCAGTGGAAAACATAAAACGTAGGCATTTCGTACTAAGTACAGCAAGAAATCGAAGCTGAAACTTCTGTTCCTGAACCTGAGTCTTCTGAACTCGTACTTTCTACATCTCGATCTTTCGAGCATTGTGTTCTGTGGAGCAAACTGAAGATAACTAAAAAAAGGCAGTGATGTATTTCTTCATATTTTATTAATACTTATTTTAATAAAAGTAATAATGAATGTGATACTTTTAAAAATCCATTTTCCGACTCTTCTAACGTAAGTAAATACAATCTTTAAAAGGTAAAGATTGCGTGTAAATAATAAAAATAACAATACCGCAAACTTATTTCATTAATTTTCTTACTTCTCAGCTAAGAAACTGATTAGCTATCTAAGCAGTCATTTTACCGACACGCAGTTGGCCGTTTTTTTTGTCTTTTATCATCTCGTTATAACTTTTATTCTTTAAAGTCAGGCCATAGACGTAAGTAATTAAACGTCCATTCAACAAGGCGCAGTGCGGTTATTAAACAATTTAATTGACTGTGTCCGTTAGGTACCTGCCTAGTTTTAGTAAGGCCATCCTCGGCTCAGTGACCCGAAACCAAGTACCTATCTATCAGAAGTCATCGCGAAAAGTTTCCAATGGGGTGATTATGACTGTCACGCAGATAAAGCCGATGGGAAGAATCCTAACTCACAGTAATTTACGAAATTAGGAGAAGTGTGGTCATCATTAATTTATATGAAACTGTCATGATGTTGCATGTTCTTAAAATCCGAATCGATTACGGCAATTCGAATTTTAAACACAATCAATCATCCGGTACTCGTCCACTGCTGGACGTAGGTAGGCCTTTCGCAAGGCACGCCCTTCTCTCAGAGAGAGAACGCGTGTCCACCGCGGATTGGCGATTTCACACGACACTCGGGTTTACTCGCGATATTTTCCTTCACGGTTACTAGGAATTCACAAATGTATGTAACTTAGAAAACTAAGTTCATTTGTATATGCCGGGATTCAAAACCACGACCTCTCGAATATGAGGCCAGCATTCTACCGTTTGTTGCGCTGCCACCGCTGTATCGTCTATGTGGAGTTTTGAATAACATCAACTTAATTGAGCACAAGGGTTTCCTAAAACATTGGGAATATTCCCAAAATTACCGAGAAAATGGCACATTAACACTATGTGACGCTTTAACCTCCTAAGTCCTGACCTTGAAAATAATAATTGAACCATTGTTATTTTCAAGGTCAGAACTGTGGAGGTTATGTACCTACTATCTGATTTGAAAGGGCTGTGCCGTTCATTTTTTTTTCCGTACTAAATAGCCCTTGGTTCCTTTACAATACCTGTACAATACCTGATAGGGATAAGTCTACTAAATGCATAGTAGTTCAATGGAGTAATATAAGCACCGTAATGGTTGTTTTATTGGCACTACTTGTGGTCCACTAACAAATCGCATTCCAATGATATAACCCGTGCGGCTCAACTCGGCGCGTCGCGCAATTCGATCTCTTTCGCGAGAGATGCCTATTTTTTTCAGGGTTTATACCATTGGAATAAACTTGTAATGCTATTCCTTAGTAGATTACTAAATAGGCACTGACTGAAAATCAAAGCTTTGTGCTGAGGGATCACTTCCTCAGCACAACGCTGAGTCAGCTGCCTTTTGTGGCAACATACATGCACCACAGGCTACATCTATGGTCCTGTTTTATTTATTCATTTTGTCTGGTCGTGTATTTAGATTTTTTCTGTTGTTGTGCATATTATGTTACTTATCTGCTTATTTTGTTTCTGTGATGTGTCTTGTTGGTATAATACATTTAATGTCTTTCTTCTACCTACATATTTACGTGACTAAAATAAAATAAATAATTAATTACATACTTATACTAAAATACATTCTAATTTAAAAAAGGCAAAATAAATATTTCATTTGACACGTTTCTTATTTGCGTACTTGTTACAAGGTTTCTAATCTGTGTTTTTTTATTCCACAAAAGTTTTTATTTTCCGGTTTCCTTACACATTCACTTTTTAAGTAAAAATAAAAGAAATACGGTACTATATGTATTGAGTTATATAAAAACTACTTTCTCAAAACCTCCGAGCCTGACTTTTTATTTAAATGTGGCAGCCCTGAACACCACGCTCAAATTTGCCTTGAGCGCGCGTGCAAGTGTGTTTAAAATTGCGCCCGCGCGTCGGAAGTGAACGGAACTGCAAGGCTGCGCCTGCGCCGCTGGATTTTGGCACTGGGCCCGTTTTGGGTCACCCGCCTCTCTCGAGCCGGCCTTATCTGTGGCTCCAGTTACTGCGTCGTAAGCAAGTGCTATGAACTGTCTTTATTTGTTTGTATTATCATAGATATTATTATAAAAATATAATAATGTCTATGATAATACAAACAAATAAAGACAGTTATTTTCGCTTATCATAGATACAACCATTTACTTATTGGTTACATATATTTGCTTATTAACGATCCAAATTATGTGAGAGACTGACGTCTTAGACATGGTAATAGTCCCGTTGGCACCGTTTGTGTCCGGAAGCCTAAAACAGATCCCCTGAACATGCGACGTTGCGAACATGGTCGTTATTGTATGAAAAAAAATGAGTTACCGTTATGGTCCTATCTAGACTTTTTTTTTGGGCTTTGTTGTTTTTTTTTCTCTTTTCCTTATGTTGTTTTTTTATACTCTTTATGGCAATGTTTTTTCTCCTTCTTACTTTTTGTAAGCTTTTGTTTTTTTTTCTTTCTCTCATTACCTACGCATTCTTTTGTGCTGTATGGCAATCAAAATAAATGTACTCCTTCCTTTCATTACTTGACAGCACAATACCTTTGCAACAAGTAGCCATCCAGACCTTGAGATGGAATGCAAAACGTAGAAACCGGCTCCGTTGCACCGTTGCATTTAGTTGAAGAATTATCACCGAAGAATTGACTGCCAAACCAGAGGTCGTGGGTTCGGTTCCCACTGGATTACCATTGAATGAATGAAGGAATGAAGTGAATGAATAACCATTTATTGCTAATAAGAAAGATGTGTTACACTTTGCATTCACAGACTAATTAGAAACTAAACATTACATTGGAAGCCGCCATACTTGATTTGTACAAATGGCATCAGTCTGGGTGTATGTCCACTTGTGATGTTCTTGCCTGATTGTGATAATACACGGTATCCTAGTTTGAGACCAGGATAAGTGATTGCCTTGTGTCGATGTTGTTATTATTATCACAGATGAACAAAGCCGTTTAAAAAATTTTGCTTGGGTTTAGGGATACTGCGCCCCACTTATTTATATTTTTATTTTCTTTTATAATGGAGGAAAAGCAGAATTAACAAAATTACCAAAATAGAGTACTTACACACCAGAAACCACGTAATTAATAAAGTAATTAAGTGGTAAAGTTTGGATGTAGGAGGTAATCTCTGAAACTACTTATCCGATTGCAAAAACTCTTTTACCAATATTTTAGACTTTCAGGATACCTTGTGATATGGTAATCAAACAAGGTAATCACAAACATGGAATAGCAACCAGACAGATATTACAATGTTACAATTCACCCGTTTCACACCTCCACTCCGGCCCTCAAGGTTTGTTGGTGGAAATCTGACACAGAGATAAGCTCGCCTTTTTTAATGTATTTTCTCATTTTGTTGTTACGTTTTGTTTTGCATTTTCGTGTGCAATAAAGTTCTGTGTCCACTTCTGTCCAGTGACATCCTAGTATTTTGATAAGTATCCACGCAGAATTCATATCAGAAAGAGACCTCTCTCTCTCTCTCTCTCTTTCTTTCCTTATCCATTTCTTTCGTTCTTTCTTTCGTGGCAACATAACAGGAATAACTTCTGTTTACAGCACGGGATATCTCCTAAGTATAGAGTGGTATAGAAAACAGAAATAAAAAACATATTTCAACGTAAAGAATTTACATTCTGTTTGTTGAATGTCAATGTACCATGTTATCCACTGTCTTCAGGTCGAGTTGTACTTAATGGACAAAAAGATATAAGAAAAACCACTCTCTTATTTAATAAGCGTCCCTTTTATGGCCGGTTCTGTGAACAAAAATAGACCCACAAAGGTAAAACCTGTCTGGTACAGGACAGAACGTCGATATTTCCAACATGCATGTTCTCTACTCAGTTACATTACGGGCGCATTTGCAATACAATAAAGGTGGAGCTAATGTCGACTGTAACGTTACCCTCTAGCTACTCGCAAGTTATAACACACAGTTAGTAGTTGTTAGTTTGTTTTTTTTAGGGGTTTTAGTTTCAGGGGAACAGTACGGGAAATATGCTGCACCGACAAGATCATGATGACCACGATGGTGATGATAACGGGATCCTTTTTATGGGGTTCCATTTCGTCACACTGGCGCCAACGAGGAAAACAAATCATATCTTTTTTTTTCACATCAAATTTGCAAAAAGTGTCAGTACAATAACTCAATCATGTTAACAGTGTTTTTTAGAACTCACGACAAAGAACCTAGGATCACGAACCTGCGACTAGATAGCATTTGTACCAAAAATGGCCGTTGCTATTTAGTCCTAGGTTTTTTACCTTAGGTTCAGGGCCATGGGTACAGACACTTTTTGCAAATTTGATCTGTTAAAAAAGATACGATTTTTTCTCTCGGTGGCGCTAGTGTTGCTCCCTGGACCCCCTTAAGACTACGATATCTGTCTGTCTGTCCTTCAGCTCTATAAAGCGCTTTTCAGGTGATTTTTTTCACAGACTATGCGTTAACAGACGAATAACCCAAGAAATTAAAATAACAAAATAGTTTTTGAACTAGACCTTTCGTAAGCACTACACATTATTTTATTAACCATCCATCATTATCCTGGTCAGTAAGTTAGTTCCGGAATTAAGTTAATAATAAAATAGTTAATCATGACAACAATGCAACTCACGTTAAAATTAGTTCTTGAAAGATCAAGTTGTCACCTCCCATTAAATAAAGAACCAGTCACGTCACACGTAATGTCTAAAATAATTCACAGATTTCGTGCCTGACATGACTATCGAGCACATTGGAAATGAATCGAGTCATGAATGTCATTGAATGTGAAAAATGTAGTTCTGTCATTTTGACTCTTTTTCCAAAAGTTGCCATTTCAACAAAAAAAAAAAAAAAAAAAAAAGGTAAGTCTACAGGGCCAACCCTTAACCCGATCGTCTTTGTTTTAGGCTCAAATTGTAGCTGACTAAATTTTCCAAAGGATTTTTTCTCAAATTTTTGATATCATTCTTCGTTTCCAAAATATCGGGCGCCAAAATCAAAAATTTGGAAAATATTAAATTTTCTTTTCACGATTTCGCCACAACTTTTTTCGTTTTTGACTTTCTCGAATAATTCTTTTTGCACCTTACAGCTCTCGTAAATACGCGTCTTTTGAGCCTTATCATATCTTTACAACTGTCCGAGCTATAAGGGGATCGCACTTTTTCGTGAAATCCAGAGCCTACACTGGAGAGAACGAAAAGACATTTCCACTGTCAAAACAATGAAAAAATATTGTAATCTTCTTTAATGTTATCTAACAACTTTTTTCTGGACAATTCTAGAGACTTCGCAAAGAGCCGACAATTCATCATTCAGCCGCCCGTAACGGCATTGACCCGTTAGCTTCTCGTTTAATTCGATGGTTAATAAGTGATGCAGCGCCAAATAAAAAAAACATGGCAGATAAACACCTTGACCATGGTCAGGGCCGAAGAGCGAATGTGCGTCAGGACGACCGGTACTATTAGGCATTTTTTCTAGCTGTGTTTGTCTCCCAGTGCGGGGCATCTTTAGCGTTGAAATTATGACCAAAAATTGCTTCCCAATTGCTTCCACCACATTTAAAAAGGCTCAACACACTTTAAAGTAACGTAAAAAAGTGCTTAAAAACCACACAAGAGACAAGAGTTACGATTGTTCATTAAAAACCCATACCAATGTACGGGTATAAACATGTATCGTGGGTTACATCTACGTATGTAATGTTATGTGATTATATTAAGTGTATTATTTTGTAACTGTATTGTGTCGACGTTTTGTGTCGCCCATAAATAAAATAAAAGAAATAAAATAATGCTTTTTTAAATCCCACTATACTCGTAGGATAGTTCACAGGCCTTCTCTCAACATGCGAGCCCGCTGAGGTATTCAGGTTTCCTCACGATGTTTTCCTTCGCAGTTAGCGAATGGTATAGCCACACAAATTTATAACATTACATGTGATTACATCTTATTTATTTCTTCAATTGGACACGTTGTAAAAACCGTTTGAGGTAAAAGCCGTGCGTCGGGGAATATCCTAAAGCAACTTCCCTGTCCTGTCACGATTCGCACAGTGGGTTGTTTTAATAATAATAATAAATAAATTATTTCCAGACAAATAATTTAAGAATTAAGGAAACACGTAAGTACTGATATGATAATATCAATACGTAAGTATTGATATGTAAATACATGGGTTTAACACATACACAGCTGTGTAAATAACTAAGCAAGTAAAGAGAAGAAAATATAATTTTTACTTGATTATGCATTATTCATATAAATTAATTATTTATTTGCCTCGAACAACAAGATTCATATTTGGTTAGTACATTTCAAAACTTATATTTATGTTAGTAGCATTTTAGGACAGTGAACACATATACATATTTATTTATTTACATTAATTTAATTTCAAATATTAATAACGTTCGGGAAATAACGCACACGTCGTCAAAGCTAATAAGCCGTCAGAGAGAATCACAAAGAAATTTCCTATTCTGTCACCATTGCACGGTCTTTTGTCTCAGGTTTTAAACACGTAACAAGTTAGGGTGGCTTGCGCCAAATCACTGGATCAGTAAGTGAATAAATAAATACTTATCCGGGGATAAACAGATAAATATCTCATTGACAGGGTTGTCAGTCCAATAATTTGTCTATGGATAGCTCCGCAAATGTCATGGTGTAAGAGGTTTTGTACTTATTCACTGGATAGAGCTTACCCCTGGATAAGCAGATGGATAGTGCTATCAGATAGCGTTAGCGCAAGCCAACCTTAGTAATAGTTAACACGATCATTTAATTAGTAAAATAAAAAGGTATGAAAAAATATATAAAAGAAAATATCTAGTAACGCAAAATCCGAACAAAATTCACAAAAAGCTTCAAAAAGTGGCACAAGAACAAACACATAACATGAAACTAAAATTCTAAATTGATCAAAAATACCGCCCCGGGACACACCCGACCCAAAAGTTTCCAGCAGCATTAGTACTATGCAGCAGCGTTCCCTGTTGCACCTCCGCCATGGGCAAAAATGGAAAAAAAATCACGTTTGTTCTATGGGAGGCTCCCTTAAATATTTATTTTATTTTAATTTCATTATTTGTTTTTAAAGTGAATATATGTACAACTGTGAATATTTCAAGCGTCTACCTGTTGCCGTTATTAATATCGAGCAAAAAAGGCAAAAAAATCACGTCTTTTGGATGGGAGCCAATATTTATTAACTTACGGGTAAATATTTATTTTATTCTGTTTTTAGTATTTGTTGTTAAAGCGGCAACAGAAATACATCATCTGTGAAAATTTGAACTGTCTAGCTATCACGGTTCACCAGATACAGCCTGGTGACAGACGGACGGACAGACGGACAGTGGAGTCTATTGGGTCCCTTACCCTTTGGGTATATTTACTGATTCATCTCTTAGTCCAGTAGGTATGTACGTTGTTAATTCCTATTTGTCCTCTTCTTTGCAATATTATCAACTTTAAGACCATAAAACACTAGATATAGAATGTCATTGTGACATCTAGCGCAGGTTTTACACGACGTATCTTGCTACTGATTCAGTAAAACCTGCAATGGTACAAGGTTTCTTCTGGTAAAAGTCTAGTAAAGTTTCTTGATTTGTTTCATGAAATTTGGTATTAAAGAGAATGCGCTGTGGTATAATTCCCGACAGATAACTTGAACAAAAATCCGCGCAGTGATGAGTGAGAGTTTGCAATTTTTTTGCTTCTTGTCTTGCGGTGCTAGTTTCTTTTTGTGAATACTTTTTTTGTAAGTGCCTTCCAAACTCTACTTATAATAATCATCATGAGGATGAAAAGAGATAACTTTACAGTCTATGTTTAGAATTTCAAAAGGATTCTTTAACATTATTAACCGAGAATTTATCAACATTTGTACAAAGAGCAACATAGTACATACATACAACATACAAGTTTTTAGGGTTCCGTACTACAAAAAGGAAAAACGGAAACCTTATAGGATCACGTTTTTTTTAAATTGTCTTTCAAATTCGGGTAAAGCTCGGAAAAACTGCGAGACTACTAATTTGTACGGAAATCTCGGTGAGCGAGTCCGACTCGCATTTGTCCGGTTTTTTATATTTCTTCGTTATCCTTTTAAAACTCATAGCGTGAGTAAAATTGACAGGGTTGTCAGTCACACAATTTATCCGTATTTACTGCACATCTCACGGTGCAAGACGTTTTAAGTAAGAAGCGTATTATGTTAAGCGGTGTCTATTTTGGTAACTAGGTAGGTACACAAATAATCCACACAGGGCTGTGATTTTAGCACTATTTGACAGATTATCTAATTGCAATACTTCGGTGGCTTTACGATACAGCTAGCTACAGAAAAAAAGTAAAAAACTGTTTTTAGACAACGCATATTTAACAAGTATTAATAGTATGACTTTCTCTATGATACAGAAAATTTATAAAAACTAAGTACGTATGATATAATGAAAGTATAATTATATTATAAGTAACTAGTTATTTTTGTCTGTATCATAGACAGACAGTGCATACTACTAATACTTCTTAAATATGCGTTGTCATAAAAAAAATTACCTTTTTTTTTCTGTAGCTATCGTAAAGCTACCGAAATATTGCGATTAGATAAATAATTGTACTATCCACGGATTAATTGTGTAACTGACAACTTTGTCAATCCGTTATTTATTCGTTTATCCCTGTCTAATATCTATCTAATTTTATTTATCCAGTGTCTCGGCGCAAGCTAATTGTACTTACTATATCAAAACAACGTCCTACGTAGGGTAGGTCAAGTAACTTATTTACATTCGTGGATGCTTATTTGTAGTTTGTCGATAGATTTTTTGGAGTCGGTTCTTCTACACTATCATTTACTAAAACAGTAATAGAGGTTTGGCTGTATATTCAGGGTATAAAAAAATATGATGTGGTGTTAGACCTATATGATCTACCCAAATCGCCGATTATTTGATTGTTTACCTGCCTATTTGTGTAGGCATCGCGAAAAATCGACTGGACCGATTTGAATGGAAATCGCTCTGATAACTCGAGGTCCATTTTCAACATTGGGTAAAAACAGTAAAATAATAATGGCCCTAATTAAAAAATTATAAATAAGTGTTTATAAACTTATACTTACATGAACTGGACCACTAGGTAGGTAGATGCACTTTCGCAAAGACTAAGTCACTTTTCACAAATCACTGCAGTAAAACAACGTAATTAAGTGATTAATTTACTTTTACAATAAAACGGTCAGAAAAAGGCTTTCCCGCGCTCAGGAGAAAACTCCTCCAACTTTTTTTTATACCGCGTTCGTAAATTTTTAAAATAGCCTCGTTGAATGCAACCTTGTTGCGTATTTTTAATTTTTTATTCGGCCGGCCTTATTGGATGCTGATAGTGCACCAACTGCCAGGCCCGCCGGTCAGCAGTAATTTATATAGTGTTGAGGTGTAATTCACTGCATTGGGTCGTACGACGCGCTTGGCTCCTGCCCCTGAGTCAATAACTCGCAGCTACTGTGCTAAAATCGTCCCTGCGGCCACGTGGTTCGACAACGTTGTCCGATATTCATTAATTTTTTTTTCCATGTTTACTCCTAATTGATCCTATCAAAAACATAAAATAAGTGTTCACAAGGATCTTAAAAGTACATAACAAATTAATATGTGAAAGATTTAAAAGATTAAATATGTGAAAGCATAATGTAACGCCTCTCATCCCATAATGTACCGATATGTCGGACGACGAGGAATTTTAATTCCTTGCTGTGCGAAATGTCGGACTATCAGGATTTTTTTATTCCACTTAGTTCGACCATCGGGGCAAGAGGATTTTTAAAATTCCACTTGGTTCGCCCCTCGAACTACGAGGATCAATAAATTTCACTTGGTTCGACCCTCAAATTACGAAGGTCGAACCGAGACATGTTTACTGCACTTTTCAAACAAAGTACTTTTTAAGATAGCTGGAGATCTCCACACTAGGCACAGCCTGTAACGTGGAGATCGCAGGACGACTTGCTATACGAAATTGTGCACTGTAGGTACCTACATAAAATTATTATATTTAATAATTATTATATTTCACCAACTATGTATTAGTGAAATATAATAATTATTAGAATTAAAATACAAGTACAATAAAATTTAAATAACAAATTAAATAAGCAAACCTTATAAATTCTCAAGTATTTTTTTTTTTACTTTTCATAAAGATAAGAATATTCTTTATTGTACACACCAGAAAACAATTACAGAAACAGTAGTTACAAAAGAAGATGTACAATTGGCGACCTTATTAAAGATTGCCGAAGGAGAAATTAAGATGGGTAGTAGGTGCTAATCGAATATCAATGACCATACGTATACATTATTTGTGGCAAGCACATGTCAACTCTGCGCGCGTACTATAAACTCCGACATTCCTGCATCGCGCAAGCAAAATGTTTCACATGACATACGATAAATATAACGTCCGACGAACATCAGTCGGACCGGCCGTCCCCAGGCATACGATCTGCCTGGCGGGAAATTTCCCTTTATAGTCGAAGAGCACTATCACCCGCTCTTCCCTATAGTGGTAACCCTCGACAGAACATTGTCAACCTTCCTTCGCTCTCGCAGCACCCCACATACAATCAGTCTCGAAGCAAAGGCCAGCATTGTAAATTTGTACAAACTTGTACGTAGTCCATCCTCTTCCCTCTCACCTCATCAGTTCCACTACAGTCAACGCACCGACTACTGGTACTGATGGTGATATCCCACGACTCCTAGGCACGGCAGCCACACAGCAACAGCGCACGTTGCCAGTGGTACAGCAGCATCGATAAAAAAAGGTTTTCTTTATCGATGTACAGCAGCCTTCACCGGTTCTTACTTCATGCGCGGTCCCCATACCGGTGAAGTGACTGTTAGCCGCCGAACACCCTCAACCGCTAGTCGACTCGCTGACTCAGCGCCTCCTGGCACTTGCACAGACTTCGATTCCTATCAAACCTAGCTATGCGTAACTACGGTCTTGAAGGAGAGTGATGTGGCGAGCACATTCAACTCTGCGCGCGTAACTACTATAAACTCTGACATACCTGCATCGCGCAAGCAAAATGTCTCACATGACATACCATAAATATAACATCCGACGAACATCAGTCGGACCGGCCGGCCGTCCCCAGGCATACGATCTGCCTGGCGGGAAATTTTCCTTTACAATGGAAGAGCACGATCATCCGCTCTTCCCTATAATATTAATATTAAATTTACATATTTCATACTTCAATAAATACTATTATAAACATACGTAAACATTAAGTTATAATAACAAGCATTATAGGAAATTATAAATGCGGTATAAATACACACAGAGGGAACAAAAATAAAATTAATACCTACAGCAGCAAATAGAAAATTTTTACATTTCTGAAAAGGGGGTCTGCAACTATCTGTTAAATATTAGAAAGCCTTGATCATCTACAGAGCTACCTCTAAGATGGGCAATATCTGATATATGACGATTAACCCCGATTTCTCATAAATTTATAATTAATTTAATTTTTTTATCTATTGTTAAGAGCTGTCAGTTTTTATTTCCATCTAATATCGACTTTTTCCAACTGACAGCTTTTTATCAGTATTATAACAGATTGTTAGTTAAAGAGAAACCGGTTGTTAGAATTTGTTATTTACTTTTAGACACAGCCTACAGATGTTAAGTTAGAAAAATATTACAGACACATTATAGAAGTTATAATCTAGCTTAACCACCCAATTACCTACATTTAAACGGCCTTAAACATTTTTTTGCTAAATTTTGTCCATATTCTGTTAAAACCCCGCTGGAGAATGTGTTAAAATACGAGTGCAGTGTAGTGACAAGACTCGAGTCTTTTAGCCTTGGAGCCTGAGCCTTTTAAGCCTTTTATGCATTTAGCCTTTGAGTGTTTTAGCTCGTTTTTATTAAAGTCTCAGCCTAAAGAAAAAGACTTGAGCCTTTTAGAATAGAGTCGCCTCAGGAGCTCTGAGCCGAGAGGCGTAGATGGCTGTCAAATCGCGGCCGAGGCGATAGATTGACGAGTTTACATCGATTTACATACTTAGTTTTCCGCGTTTTCGGAATTCCACATGAGTAAGTCAAGGAACACGAGGGAATCACCCAATGAATGAATAAAATAATACTTTGAATAATGTGCAGTTGCTAAGCTACAAAAAGAAAGCGTTAGCAGAGGCAGTTTACGTTTTCCTTAACTTGTAGGTGTCATTATTATCTACGTTATTTCAATAAAATTACAAATCGGCACCAAAATCGTGTTATCAGCGTACATTTCCGAGAGCTACAGGCTTGCATTCATGTATGTCCTGGCTTACTGTACCTACATAATAATTAATTATATTTTTATCTTTAATTTTTTTATATTGATTTATACAAGGTTGAATGATTCAGAAAGGTCCTGTGGAACTTTAGGTAGGGGGTTGCCGCTATTCCATACTAAAGTTCAAAACCCTACGACATAAATTGCGGATATTTCTTTTCGAGCTTTCATCTGTGGTCCCGTAACGAAAGTTGTTTTCGAATGTGTAGGTAGACTAACTCCCTAAACGTCCACAGGACCTTTCTGAAACATCCCGTATTATTATTTGAATTATTTCAATATTATTTTGTTTCTTTCTCGTGTATTGACACAATAGTACATTATGATACAAGTGTGGTATGTTGGTCATTACACTCGAGTCGGTTTTTAAGCCTGAGCCGAAGGCGAAGGCTTAATGGAGACGAGAAGTGTAATGACCAATGCTCACGTGTTTCATACGACGTTTTTCAACACACTTGCGAGGAAAAGTAAATAAAAAAACAACACTAACGAAATGCAATACTGTGAATAAACTTAACAAACAGAAACCCATTTAAAAGATGGCTGCCGTAATTTTATTTTTTCGCGCGCTCAGCGCTGCATGCGCGCGCAAGTCTGAGATAAGGGCACCGGCAAAGTAGCTAATCAGCCACATATTTATAAATTTTGAAATTGGGTATTTATAGGTAAAAATACACCGTCAAAATATAAATACCAACAAGCTAACAAGCAGTTTCATGAAATTCTTTAATTATTTATCACATTTTGAATTGAATTTTATATTTACGCAAATAACTACTTAGCTGTTTTCGAAACATTAATACTTCTTGCTAATATTTAAAAAGATATGTAATGAAAAGGCACTAGTGCGATAATGTAATGTAAAAGGCACGGCATGGGTAATATTCTGCATTATCAGTGTAAATACGCTGTAATAAGACCAGGTGTGTTGAAAAACTATATTATAGTGTAACTGTCACCGAGTTTTATTGAAGTGTTATCAGGGGTATGTAAGTCTGTCATAATCATTCAATGAGCTCAAATTCATCTATAGCCTCTCCCAGAGCTCGCCATATCGCTTTTACAATTATGGGTTACCGTAGGCACTGACTGAAAATCAGCGCTGAGGGATCACTTCCTCAGCACAACGCTGAGTCAGCTGCCTTTTGTGGCAATGTAGATACACCACAGGCTACATCTATAGTCCTGTTTTATTTATTCGTTTTGTCTGTTGTGTATTTAGTTTTCCTTCTGTGTTGTGCATATTATGTTACTTATGTGCTTATTTTGTTTCTGTGATGTATCTTGTTGGTATAATAAATGTCTTTCTTCTTCTTCTTCTTGTCCTCGGCCATCAGGCCGCTACCGACAATTTGACATATTGATTTATAAGATGCAATTTGTGTAAGTATAAAAGAAAAAAAGTATAAAAGGACATTTTTGTAATTCTTACGTAGCTAGTATAGGGAATAATAATAAAAGTATCATAAATAAATTAATATATTATAACAGCAAAGGCTTAAAGCTTGAGCTTCCATCCTATAAAACCTACGCCTTAGTCGCGAGTCGTTTAAGGAAAGGCTTGAGGCGTGAGTCTTTTCTTAAAAGATTCTAGCTTTATAATAAAACTCCAAGCTTCGAGCCTTATTCTAGGCGTTTTTTACTAGGCCCCAAAATTGAGACTTAATAAAAAAGGCTCGAGTCCTTTCATCACTTGCAGTTTGATTACTTAAGGCTTCTGTTACGACTCGCATTCCTTCCCCAGTGTTATTATCGTCAAAATATGGGTTGCCGTATCTAAAACTTTGAATTGCCGTATTTAAGAAACAAAAACCGGCCAAGTTTCTTCACCTTCTAATAAAATAAAATAAAGTAAGTGCGAGTCCGAGTCGCGCACGAAGGGTTCCGTGCGATTTTCTTTACAACATAAGACACAAAGATCGAGAAACGGCAAAAAATCACGTACGTTGTATGGGAGCCCCCTTAAATATTTATTTTATTTTAATTATTTATTTTTGAAGCGAATATAGGACTACATTTTCTGTGAATATTTGAAGCGTCTACCTGTTGACTTTATTAATATCGAGCAGAAAACGGCAAAAACTTACGTTGGTTGTATGGGAGCCCCCCTGAAATGTTTATTTTATTCTGTTTTTAGAATTTTGTTACAGCAGCAGCAGAAATACAGCATCTGTGAAAATTTTAACTGCCTAGCTATCACGATTCATGAGATACAGCCTGCTGACAGACAGGCAGACAGACAGACAGACAAACAGACAGACAGACAGATAGACAGACAGACGGACAGACACACAGACGGGCAGCGAAGTCTTAGTCTTGTGTTGTGTGGAAGTTATTAATATTATTATTAGGGTCCCGTTTGGCACCCTTCGGGTACGGAACCCTAAAAACGCAGATCTGAAACAAATAAAAGAAGAAAGAAGAAGATATTTATTGTAACAATTTAACAAAAGGCATACCACACATAGTATATGTATACCACCTCTCAGGATGGTATAGGTGCTGGGCAAGCCTACTCCATCTAAATAACAATGTCCCAGGCACGGCAGCGTCCGAGTGGTCCCTTCACCCATCTAGTGTGAGTAAAGGTGGAGTGGAAAGGTGGTGGAAATGTAATATATTAAATAGATAACATGATAGATCCAGTTCAATATACAATCCGTAACAGAAAACGCTCTTGGGGGAATCTCCGAGAATAGTGCCTTGCCTATGTCTGACACAGTGCGATTTTAATTCAGGTTTTTTTAAGTTTCGTTTGTAGTGTTTTTTGTTTAAGCCCCAAGCTAAGCCCCTAGCGAGGGCTATCTTGAACTGGAAATGCCGTATTTAGTAATACGGTAGTCGAAACCATGCCGTATACCGTATTTAAAAAAAAACATCCATAAGTTACATACCGTATATTACGGCAATTGCCGTATCAATAACGCTGCTTCCCGTTCGCACATTCCAATATTTTTTATTATTGCAAAAAGAGTAACATACTTTTGACAAATTTTATGTGGTTTAAGGCATTGCTAGAGAATAAAATATAAAAATATTTTCTTGTAACTTAGTTCTTCATAAAAAAAAAGGTGAACCCCCCTTAAATATTTATTTTATTCTGTTTTTAGTGTTTGTTGTTATGGCGGCAACAGAAATACATCATCTGAGAAAATTTCAACTGCCTACCTATCACGGTTCATGAGATACAGCCTGGTGACAGACAGACGGACAGACGGACAGTGAATTCGGGTACGGAACCCTAAAAATATATATTTTTAGGGTACGGCACCCTAAAAATAAAATTTTTTTTTTCAACTTATTTCTATCTTTCGAGTTCATTTATAAAGTAAGTTTGAAAATCTTATGTTTACAATTTTGTCATATATACATACATAAGCAGCTTATATAGGTACTAAAAACAGAATAAAATATTTAAGGGGGGCTAGCAAACAACAAACGTGATTTTTTGCCGTTTTTTCTCGATGTTTGCGTCTAATATTGTATAGATAATGGTACGGAACCCTTCGTGTATGACTCCGACTCGCACTTGCCCGGTTTAAAAAAAACACACCTATCAAAAATATCTTGACACAAACTCGAATCTATTAGAACCATAGTATCCATCCAGAGCGGTGCGTGCGTGGCGCGGGTCCGCGGGTCATCCTTATGTTAGACGTAGCATTTTTTTTAAGCAAGAATTTTCTCAACTCCATACAAGATTTCTCAACAATTTTTTTTAATTATACCTCTATACTTGAAAGCAGCACCGACTCCTGGACCGCTGGAGAGATTCAGGTACCGCTCATATCTCGATCGAATCGAAGGCTTTTTCGTAGTCCACAAACGCTAAGCATAGTGGTAGAATATACTCCTTGGTCTTCTGTATAATCTGCCGCAGCGTATTTACGTGGTCCAACGTGCTAAAGCCATTTCGGAAACCGGCTTGTTCGGCGGGCTGAAAGTAACCGTCATCGAGCTTGCGTGCGAGACCATTCGTAATGAATGACTCATGAGAACAGCTTATAGACCCATGTAGCACCCACTCCTGTCCACGTTGGCGGCTCTGACCTCGACCCAGGTATACTAGTTGTCGACCACTATGTATACCTGGGACGAACAGTCCAGTTTGGTAAGTCCAACTTCGAGAAAGAGGTCACTGGTCAAATCCAACTCGGAGGGGCAGTGTTCGGGAGAGTAAAATACATTTTAGCGTCCAAAATACCTCAGTATCTCAAGACAAAGGTGTATAACCAAATGTGTATAACCCATGTGTCTTACCAGTGATGACTATGGATGTGAGACCCTGGTCGCTGACTATGGGCCTCATAAGAAGGCTCAAGGTCGCCCAATGAGCAATGGAGAGAGCTATGTTAGGAGTTTCACTGCGTGATCGAATCAGGAGATCCGCACAAGAACCCGAGTTACTGATATAGCTCGTAGAATTGCTCAGTTGAAGTGGCAGTAGGCGGGGCACATAGCTCGGAGAACTGATGGCCGTTGGGGCGAAAAAGTGCTGACCTGGCGACCGCGGACAGGACCGCGGACCGGCGGGCAGGCCCCCCACCAGATGGTCTTCCGACCTGGTTACGGTGGCGTGGAGTCGCTGGATGCGGGCTGCACAGGACCGGGAAGCTCGGAAAACCATGAGGGAGGCCTATGTCCTGCAGTGGGCGGCAAATGTCTGATGATGATGATGATTTATAAAAACTCGATTCCTTAAAACACTTTTAAAACGCCTGTTAAAATAGTATGTGGTGTAACCAACCAGAAAAAGAGTAGCCACAAGTTATATAAACCGAGTCTTAAATTGGTTTTAGAGGAATCGTGTTTTTATAAATAAGGCCGTTATTATAAGTACAGAACAGATGTTTGACAACCCTGTCAATCAACTATGTATTCGTTTATTCCTGGGTACAAGATATGTATGAATATGTATGAATAGCTTACTATCAAGTGACTTGGCGCAAGTCAACCTAAGTGTTTTTTGCACCTAAAGCGGGCCGGCCGAGAGCTAGGCCTGGAGTACTCTGTGCGCCTTGATTCCACAGCAATGCAATTTTAGTGTCATTTGTGAGTAGGTGCCTAATGGTGTCAAATAATAGGGGTTAAAGTATGAAATTGCCGTTTTATTGCAATAGGTTCTTTGAATTGACATAGAATCTTCATGGTTTGAGGTTTTCGAATGAAACTTTTTTCAAATGGTTTCTATGATGTTCTTTTTTTAAAAAATGTGAAACATTTGAATATCGACTTTCAATATCGACAATATCAATTGTTTTTGTTATTCAATTTAGACAAGAAAGATGGATACTGCGAAAATTCGAGTGATTTTTGAATACGAGTTCCGACGCGGAACTAACGCGGCAGAAACAGCCCGCAATATCAATGCTGCGTTTGGAGAGGGGTCTACTAATGAACGCACCGTGCGATTTTGGTTTAAACGCTTTCGGGATGGAAATTTCGACTTAAAGAACGAGCCACGAGGAAGACCGCCCACACAGGTGAATAACGATGAATTAAGAGAGATAGTGGAAGCCGACCCTAGTCAAACTACCCAGGAATTAGCGGCATGGTTTAACGTTACCTTACCCACAATATTGACTCACTTGCGTCAAATCAATAAAATAAAAAAATACGAAAAATGGGTGCCTCATAATCACTCGAATTTTCGCAGTATCCATCTTTCTTGTCTAAATTGAATAACAAAAACAATTGAAAGTCGATATTCAAATGTTTCACATTTTTTAAAAAAAGAACATCATAGAAACCATTTGAAAAAAGTTTCATTCGAAAACCTCAAACCATGAAGGTTCTATGTCAATTCAAAGAACCTATTGCAATAAAACGGCAATTTCATACTTTAACCCCTAATATATTGTCAACGGGATTTTATTTAAACGCACTATATGCAGTTTCAAAAACGACCATGTGAATTGACAAAGTTCTAGTTATAGTCTGTGGTTATATTATCACTAGAAATTGACCGCCTGCCACAGAAGTTTTTTCAGGATCTCAGTCGATGACGAAATTGCTTTGAAGTTAGGTACTTTCGGTTTCGTAGAAGTAATTCTTCTTTTTCCCTTTTGTATTCAGCCTACCTATATAGGTCCCACTGTAGGGCACAGACCTTCTCTCAGAGAGAGAGAGAGAGAGTACGGGCTTAATCACCACGCGTACCCAGCGCGGATTGGCAATTTCAAGCGCCGAGGTATGTGAATAGGTACCTCAGACGCTCAGACTTCCTCACGATGTTATCCTTCACAGTTGGCGAGTGGTCTTGCTACTATAACTTCACAAATGTACGTGACTTAGAAAACAAAGTCATTGGTACAAGCCGGGATTCGAACCCACGACGTCCCGAATGAGAAACCGGAGTTCTACCGCTCCGCTACCACCGCCTTTGAGCATTATTTGTAAATGACAAGTTCTGTTTTTATATTTTTTTAGATCCGTACATTTGTAAAGTTATATACCACTCGCTAACTGTGAAGGAAAACATCGTGAGGAAACCCTAGTGACTGAGGTATTCACATACCTCGACGCTTGAAAATGCCAATCCGCGCTGGGCACGCGTGGTGATTAAGCCCATACTCTCTCTCTCTCTCTCTCTCTCTCTCTCTCTCTCTCTCTCTCTCTTGCTACGTACAATTGCCCAACTATGAGGAACTGGCTAGGATAATGCTCATTACGCTTGGTCTATAGCCAGGTCATTAAATTATCTCATTCATTTATTAAATTGTTATTAATTTTATCTACTTATCTTGCTTGTACATCAGAGTAATTGCTCGTTTATATCTTGTGTTTATTTGTACAAGTTTGGATTTCGGTTCAATGTAGTTTATTTCAGTGATCTGATATCGGCTACCAATTCTGGTGACATCTCCTCTGTGATGATTTCTTTGACACGAAAGCGACCAGAAAAGCAATTCGAATAGCAAACTGAAGGTAGTAAAATTGTAAAGATTGACAAAATGATAGTGTTCATTTCATTGCTACGATATTCCTGTCTTTAACAATTTTCATTAATATTCCTGATTTTTATTTAAGATTGCTCCGTTTATATTACTGAAGCACTAACACTTTAGTAGCATTACCTACATTTCGTTTTAAAAGGTGCCATTAACGAAATATTATGTCTCTGCTACGTGGTACTACCAATAATTCCACCAGTAGTACCACGGGTAAGAAGTGCTAATTTCCATTGTAATGATTTCTTATGTGGAAGCAATAATAACATTAAAGCTTGACTACCAAAACAGAGGTCCCGGGTTCGGTTCCCGCCGAAAGCCGCCGTTCTTGATTTATAAATATGGTTATCTACCGTCTGGATATATTTGTGATTTCCCTACTGGTTACCATAGCATAATTTTATTATAATAGGTAATCCTAGTTTGGGTGACAAGTGATCGTGTTGTGTGGAAATCATTGTCATATTATAAAAAAGCGGTCAAGTGCGAGTCGGACTCGCGCACGAAGGGTTTTGTACCATTATCTAAACAACATTTGAATATTTCAAGCGTCTACCTGATGTCGTTATTAATATCAAGCAAAATGGCAAAAAAAACACGTTTGTTGTATGGGAGCCCCCCCCCCCCCTTTAATATTTATTTTATTTTGCGTTTAGTATTTTGTTGTTACAGCGCCAACAAAAATACATCGTCTGTGAGAATTTCAACTGTCTAACTATCACCGTTCATGTGTTACAGCTTGGTGACAGACGGACGGACGGACAGCGGAGTCTTAGTGATAGGGTCCCTTACCCTTTGGGTACGGAACCCTAAAAAGAGCAAGTGCTTTAGTACAGATTATACAGAGTGTTTTAAAAGGTCCAAAACAGACTAAAAAAAAACTGAAATAAAAAATATCCATCAACCCGACTGTTAACTAGCGGGCGGGACCAACCTGAGGAGTTACATTTCTGAATTTGGGTCCCATCTGCCTTGTTGTTAATGTTCAGCAGTCGGGTTCTTGGTTATTTTTTTGTCATTTTAGTGATTTTTTAATGCTGATTTATATACAGACTATGACACCTGCGTACTGATGTTGTAAGTTCATATATTACACGTGATTCATCATCATCATCATTCAGCCACAAGAAGTCCACTGCTGGACATAGGCCTCCTCCATGGATTTCCAAAAAGACCGGTTGGAAGCGGCCTGCATCCAGCGCCTTCCTGCCACTTGGATGAGGTCATCTGTCCATCTTGTGGCTGGTCGTCCTACGCTGCGCTTGCCGATATGTGGTCTCCATTCGAGAACTTTTCGGCCCCATCGGCCATCAGTTCTGCGTGCTATGTGCCCCGCCCACTGCCACTTCAACTTACTAACCCGCGTTACTAACACGTGATTGGCGTAGTTAAATAAAAATTAACACATTAAAATTACCACGCGAACGAATAGTAAGAAAGAATAGAAGCTAGTAATAAAATATTTCTGTTATGATTTCTCTATTTTTTTACGTCAATGGTTATCTGGAAGAAATTACTTTTAGTGTTCTCTTCACGATTGTTTTGTTTTATCTCTCTTTTGTTGACGTTCGTGTCTTTTGTTTGTGTACATTTATGTTTACTTTGTGTTTCTGTGACAATTTAATTAAATATCCTCTTTCTTTCTTCTTTGTAATAAGGCCGCCATTTGTATACTGTACTACTATATTATTGTTAAATTCTCATTATGTAATTCCTGATGTACCTACATACAATAAAGAATATTCTATCTGTCTATCTAAGTAATAATAAAATATTTATTTTAGACTGGTTTGTCTAATCGCACCCTGTTGCACGTATCAACACTCAGTGCATATGTTACAGTCATAGTGATTAAATAGCTATTATACATAATGACTGGTCATTATATATAAAAGCCAAATTCACTAGACAAAGTAATAAATTATTATGCTAACGTTTTATTTTGGCAAGTGTTATATAGCAAATAATTGTTTGATTAAATTTATATTTCGCATTTTGTTTGTTAGGTCAGTACCTACACATAAGCAAAAATAGGTTCGAAGTTCGGGTGTTAGTTCTTTTTTTTTATATAAAAGCGAAAAAAAATATTTCACTAAAAAACTTAGTTTTGTGTCAAACTTAAACAAGGTTGGTGCATGGAAAAGTCATAGGTACCCTACATTATGATATTAATATGATATTAAATAAAATTGCTAGTAAATGTGATTAATTTTGTGTTAATTATCACTTTATCTAAACTGAGTAGACATTATATATAAGGACTAGACAATATATATAATATCCAGATTTATTACTTTGGCTTTAACACATACATAAACTTACGCCCAGTGGGCAGAGTGGCAGGTTCTGCCACAATCCTTACAAACCTTTGCTTCATCAACATTCATTAGTGGTTGCATGCACGCACGTCGGTTTCGGGTACTTTTCAATCATACATCCCCTATTGGGTCGAAGTGTGTCTGCCCGGGACGTTTCTTACCGGCCCTTCCACACACATTTGTTCAATATATTATTATATCGCTCTACACTGTGTGTACCGGAAAAAAATCTAGATTTTATTATGTTGCCTAGGTTCGTGATTTTATTATGTAGGGCACAGGCCTTCTCTCAGAGAGAGAGTGTGTTCTTAATTACCTCGAGTGCCCACCGCAGATCGGCAACTTCAAGCGCTGAGGTACGTGAACACCTCAGACACTCAGATTTCCTCACGTATACGTATACGAAGAACTCTACCAAAGTTGTGTTTAAATCGACGGGATCTTCAACTGGCACAGAGCATAGGGCCAAGTGTACTTGACTAAACGAAGCGTATGATTGCCGGCCAGCAAATGGCCGCTTCCTCATTAACTGCACAATTAGATGTCCCCTACAATCTGAACGTTTATTTCATTAAAAAGGGGAACAATACCGCGGGGCCGTATCAAGAATGTTTGAGCCGTAAGCACAGATTTATCGTCGTGTAGTCCATTCACGCATAGATTTTGTCGTCCACGCTAGCGTGAAGGAAAACCTCGTGAGGAAACCCGCGGCTTGGTTGTCTCCGCACGTATCGACTTGTCTTTCCTATGGGCTAGGCCGACTAGCTGTCAGGATGGTATAGGTGCTGGGCAAGCCTACTCTATCTAAAAAACCGGCCAAGTGCGAGTCGGACTCGCGCACCGAGGGTTCCGTACAAACCTGCAATGTCAACAACATTTTTTCACGGGTTAAAGGCAATTAGATCTAAGTATTTGATATGAATTTCAACTTGATAGCTCTACGCGTTCATGAGGAAAAAAGTAATAAGTTTATATTTATTAAAAAATATATATTTTGTAATGTAACTAAAAATTTAAGGTTTTCGGAATTTTTTCCTTTATGTGTGCTATAAAACGTTGCTTCATGCCAAATTTCAAGATTCTAGGTCGACTGGAAGTACCCTTTAGGTTTTGATTCCCTTGCGAGTACTTGCGAGTTTCAAAATATGCAGCTTAAATTGCTGTTTCTTTTGATTGCGTTGACATAGAAGTTAGATTTTGTTACAGCTTAAAGGTATTATAGACCTGAGTATTTGGCATGAATTTCAATTTAATACCTCTACGCGTTTATGAGGAAATGGGTAGTAAGTTTAAAATTATTAAAAAAATATATATTATGTGATGTAACTAAAAATTTATGGTTTTCGTAATTTTTCCTTTATCTATGCTATAAGACGTTGCTTCGTACCAAATTTCAAGATTCTGAGTTCACGGGAAGCACCCTGTAGGTTTTGATTCCCTTGCAAGTGTCGAAAATTTGCGGCATAAACGGCTGTATCTTTTGATTGCGTTGGCTTAGAAGTTTGATTTTTTCACAGCGTCAAGGGACAGTAGACCTGAGTAATTGATATAAATTTCAGCTTCATACCTCCACGCGTTCCTGAGAAAAAGGGTCTTGACAGACGGACGGACGGACGGACAGACGGACAACAAAGTGATCCTATAAGGGTTCCGTTTTTTCCTTTTGAGGTACGGAACCCTAAAAACCAAAAAAACCATGTCCCAGTTACTGTAGCATCCGAGTGGTCCGTTCACTCATCTAGTGTGAGTGAAGGTGCCACTGGACGCTGCATAAATCATCTCATTACGTAGATGCAAGGGCCAAAGAGTCCAGTCATTACGTCGGAAAAAAACGGGTTAGAAATGCATGTGAACCGAGAAGGTAAAATTTTTAATATTAGGGGTTAAAGTATGAAATTGCCGTTTTATTGCAATAGGTTCTTTGAATTGACATAGAATCTTCATGGTTTGAGGTTTTCGAATGAAACTTTTTTCAAATGGTTTCTATGATGTTCTTTTTTTAAAAAATGTGAAACATTTGAATATCGACTTTCAATTGTTTTTGTTATTCAATTTAGACAAGAAAGATGGATACTGTGAAAATTCGAGTGATTTTTGAATATTATTACGTGAGGGGTGGTGGGGGGGGGTCTAGGAAAGCTTAACTTCAAATTATCGACCAAGATTTCATCGTCGTCGTTGTTGAATAGAATGCCGACTCTGGCAACGTTGCTGCATTTTTTCCCACTACGATGCAGGCAAATAATAACAACTAATTCCTGCTTTCCTACACCCACAAGCAGCCTCACACTTACCTTTACATTTGCACTTTTATTGTATAGTTGGTCTTTTATTTGGTTTTAGCTTTGTAGTGGCGCTGTCGTCAGTCGTTACCAAGCACATTGAATTCTTAAAATTCAATGCCAAGCATTGTCTACAGTTTGGTCACTATGTCTGTAATCCACGGTCCGTCCGTGTTCTCCGTCTATCCTTAATAGTATGAAAATGATAAAATCTTATCCGAATGTACCCTAACGTGAAACAAAAAAACCAGGGTGGTGATTGGAATAGTTTTTGTTGCATATTCACCCGTAATGTAACTTAATATTGTGCACATATGTTCAGTCAAATGTACGAAGCAATTTTAATTGTGTACTTTGTCCGTTATGTTTTACATTCTTTTGCATTTTTGTTTGTTTCATGTATAAAGAATGTTTATGTAATGTTTTGAGTATTGTGCCGTTTATCTACCTGTCTTGTAAGGGTCGAGCTGCTGCTAGACTAAATAATTCAGCTTCTATCCCCTTTCGCCAGGTCAATCCTTGAGGAAAAATACAAATTGAAAATTTTTCGGGCGCCCTTGGCGCGCGCCTTTATTTTTTTAAAACTTTCTGTACAAATAGGTTTTGTGATGTCACCGCAATATGCAATTGGAACCAATAAAAAATGAAACATTATTTATAAATATGTATGGCAAAACCCCTCATGGTTAGGAAAACCATGAGGGAGGCTTATCTCCTGCAGTGAGCGCCAAATGGCTGATGATGATGACGATAAGAGCGATTTTTGGAGTACGTATAAATTAAATTTTACCTTGCCTGCCCCCCTGAACAAAATCCTGGCTTCGCCCATGAGTGCTTACTAAGCACTTACTAAGTTATAAATACAAACCGCCGCAGGAGGGGGGAACCAGGAAGCTATAACATCCTTGGGGGGGAACATAATGTAGAAAAAAGTTTGGACATCCGCTGGCGAACGCTCGGGAATATATGTAGAAAAAAGGTTGGACAAAGAACCCCAAACAGACAGAAGCATAATGTTTCTCTAACAAAGCTGACTGAAAAGAAGTTCAATTATCAAAGTAGTGTGTTCAGAGTTCAGACATGACTCTTCTATCCCGATGTTGATGAATTTTTGCTGAAATAATATAAGCACAGCACAACCCGTCACCAAAGCAACGGTCAGTAAGATGTATTATGAAACTGAATTATTGTAAACACAGCATAACCCGTCACCATAGCAACGGTTGCCAAGACAACTGAACAATCGGGCTTGTCAATCTAATATTAATTTGTGAACCATTTTTCTTTTGTTGTTATTTTTGCTTTCGGTTTCTTTTGCCGTTTTCTAGCGCAATTTCTAGGTTGTTAGCTAAAGTTAGTTTGAAATAACTGTAACAATGGAGACTGAGGATGACGAAACATTCGGCGCTGCCCTGCACATCGGCTCGGAGATGACAGAAGCTGAGAAAGAGTTTGAAAGGGTATGTTTCCTTTCAGTGTCGTAGCCACGAACGTGTTTCACGTCTGTGGTTCTAGCTTGGTAACCATAGGCCCTGAGGCAAAAAATGGGCCCAAAATATATAAATAGTGTTATGTACTCATAGAACAGCTGAAATTTTTTTTCCTGGTTTCATACGCACCATTGATTTGCACCATCGGTGGTGCAAATGACACTACTTTATACCGTTTGCACGATTAATGGCGCAAGACATTACTGTGGTCTACCACTCACGTGTTCCTGACACAGAGTTGTAAGAAATGTTGGGAGTGTCTCCCCTAAGAAATGTTCTTCATCATCATCATCATCGTCAGCCATTTGACGCCCACTGTAGGACATAGGCCTCCTTCGTGGTTTTCATAACCATGAGGGGTTTTACCGTAATCGCCACGCTTGGCAGGCCGGTGGGCGATCGCAGTATGCGGTTGGAATCTCAGGAAGACGCTGCTGCCCGTCTCCTGGTAATTGATTTCCTTAGTCGCCTTCTACGACATCCACGGAAGGAAATGGAGTGACGCTATTCTTAATCCGGCGCCACACGGAATGAAATGTTCTTCAGGGGACCTACAATTGACCGCCAACTGTACTGTATCTTTGTAAAATTTTTATGTTGTGCTTTTCCTGGTACAATAAAGAATATTCTAGTAGTCAGTGGTATCGTTTAACTTTAAAATACCCACCATACCACCAGGTGTATGACCAGGGGTACGGTTGGTCTGAAGGGCTATCTTATCTTACCCAACCCTACATCATTTCAAGACTTTCAAAACTACACAGGTAAACCTATGTAGTGGCCGCTGAGTTTCCTTTTCTGCCTGGAGAACAACTAAGTAGTTGTACTGACTTAAACACGGGTTTTCAGCTGAAAGTACTAGGCGCACATATAAAAGATAAACTCTACTGTTACGTTCACTTTCAAGAAGCAATGTTCTTCACGGCATGTCCCTTTTCAGCTGAATAAATAGACATAATGGAGAATAAATAAAAAATTTATTGGGCGGTATTGTTATTATATGTATTAAATGTATTATCAAAGTGCGGACGTCATGTTTTCGAGGAGACAGCGACTGCTTTCTTTATTTGTTACATTTACGACGAAGAAAAATACACATTACAAGAAAGTTTTGGCAACATCCGCTTTTAAAAGTAAAATATTTAGAAGGGTCGTACCCCTATTTGATAAGCTCAAGGAAGATCATAGGCATGGTCTTGTTTCAACAAGTTTCAATAAGGTTACAACATCGTATTTAAATAACGTCATTTTGCTTGTACCACCTACGCATAAAAGGCGCGGAATAGAGGTGAGCGTTGATTCAACGAACTGTTTTAAAAAGCTGCTTTTTCTGAAACAACGAAGGAACTGCTTTTTGCTAAGTTAAGAACCCATTTCAAACAGAACTAAGTACATTTTGCTAAACTAACAACCCGTTTACTAACAGTTTACTTCCTTACCCCGTTGGAATAAAAATGAAATCTTGCATCGCCAAACCGCTTCTTGCATTGCAAGATTGCAACGCGTTCTAATTCTACGAAGGCAAACGAAAATACACAGAAATAGCTGAACGAATGCAAGCGCGCGTGCCCCGTGACCTTGATGCAACTCTATTTGGTCGATAATAGATACGAAATACGCCTGGTTGGAGACCGTACTACTAAATTAAGAAAATTTGTAAATAAATGATAAATAAATTATAGGTATATCCTTAAAACACGTAATAAAAGGTCAATTACGTTATCTTTACGCCAACCCGCCTGCCAAGCGTGGCGATTATGGCAAAACCCCTCATGATTAGAAAAACCATGAGGGAGGCCTATGTCCTGCAGTGGACGTCAAATGGCTGATGATGATGATGATGAACGTTTGTGCGAAAAACCCTGTTGCAAAAATCTCGTGCGATTGCTCATTAGTTCGGAAATTTAATAGCTCGATAGGATGTCGGTTCGAAACACATAGGACCTACTGTTGTCCATAGTACTGTCCTGTACAGTACCAAGTTTTATCTTAAAATCCTCGACTCGAATATAAAAAAGAATTATGAAAAATCACACAAAAACTTATCCGTGTGGCATTTCCTCCCGTGGATGTCGTAGAAGGCGACTAAGGAAATACATTACCAGGAGACGGGCAGCAGCGTCTTCCTGAGATTCCAACCCCATACTGCGATCGCCAACCCGCCTGCCAAGCATGGCGATTATGGCAAACCCCCCATGCTTATATGAAAACCATGAGGGAGGCCCGTGTCCTACAGGGCTGATGATGATGATGATGACACAAAAACTTAACAAAAAAATATTATAAATCAAGCATTTATACAGGTATCTGGCATGTCGATGTTTTCTTATTATATTTTTGAATATATACAGCCCATTATTGAAAGAAAATATTACATGTATTTCTATTAATGATTAAATAAAAGAAGACTTTCCAAATCATAAAGGGCTTCTTAAATCATTGTCTCGGTTATAGGTAGGTAATTATGATAAAACAAGAAATAAACAGAACATTAATTGTAAATAAAAAAATTATTATTATTTATCTATTTTCATGTAACGATACACTAAAGACAAAAAGACTGTTTTACATTATTGTAATTAAAATTCTATATAATTAGAAATTGCTCTTAGGAAAGCAAGAAGCTCCATGTTATTACGGTTTGCACAAATCTTCGCAATAGAATCGGATAGAAGTTTTCTTTTCTTTTACGCGGTGTCTTATCAACGCTGGCGTGTGCTTTTTCAATTGCATGATTAGTCATAGTCATAAGCAGCCTATATACGTCCCACTGTAGGGCACAGGCCTTCTCTCAGAGAGAGAGTATGGGCTTAATCACCACGCGTGCCCACCGCGGATCGGCGATTTCAAGCGCTGAGCTATGTGAATAGCTCAGACACCCAGGTTTCCTCGCGATGTTTTCCTTCACAGTTAGCGAGTGGTATTGCTACTATAACTTCACAAATGTACATAACTTAGAAAGAAAAGTCATAGGTACATGCCCGCACTGGGAATCGAACATGGGTCTCCCGCTTCCGAGTCCAATGTTCTACCCACTAGGTTACCGCCGCTTTTTTTGATTAATACTTAGCTCTTTTATAAGGCTCCTTACAGTCGCATATAGGCCATGGCGGTTATTGTTTTGTAAGTAGTTCCACCGTCTATGCCAGGCCACCACATTATTCTGGGTCCTGGGCTGGCCAAGCTTATTTATTCTGTGTATGGACCACAAATTAATGTGGTGGGAATAATGGTGGGTTTTGTGCGATACATAACCTTGTGCCTTTTATTTGTGATTTTTTTCCTACCCTGTAGAGAATATATCTCAGACCAACTTATGATAGCTTCTGCTTGTTCTGGTAAAACATTTTATTTAAGGAGTTGAAAGGCGTCCGGTATCTCTTCAAGAGTAAAGTATGCCAAAGCTACTATGTGTCTATGAGTATATGAGAGAAAAGTTCCTGACTTCTGTATTTGCCGCCATGAATTTTGGGCCAAATGACAAAGGCAACGTGTATGAATAGCTTCAGGAAAATGTATTTTGACGACATTTATCACAGCCGTTTCAAAATCTGCAATTCTTCAGCATATGGCAAAAGTTCTTTAGACGGCACCATATTTAAAGTATCTTCAGTCTCATCTCCTAAAAAGCAATACACCAGAGGCACTGTTTTTCTGCTATTAATATCATTTCCGACCATCCCGTGTACGGTATAGACTTGAGTGTAGAGTCCTCCAAGTACAAAATCTTCCATCCATTATCCATAGATAAGAATCACGTAAAATTTCTATATTACGCTGAGTACAAAATATAAGTAGGCATTTATTATCACCGTATTTTGTTTTCCGTGCCAAAAAGAAAATCACCTTCAACTTTATATTCAGCGGGTAGATCAATTTCCTCTAAAGTAGAAGGTTCTATGGGAAATGTTTTTTTTCATGCTCGTAAACATTTTGTCGCAAAGCATTTTTATTAGGAAGACTACACGCACTCGTGCTTTGCACAGCTTCCAAATTATTTCGGATGATCACTTGACTGAAGGACCGTCATTGCTAGTATCCCTCTTTAATTTGTTTTTAAGAATAACTGAGTCCTGCATGCCGGCGTTTGGGGCGCGCGAATGTTCATTCGTACCTTTGATTACAGTGTGCTCATTATTTTCTTTGAGCTCCGTAATCATACGGCTTTTGCACTGTTTTTTGTTTTTGAACACACAACACCAATAATGTTTTTTATCCACACGTTTATTTAAAATAAATTTATATCCATCAATAAGTATTATATCGTTTCCGCATTTAGACTTTTCCGTTTTGATAACGTTGTCAGGCATAGTTGCAACAGGAACCGTTCATTACAATTATTCACAAATGAATGATTGGCTAAAGCAACATATGAGATGTTTAGATGCAAATATCATAATTTTTTATGACTAAGGTATGTTGGTAGCACACAGTTGTACTACCAACATACCTTATCTAAGCCGAAACGCCAGCAGCCAGAATTTAGCAACGTTGAAAAAGATGCAAGATATTATTTTATAGGTTTGTATTGGTTCCGTGTGGCGCCGGATTAAGAATAGCGTCACTCCATTTCCTTCCGTAGATGTCGTAGAAGGCGACTAAAGAGATCAATTACCAGGAGACGGACAGCAGCGTCTCCCTGAGATTCCAACCGCATACTGCGATCGCCAACCCGCCTGCCAAGCGTGGCGAATATGACAAAACCCCTCATGGTTATGAAAACCATGAGGGAGGCCCTTGTCCTGCAGTGGGCGTCAAATGGCTGATGATGATGATGATTGATAAGATTATTTAATTAGAAACTAATTTATTTTCTGGTTTGATGTTTAAGTATAAAAGGAATGAATTTCCTAAATGTCCATGATGCAAAAGAAGGTACCAGGGTTATTATAGCGGGTTACATACTAATAATCGCACTTGAGATTTTCGCAACAGGGCTTTTCGCACAAACGTTACATCGCACCAATAAAGCATCTTATGGGATAAAACATCGTGCCATTGAATTATCGACACATCGTGTTCGATATAATAAAAATCGAATCATCAGCTTTCGAAAACAAGTAGGGAACCCGATTAAGCCCATAGCATGACTGCTTCGCTGGTCTGCGGTATCCCGTCTGATTGCCATGCCCTAGGTCGTGAGTTCGCTTCCCACGGGGGGCCCCCAGACATTTATACACACGGCCTCACTCTGGGTGTATTTCTATGTTTATGATATACATAGCACAGATCCCAGTTTAGTACTAGGACAAGTGATTGTGTACTTTAGCCTTTGCATCTATGTAATGAGATGATTTGTACAGCGTCCAGTAGCACCTTCACTCAGACAAGATGGGTGAAGAGACCACTCGGAAGCTGCAGAGCCTGGGACGTTGTTTTAGATGGTGTAGGCTTACCCAGCAACTATACCATCCTGACAGCTTAGTTGGCCTAGCCCACTACTTGATTGGGTGGTGTGGAAGTTATTATTATTATAATCTCTCTCTCTCTCTCTCTCTCTGTCTTTGAGAGAAGGCCTGTGCCCCACACTGGGACTCATCAAGGCGGCATTATTATTACCAGAACCTTTTCGTTTTGGATAGAGTCAAAGGTTACGAGTGTTGGTTGACATATAAAGTGACGATGATAATGGAGAAATTGCAGAAAAAATGTTTTAATAGAATAGGAGTGTATTTATCCTTTAACGTGTCCTACATTAAAACATAAACGTGATTTTTTTTTCTCTGCGACTAATACTTTTGTAATATAACCAGTCGAAAAGTCAATATATTCACGTGGTACTAAAACGCGCCACACAAATGGACCTTAGACTATGACGTCACTCCCTAACATAACGCTTATAATGTATGAAGCTGTTATCAATATTTGAGTTATCTCGTAAAATAATATTAGAATATGCATGTACACCTTTATAAGAAAAAGTTCAGAATTCAATGACAAAACGAAATGTAATAAGTTTTATGTTATTTATTAGAGTAGGTAACATTATTTTTTGGCATATTTTGTGACCCCGAAAACCCCGAAAAAATATTTTTATTGTTTTATTTTTAAATTTTTCCTAGGTTTTTATACGATTTGTATGGTGTAAAAGCAAAATCACTCCAATCTAAGTTAGACGCAAGTTCCCCATTTAATATTTTGTCACCGGACCTTTCTGAAACAGCCCGTAAACCAATCATTCCTCCAGGTGCTGGAGCAGATGCGTGAGTCGGAGACCTTGAAGCTATACTCCGACGTCTACACGAAGCTCTACGACTCCTACTTCAAGCAGAAGGAGGCTAACCAGGTGCAGATTGAGGAGATCGAGGTCCTCAAGGTACGTGATGACGGATAGGCTGTTGTTTTGTTTTGTCCTTGCTGTTTCTGTAATATTTTTCCTGTATACCATTAAATATTCTTATCTTATCTTGTTACGGAGCACTACTGGCTGGGCCTTACTTCATAGAACTACAATTCATAGTTTATTATTCAATTGACAATTCGATGTACATTGCAAAGCCGATTCACCCACAGATTAACGGCGGCAAACATACGTTACCTATGTTATAAATTTATGAATCGCAGCCCTGGTATTTGGAGTGGGCACCTACGCCCTTGTAGGTATTCAAGGAAAAATTTGGGCATGGAGGTAGGACATCTTAAGTGTTTTTAATTAAACATTTTTAACGTTTGAATATTTTTGAAGTCTCTAGAAACACGCATAATAAACCCTAGCACTTTATAGCCTTTTTTACAATAGATTGGATGTGTTTATCAGATAAACCGGATACCCAAGTTTTGAAGTCGTTCGAGTATATCTAACAGCTTCTCGTTGGTTACTAAGACTTCACTGTCCGTCTGTCTGTCCGTCTGTCTGTCCGTCTGTCTGTCCGTCTGTCTGTCCGTCTGTCTATCTGTCTGTCTGTCACCAGGCTGTATCTCATAAACCGTGATAGCTAGGCAGTTGAAGTTTTCACCGATGATGTATTTCTGTTACCCCTATAACAACAAATACTAAAAACAGAATAAAATAAATATTTAAATGGGGCTCCCATTTAAACCCATTCCCATTCCCATCCAATGACATAATTTTAGATTCAGTAGGGTTTGACCACGGTTGTAGGAAAAACCGCGGGTTTCCTCGCAATGTGTCAGATAAGGAAATACACATCAAAATACATGACTGAAACCATTATATTGTCGACTGCCTTTTTATTTTTTTGCGAAGTCGCCTGTAACGTAACAGAATAGTGCCGAAAGGCGCTTTAAGTCCTAAATTTTATGGCCTAGGTTCTAGTCGGTAGGTTCCAAAAATAGCTATCACGGTTTTTTTTCAAAGACTCATTGCAATCTACTCCATCCAAAGGTTGTCTGGGAGATGTCACGCTAAGCGATAAGACCGCCAGATAATTAATGATTCCATGCAAATAAGAAATTATATTTCGTAATTCTTCTTTCTGGTTGTGCATAAAACTCTATCTATCATTATAAAAGAAGATTCTTTCTACAGATAGATATAAAAATAAAGATTATTTGTCAAACATTTATTTCTTTATTTTAATTCTTTATTGCACTAATTACATTGTAATTAGTGCAATTACAATTACACTGCCTGCCCGTCTACAAATAATAATAATAATAAGTGTACAAGGGCGTGCTTAATGCAAGAAGCATTCTTTTCCATGAGTTCAAATACTGTTGTATTATAAATACGTCCTACGCATGCTTTAACGATCGGGACTTACAAAATCTTTTTGAGAGAGCACCATTAGTTGTATTTAAAATGTATCACTATCAAAAACCTTCTTAGTTAGCACCAGCTAGAGACTTGATCAAAAATTTTTGCTATACGATTCTAGAAGGATTTCTGTAAAGGATTTCACGTAAACAAAAAACCGGCCAAGTGCGTGTCGGGCCGCGCGCAATGTGGGGTTTTTCTGCTTTACAGAATTAACAACTTTATCGAGATCATTTTCAATGGATTTTGTACGAAATTTTACTTTTATAAGTTGGCTGCCTATTACTCGTTAACTAGTAAAGCCTACTTAGACGTGATACTTTTCGTTTCAAGTTCATTATATTATTATGTGCTACCCTGAATTTTTTCAAGTTTCTACAATGAACCGTTTAGCCAGGAGAATGGGGGAGACGCTCTACTCGAACAAAAATTTGCGCTTTAAAGCTTAATATTTCGCAAACGGAACCCTAAATCGAAAAATGGTCTTTCTACACCCACAATATTTTTCAACGACCAATCCAACGATACCCCACATGATGGGGTAGACGGGAAAAAAATTGTCGGGACAATACGAAATTAGGTACATGTGCAAAGGATATTCAGTGATTCTTTTCATTGTTAAATCAAGTCAAAAAAATTTATTCACTATAAAAACAAAATGTTTACTTAATGAACGTCAAAGCTGTTAGTTTCGCAATTAATAGATTATGCGGAGAAGAAGCTAACAAAGAAACTCCACATTTATTTTTTTCAAAACAGGTTTACTTAATTATCATGGTTTTCGACTTAAAGTTACACTACACTAGATACAATCGTTCCTGTTAACATTATTTAAATACCAGACATCCTTGTCTTCCAAATAATCCTTAATGTTATTTTTATAGGCTTTTTTGCACAGAGTATGCTTAATAAATTTTTTAAACCGCGTCGGTGGTAACTCTAAATATCTTGAGCAATCTTATTGTAGAACCGTACACAGTGCCCCATAAAGGATGTATTAACTTTTGCAAGTCTAAAACATGGAAATGACAATTTATAAACATTCCTAGTATCAATATTGTGATGGCTACCAACATTTTCGAAATTGCTGATGTTTTTTTGTAACATACATTATCTTTTCATAAATGTATTGACTTGCAACTGTTAAGATGTTAGTTTCTTCAAAGAAACCCCTTAACGAGTCCCTACTACCTAGATTGTAAATAAATCGGATCGCTCTCTTCTGTAAGATGAAGATCGTGTCAATGTCTGCTGCCCGACCCCACAGTAGTATGCCGTAGGACATAATACTATGGAAGTAACTAATTTAATAATTTTATTTTATGTTACGTAGGTACTTAACGTAAGTGTAGTCTAAAGTAAGTTATGTTATTTGGTTTCTGGTTTATTAAATAACGACTACCTTCTTTGCATTGTAGTAGGTACATCTATAAAGCGGTCTACTCACTTACCTAGCAAGGCTACAGTTAGGTAAAATACAGAGTATCCATATTGCAATTTAGTCATTTTGCTTCCTAGTCAATAAACGTTTTAAGTCGAATTAGACATAGACGTTTTGATTTCTAGGCAGCATGATAAAAAAGGATTTAATTTAGGAGATGACCTTAAACAACAACCGACAAAACTTATATATGTAAAATAATCTTGTGTCACCGTGTTTGTTATCGAACTCCTCTGAAACGGCTTCACCGATTTTTATGATTTTTTTTTTGTGTATATTTGGTGGGTCTGAGAATTAATATGGCGAAACAACATTTGCCGAGTAAGCTAGTTTTTACATGAGATGTTGTAGGTTCCGAATACAATAAGATCTTTGTATTTCTTTAAGCAATTACATTTATTTTATTTTAATTAGTTAAAGACAATAACTAGACATGGCTGGCTGCCTGTGACTTCATAATTAAGGAAAAAATGACGGCCTCATTTATGAAAACACGATTCCTTAAAACACTCCTCAGAGTCAGTTTAAATAGTCTGTCGTAAAGAGAAAAACGATAACCACAGATTATTTTAATTGTCTCTGAGGAGTGTTCTAGAGAAAACGTGTTTTTTTCAATAAGACCGTAAGTTCTTATTACTAGTGTGTTTTGTTTTCCTTGGGTAGCACAACAATGCGAGTCGTGCGTTCTCACACGCTCAAATGTCAAAAGTCGCGAAAAAGGCAAAATGCGATGGGCCCCTGACTTGAGCTGGGCCCCCGACCTGAGGCCGCGAGCTCAGAAGTAACTTAACATTTTTAACAAAAAATTGTAACAAGTGTAAGGTTTATAATATATGAGTACTTCAAATCAATGAAAGTTGGGCCATATATACTACAACTGAAGACCATATATATATTTATATTTATATATATTTTTATTTTTACTGCGAGGGCCCCATCCAATGAATTTGCCACGGACCTCAGATGGTATAGTTACGCCACTGCATTTAAGGTCTATTTATAACTTTTAGCGCGTCAAAGGACCCGCCCGCGCTTTTTTTTTTAGCCATAAAAAGGGCACCCTCCGGAGGACACGGGGGAGGGAGGTGGTGAATGCTCATGCATAACAGCACGGGCCCGGCCGTGCTGCCAATGTGGGACTCACAAGAAGTGCGCCTACCCACTAAACACCACCTGGGGGCTGGTTTGGTCCTAAGGACCCCTAAACCGACATCGTGAGCGACCTACCTCGATGCCGAGGAGGGCGCGCAGCGGAGCTCCCTAGGGGAGCGTCCGCTTGGGACAGTTCGTCACATAGTGACCGCGGTTAGGTGAGAGTGGTGTCCCCACTAGCGGGGACACCGGCGGGGGCGGGGGCTACGTCTGACTGGGACTGGGCCTCTAGTAGGCGGTCCAGATCAGATGAAAGTTGATCGGGCGGGTCGACGCGGGCGTTCCTGGGCCTGCGCACCAGGTAACGGGGGTTCGTCGTGGGCGGTGTGTAGTCCGCTGCTTGGCGGATAAGGGGGTTGGGGTGTACTTCGGCCGTGCTGAAAAACGTCTCTGAGAGAGATTTGATGAACTGCTGGATAGTTGGAATATCCATGTCCCGATGTAGGTCGGCATTTCTGACGCACCAGTGAGCGTTCAGAGCCCTGCGTATGAAGAGGTTTTGAACTTTCTGAAGTTCGTACATGACAGTGGGGGCCGCGTGAGCGAAGACGTGTGCCGCGTAAGTCAGCTGCCGCCCGCGCCCCCGCCTGATCGTTTTATCCTGAAATGCCTGTTATGCTGTTCTTTAAATAGCCGTAAGATATTTTATGTCAGACCATTTTGTCCAAATACACTATAAGAACAAGGTTATTGAGTGTTAAGAGTTAAGGTTAAGAGTGTTGAGGAAGCGAAAGTGATCTGTCAGGATCGTAGCAAGTGGCAGTCCCTGGTCTCTGCCTACCCCTCTGGGATACAGGCGTGAGTTTATGTTATGTTATGTTATGTTATGTTATTTTACAAAAAAACTCTTTTCGCTTTTCTATATTTATTAGCTACAAAATATACTAATAGATAAGCAAAGTGGGCATACGCTCAGAATTCTTATAATTTTTATATTACTATCAGGCTGGTACTTAGTAAATTAACACACGGGCTTAAAAGTTTCAATAAAATTATGTCGGGTCCAAAATATTTTGTTGTCCGTAGAGGCGCCAGTATCGTTTATTATTTCAGTCATTTATTTAGAAGTCATAAGCATAGTGCGCTTGGAAATTAATTAACTAAAATTATATATTAAAATATTTGTTGTTCTTGAAAGTGAACGTGTTCTGCAACATGGCTATAAAAATTTAACATGTAGTCAATAATTCAAAATATTGTTAACAAAATAAAAATCAATAATGTAAACATAACTACATATTTCCCGATTGATAAAATACTTCTTTTACATATAAATTTATCAGAATGCAGTTGCAAAGGTCATCCAATTTGTATATGTTTATTCTTTCGTAATAGGAATATTTTCAATTAAAGCTTGGTTTTTTTAGGGTTCCGTACCCAAAGGGGTAAGGGGCCCTATTACTAAGACTCCACTGTCCATCTGTCTGTCTGTCTGACTGTCTGTCACCAGGCTGTATCTTATGAACCATGATAGCTAGACAGTTGAAATTTTCAAATACTAAAAACAGACAAATACTAAAAACAGAATAAAATAAATATTTAAGGGGGGCTCCCATACAACAAACGTTGTATAAAGACAGTGCTTGCCATCTAGCGGCCATCTATGTAACCTTCATAGTGCCGATGTCATGTCGTTAAATGTCAATGTTAAATGCTTCTTGTTGGTTTCTATAGATGGCGCTGTTCTCAAATTTGATCTTTGTCTAATGTTGTATAGATAATGGTACAGAACCATTTGTGCGTGAGTCCGACTTGCACTTGTCCAGTTTTTTATTTTCAGTCTTATTTATAAATTAGACTGAAAATCCTTAACTTATGAACAGGAACTCCTCTCATAAACCGACTTTAACACCGCCTTAAAGGTGTTTTAGTGGAACCAGCTTTTTTTTTTAAAATAAAACTCTATAGGCATTGAATAGTCTAGTTGCTTGATATTTCTGCCAGCACTATTTGGCTAATTAGATGAAGTCTTTGTGTGCTCTTTCGAATTTGCCTTTGCTATGCGGTTTTAGGGTTCCGTAGTCAACAAGGAATCCTTATAGTTTCGCCATGTCCATCCGTCTGTCTGTCTGTCTGTCCGCGGCTTAGCACAGAGACAGGTAGGTACTAGGAAACTGAAATGTGGCAAAGATATACATATTAATCACGCCGACAAAAATGGTAGGAAAACATCTTAAAAAACAGTTGACAGTAAAAACCTGAAAACATTCCGGACAGTGATAGATAGATAGATAAAATATTGAATGATGGATGATGGTGATGAACTTAAAATGAAAACTATCTCGGCTAAGTAGGCTTCACATGTTAACGAGTAATGGGCGACCAACTTATAAAAAGAAAACTTCGTACAAAATATATTGAAAATTACTTCAATGAAGTTGTTAGTTCTGTAAAGCAGATAAAAAAACCCCTCTTTCTATGGTTCCCTACACTGCGCGTGGCCTGACACGCACTTGGCCGGTTTTTGTAACACAAAAAATTAAACATACATCGACGGAAATAGGGGAAGAATTTTTCAACTTATCTTCTGTACGTAATAGCTCTCTAAATATTTCCTTGTGCTATTTCTTTACTAGCTGTTCCGGCATTATAAAATTTATCCTCCAATCCTCCTTGTAATTTATGTAAAAATCTAACTGTATCAAATTACATCGTAATCCAATTATGTTGGGACTATTGAGACTGCACAAACTCACGCCTGTATCCGGAAAAGGAAATCTGTGGGAGGCCTGTTTCCAGTAGAGTACGAACATTGGCTGATAAGATAAATGTAATTTTTTACAATTATTTTAAGGTAAACCTGTTTATAGGTAGCATAGCGACAACATAAATCCACTCCCAAGTTACAGCAATTTTCTCGACCATTCGCAGGGGAAACTCCAGCGGTACGATGACACCATCTCCGACTACATTGTGGACATCGCCGATGCCAACAAGACCATCGAAAAGTTGCGGGCCGAAGTTGGTAAGGGTTAATACTCATGATCAGTGATTGGAATTAGTACAATACTTTTAAATAACATGGAGCTGCATCACGACACCCACCTCACCCCGCCCTGTCCACTAATATGTCATCACCTAATTTTAAGGTTATTCATGAATTCCTTCATTCATTTATTCATTTATTCACTCATTCATTTATTCATTCATAAATTCACTCATCCATAGATTACGTCACACATTGGGGGATGGAGGGGGTCAACAAAGTGTAATATCATGTGACAAGGGGGGATAAGCCCAAATATTCGTGGCGTAGCATGACGCGATTCAAAACAAACAATTAAAACCGGCCAAGTGCGAGTTAGACTGAAATATTCACAGAATTCGCTTCAAAAATAAACAATGAAATTAAAATAAAATTAATATTCAAGGGGGGCTCTCATACAAGAAACAATCGATAAAATATTGACTCACTTGCGTCAAATCAATAAAATAAAAAAATACGAAAAATGGGTGCCTCATAATCTTTGCTCATAATCACTCGAATTTTCGCAGTATCCATCTTTCTTGTCTAAATTGAATAACAAAAACAATTGAAAGTCGATATTCAAATGTTTCACATTTTTTAAAAAAAGAACATCATAGAAACCATTTGAAAAAAGTTTCATTCGAAAACCTCAAACCATGAAGATTCTATGTCAATTCAAAGAACCTATTGCAATAAAACGGCAATTTCATACTTTAACCGCTAATATTAAGTTCTTTACATTCAACCAATGTTGTTTTAAAATAAAATAACAATAATTTATAACATTATGATTGAGTATATGAATATAATATTATCACACTATTTAATAGACTGCCATTACATGTAGAAATATCATTCGAAATTATGTTTATTTATTTAGTTGTTCTGTACATTATTATAGATCGTTATAATCATTATTTTAGCATTATTATATTTTATCATTGTATATTATTATTAATGTTTTATCCAAAAAATAAAATAAATTGAAACTAAAATGTAAACTAAGTAGAAGTCGCCTCCTCGGCGTAGGCCTCCCCCATTTCCTTCCAGTATTGTCTGTCTCTGGCTTTGGTCATCCAATTAGGTCCTAATCTATGTAGAAAGACATCTGCCCAACGTTTTTTCTGGCGTCCTCGTGATCTTGTACAGTCTATAGGGATCCATTCCGTTATCTTCTTCGTCCATCTATCGTTAGCCATGCGGCATACATGAAAATATCTACACGTGTAAAACAATTCGTAGGTTTCCACACGATGTTTTCTTTCGTATATCCTACTTGAAACTTACATGTAAAGAATCTGACCTCGGTTCTCTAAAATCGAACGAAATACACTGAGATCAGGCAAATTTGACTTCGGTGGAAGTTTTTTTTTGACTTCGGTGCTCAAAAAGCCACCGAAATCAGGCACACCGAAATCAGAAAAGATATGTTTTTTCAAGTTCACTCCTAAACAACACCACGTATCAACCCCAGCTCAAGGCACTAGAAATTAGTCACTGAGATAAATTATACAGTAAGCACTAGATTTTACACAGTCAATAAGTATTATTTCCAATAACACCTCCACCGAAGTCAAAGTGTGCCTTGGACCAAATCTGAAGAATCAATTACTTACCCTGATATTTCCCAAGACTTTTATTCAATCACCCGTCCGATGTCCTCGGGCACTTCGGCGTGACTGACAAAATGGCTCGTCCACATCGCGAATTCCTAGAGTAATCTACGACTGAAGAAACGCTTGGTTCATAAGTGCCACCGGATTCAGGTAGAAGCAAGGGACACTCAAACATCTTGTTATTGTAGGCGAACTATTGTTTAGATTCTTATGGTATTTAACTATCTGATAATATGTGAACATAAATACATTCCCCGAAAAAAGTCTGAGTTTTATAGAAATAATTATAAATTGTCAAGTTTTGGGTCGGGGCCACCGAAGGTCATTTTCAGCCATTTCAGATTTTTTTCTGTGAGTTGCAAACGGTTTTGAGCAAAGTTTGCATGTTCTCCAGGTAGACGAGGACCTAGAGGATACTGTAGTATTTTTTGCAGGGGTATATTTTGATAATCTGGACATGTTATGCGCCGGGCCGTCAAGTTCGGACCCCGTGGAGAAATGCCCATTACACACTCAGCTTCCTTACCGCGCTCGCCTGCGGCTCGTGTTTACAATAATGCCTCGTGCGTGTGTAATGACCAACTTAGCACACTTGTATCATAATGTACTATTTCACAATTAAAAAAACATTTCCTCAAAATATTTCTACGATTTCAAATTCACCCTGTGTATAAGGTTAGTTTGCATCTCTTTGGAATTTTCTGTGATGTTGTGTAAATTTGTTTACTTGCTAACTTAGTTTGTAGCGTTATTTTGTTTCTATAGTGAATCAAATTTTTGACTTTGACTTTGTTACTGTAGGGGGGGGAGAAGAGGGTCACAAATATGACCACCTGTAACGAGGACGGGGTGAGGGCCTTAAGAAATCCGTGTAATTCATGCGACGTAGTTTATGGATGGCCCATTATTATTATTATTGAAATTCTTTATTGTATAAAAAGTTTTGCACATAGGCGAGCTTATTGCTTATGGCTCAGCACTAAGCCCCCCCCCCCCCCTCCTCTCTCAACTATAGGATTATACTACGTGGAGAATAATTCAGACCAGCCTTTATGTAGCTGTATCTAAACAACTTCCAGTGCCTGGGCCCTGCACTGGAAGTGATTGAAATGCTGCTACACCTACTAGCTACTAGTTACATCATCATCATCACCAGCCACGGATGCTTGCTGCTGGGTAGAGGCCTTTTCCCCCAAGTGCCATCTCTCACGATTCCACCATCCCCTTCCACGGACCTAATTACAACGAGTCAAAATTAGCTGTCCCTTCTGTTCGATGGTTGAATGACGCTACGCTTTCGTGTTATGTCAACTGTAACACTAGATTTCACAACACCACTGTGATTCACTTTACTAAGGGGAACAGGGCTGCACCATACATAACACGCGCTTCAGCGATAGTTAGCTGAAATCTTCCCGTTTGGAAAATACTGTGGGACTCCAATAAAGGTTTCTGTACCCAAAGAAGGCGTCCAAAGAAGTACTTCTGAGAAGTCCAAGGTCAGGCATGACAGACAGTTTTTGATTGTCCCTTCGATTCATTTCGCATCTAATAAAACATTCCCTTCTCTACGCACTACCCCTTCTATCTTCCTGGCTAATGGACATAATCTATCTACAACTCTACTTGAATCACACTCATTCGTCTGCCTCACTGGTGATCCCAAAAGACTCATTTTATGTCCGGCAAGCACAGCACTGTTCGCGTAGGATCGACTATACTGTCAGCGCTGAGAACTTGGTATCGTTGGCGGCAGCATACTGGTACCATGTAGGAATAACGGAGCGCAAGTATTCGCAGAAGCGATGAGCCTACTGACGAGTGCTTCCACCCCTACCGAACTAACTCTCTCTCTCTCTCTCTCTCTCTCTCTGCCTAGACGAGGCGAGAGCGCTGGCGGACGCGATGCACGCGCGCGAGCTGACCAGCGTAGATATGCTGGAGAACATGAAGAAGACTATCCTCAAGCAGGAGAAAGAACTGGAGCAGCGGCGGAAGGCTGGTGACGACCCCGAAGTGTAAGTTATTTTCTCCGGGAAAAAAATAAAAAAGATTAACATCATAATGTCACCTCTGCCCTCTGCTGGGTATAGGCCTTTTCCCCCAAATGCCATCTCTGACGGTCCCGTGCCATCCGTATCCACGGACATACACCAAACCTATGTAACGCATACAACTTCCAAATGTGCATGGAGGAACCAGGCAGGGACCGGGTATCCACCCGTTTTCCCACACAAACACAAACACGAAACCCGGTGCATGCCCTGCATCTATGCGGTGATCAACATCTTACCCGCGGTTTCTCGTTCATTAACAATCGGTTAATATACTGTTAATCCAGCCGTGTGGCTCCGGCCTAGAATGAGCCACCCCATTACTTCCCGTGGGTGTCGTAAGAGGCGACTAAAAAACGGAAACCAGGGAACGGGCAGCAGCGTTGACCCGTGACACCAGACCACCAAACACTGCGATCTCCAATCCGCCTGCCAAGTGTGGAGATTACGGCAAAACCTCCCATACAGGGAGAGACCCATGTCCTGCAGTGGACTGCTATGGGTTGATGATGATGATGATGAATCTTCTGTTTACAGCTATCAGTAGTTTTATTTTTCTGACAGTTGTTAACAGTAAATGTTAATTAATCTACACTGTTAACTAGTATACGAGATATTGGAGCTCAGAGAATCTGAAGAAGAAGATGAAAAAGCTCGCTCCAGCTCTGTGGTTGATCGACACAGTGGCTGCTGTGGATCGCTTGCTGCATGAGCGTCTTAAAACTATCTGGCTATTACATGCAGGCGGCGGTAGCCCAGTAGGTAGAACAACGGGCTCGGAAGCGAGGAACCCAGGTTCGATTCACATTGCGGGCGTGTACCTATGACTTTGTTTATTTTAAAAGTTACGAACATCTGCGAATTTGTAGTAGCAATACCACATGCTAACTGTGAAGGAAAAGATCGTGAGGAAACCCGCGGCTTGGTTGGCTCCGCACGTATTGACTTGTCTTTCCTGTGGGCTAGGCCGACTAAGATGTCGGGATGGTATAGGTGATGGGCAAGCCCCTACTCCCTCTAAAAAATAATGGCCCAGGCACTGCAGCGTCCGTGTGCTCCCTTCACCCATCTAGTGTGAGTGAAGGTGCCACTGGACGCTGTATAAATCATCTCATTACATTAAAGGCCAAAGTTAGTTATATGCCCACATGGTAAAACGGGGTCTGAGATGACGAAAATATTTGTCCTCAGTGGCGCTGCGTCAGCGGTGAAGGAAAAGGAGAAGTTCGAGAAAGAGAAGGCGAAGCTGCAGAACGAGCTGGAGGCGATCAAGCTGCGGCTTTCCAACGCCATCAGCTACCAGGACGAGCTGGAGCAGAGGAACAACAACGCCGAGGACCTCATCATGAAACTGGAGGAGCAGATTGAGGTAGGACCATCTCCAAAGGGCATTTAACCACGTCGCTCAACGTATTTACCTCAAAGTATTCGCCCATAGGTACTACGGGACAAGCGCAGATCCACTGTTGCCCATAACACTTTTAGAAGTCCGAACCTAACCAAACAAATAAGATTTGAAGTTGTAAAAATTTCACCAAAATCGGTTCAGTATTTATTCTTCGTGTTTATTAATTTACTAGTGTTTGCCCCACCGCTTTGCCCACGTGGAACTATACACTGTAGAACATTTTGGTCAGGGTGTCATATATTTTGTAAACCTCTCCTTTGTATGAATGCAATATATAGATCATGAGTGAGTTCATACTCCGACTCGCGCTTGATCGATTTTTGGGTGGCTGTGACCACAGCCATTTTTTAGGGCTGGATCCGCGCCTGCTACGGGACTACGGGGTCAGGGACTTGTAATCTAGGGTTTATTATACAATTCATCATCATGAAATGGTGGTAGCCTAGTGAGTAGAACATTGGACTCGGAAGCAAGAGACCCAGTGCGTCCATGTACCTATGACTTTGTTTTCTAAGTTATGTACAGTAGCAATACCACTCGCTAACTGTGAAGGAAAACATCGGGAGGAAACCTCAGTGTCTGAGCTATTCACATGCCTCAGCGCTTGAAATCGCCAATCCGCGGTGGGCACGCGTGGTGATTAAGCCCATACTCTCTCTCTCTCTCTCTGAGAGAAGGCCTGTGCCCTACAGTGGGACTTATATAGGCTGCTTATGCTTATGCATCATCATTCATCAGAGCACCCGGTAAAAATAATCAATTGGGTTGAACTCACCGAGCGTCCGCTCCTTAAAGGATTCGTAAGGTGACGTGCCAGCGCAGGTTTTGGTGTCAATGCAGCTCAACGGAGCCAGCGTGCAGTCAACAGCACATCAACTTTGACATTTTACTTGTAATGTCACCCGTAAGGTAACTAAGTAGAGTGCACGGGTGTTAAGTTTGGCGTGCTGTCGACTGTACGAATGACACCCACATGTTACCATTCGGGTGGCAGAGAGGCATCCATCTCCAGTCGTCGTTCAAACTCAGAGAAACAATGGACCGACTTGTCGCTGAACAATCCCATTTCTGCTTTTGGAATCAATCAGTCAATCATTATACAAATTACTAGCTTAACTCTGACCCGACGATGCAGGAACTGTTTGCAATCAACTTTTGATTTGTTTACAGGCTTTATCGTTAGCTGAAGAAAAACTGTAAGACTCATGGGAATAATAAAACCCACTTAATTGACGTACTTATGTACATTTATGAATTTCTCGTAGCAATACTGCTTACGCACTAACAACGGTAAATATGGATAACAAGGAAAACCTGAGCGTCTGATTGTATTATAATTTCACACTTATCTAAAAAAATCTGTCATTCATTCTGTAACGGCTGAAATGGTCAACCCTTTCATCCTTACAGTTTTCAGCAACATATTTCTAAAATCGATACGAGTATCGCCATCTATTGTGATCTTAAAGAAGTTTTCTACTATAGGAAGGGATAGACGTAAGGATGATCCGCCCATTGGGGGGGAACACAAACTACTGCAGGTATAGAATTATGTATCTTAAAGCTTCATTGATGCACTCGAAGATCGTTTAAGTCATGCCAACCGTGTAACTCTTACACACACATTTACAAGCAAGATTCGTCGAAATCATAACTGTCGGCCGAAACTAAACAGCATAATGGCATTTTGCTGTGGCAAATGTATTTTATTTTCTAGAGCAACTTCGACCTTATTCGTATGATAATAGGGCGTGATTATTAAAGCTAAAGTTAACATTTACATGTGGCCTCTGATACGTCATTCGGACTTTGTTCTAAGAAATAAATGAGAACAGAGGGTCTCTGTATGAATTTAAAGTAAATATTGTATGAATGTTTATTAAATATAATTATTTGTCGGCTAGGGACAAAAGGGTTAGAATTACGCCGCCTTACGGGGACTTCACTTTCAAGAAATCATGGGTTTGTCCTCATCTATCCCTTAGGTTTGGAACTCGTCTTTGTATGGAAAAAATGCATTTATTGGGTAATTCCGAGAATGACGATTGTCATAATGTATTTCATAGTTAGTATAAAAGTTTAGTCTAGACAGAACAACAAACATTTTTGCAAACAAACCCGTAAGATTTTCTAATGAAACGACATGTACAGATGCCATCATATTTTTCCAATGCATGGAGTTATATTTTCAATCACGAATCTACAATATTCTAGAATTTCCATTCTTTGCCATACAATCCTTAGTTGCAGTGGGTCCAACGGGAATACACCGCGTAATGTAAACAATATTCTCTAATCTAAACTAGCTTCGAAGTGTTCGACGAATTTTGTACGGGTTCAGATTTCAAGTACGTGGGACCAAGATTTCGGGCAAGTCATAAAATGGATGATGAATGGTTTTGTGGGAGGAGTCGAGGATTGAACCGAGGAGAGCTGGTAAATCAGGAGGAAATCATCGAGAGTCAAGTCGGAGCCGTCGAAGAGAGTGGTAGTTCTACCGGAACTTACAAACGCGCGTGCAATCCTCTCCAGAGTCTAGCATCTAGACTTACCGCGTTACAAGTGTTTTATTAGAACAAGTCCTAAGTGAAGACTTCGTGAGTGCAATAATAAGCTAGCCAGCAGAGAACTCGCAAAGTAGAGAAAGAGTGCGTCGCGTCGGACCGTTTTCCGCGAAACAAAAGTTTTTCCATCGAGGGGCGAATTTCCTTAACCGAACAAACTATTTTTTTAATTTCCGCGACGCGAGTGATATTTTATCTTTATCTATCTATTCTATGTATTTTGTTATACATGTGTATATAATCCTTCAGCCTTACTTTCATTCTTCCAGTTCTATTTTTAGATTCCACATTAACTAGCGAGAGCAGAAGGCGCGGTGCTTCCCACATGGATTCTGCGTTTAGTCTTTGATCTTAGCTAGGAACTACGATTCATCGACAGAAGCAGAACGGAACGGAAAACACAATACTTTGTCTACGGAAGGAGGTTTTACTAACATAATGTCATCTGAATGGAGCTGGGGTTTTGGAGAAATGGCGGAGTTAATCTTCTATATTTACTACAACAAGCGGAGCTGCATCATTATGGATTACTTACTGATCTACACCACCACAAGGATTTTTACATCATCATGGATACTACAGGTTACATCGGGAACGTTCTATCTTCACTTTAGCTAGAGTTGATTCGAAATTGAGTAATTATGTGGCTGTACGTCGTGTGTGTTCTAGTAGAGTTTTTAGTATCTCCACGGGTGTACAACTCGAGGTACATTTGTGAAGATGATGTGACGAAGGTTTTCGCGGATGTACGACTCGGCTGGATGGACGAAGTGGTCCTCTACGGCTAGCCGGAATCCCTGTCTTAAATGACGTGTGTAGGAAGGGAGCCTGTTCCATAGTCCGGAGGTCAAATGGGTTTGCGGGGACATTTGCGAAAACTCCAGCACATTTGGTTTTGTTCTTTAGAACCACGACAGAAGTACATGAATGAATGCTGTATTCGGTGAATGTTGGGCGTTAAGTGAAGGTTTGAATGTGATAGGGTGATACGTTGTGTCCCGATGGATTCTGAAGGAGCGAGTTTCTTGTGGAAGCACGTGGGGGTGGGTGTAGGTTGGAAGGGAGCCCATCGTCATCACGCTAGGGAAACAAAAGTTCTTCTAGATTTCCTCCTGGAAGTCTAGAACCCCCCCCCAATTCCATCTATTTACAGGAAGGAGATCTGCTGACTACGAACTACATAAGTTGTTCTTTTCATTCCTATATTTTGATAATGACATATTATTTATACTTTGTATTTTATCATATTATTATGTATTGTTTTACTGTACGAGTTATTATTTTTGTGTTACGCTATTCGCGAGTGAAACTGATTAGGCGCGTGTGTCAAAAGTCTTCCTAGAGAAGCATCGTGTAATGCATCGACATGCATAGTTGTAGTGTACAGAAGGATTGCAGTGCTCACTCTCTCACTAGTCGCGGACATTGAGGCTAATCGAGTCTCGATGCTTGTCTTCTTGGGGCGTTTACGATTACTGACCGAAGCTAAGTTGCATGTTTTCTTTATTTAAACTGATTATGTGTACGGTTAATTTAATTGCGGATTATTATTTACTTTATCATTGATAAATTATTCGTCTTTATCATTTCTCAACACAACGTATGGGTCTTTATTACTTAACTAGACAATCACGACTATTTTCATTGGCCAATTAATTTTCAGAAAATCTACAACCCTTCAGGTTATTTTTTATATGTTTATATATTTTATTTGCGTGGGGTGGTGGCGTCTCGCATTTAATTTATTTGAGGGACCCCCCATCCTGTTTACAATTTACATAAGTAGATGCGACGTTCCGCTGAAAAAGGTAGGTGGCGGCATACTTTGTGGCCGGTATGGAGTTACGCATATCACTGTAATCTGCAACGTATAAATCTATCCATATCAGAAATGGATGGGAAACGGAAACAGACGGCCAGACATGCAGACGGACGGACATGTCGACACTATATGGGTTCCTTGCTGACTAGGCCCTACCTAAGCCCGTTGGCCGCACGGCGCACGCACGGTTAAAATTTATGGCTGTTCTTACATGAAGCAGGCTATCTCGCTCGCACAATTTAACATTTTTAGGTAAACTTTTCATAAGTTTGTTAGTGGTCGGAGCGTTTGTTGCATAATAAAATTACGAACATTTTAAAAATATTTTTGTTTTTCTATAAAAAAAAAACTTGTTTCCAAAATTATTAATTTTGGAATAAAACTCAATCAAAAATTTACTACAGGATAATAAACATATGCCTTGAACGTTATTAACTACCAAAGTATAGTATAGTATTGCAATTATTAAATTGTGCGAGCGAGACAGCGTGCTCCACGTAAGACCAGCCTCATCGTTTATTTCAGTTTGTATCGTTACGCGCCGTACGACCCGAACCGTTGTCATATGGGTATTGGGTAGTCCAGCTCATAAGATACGATAAGATAAAAATATTCTTTATTGTACCAGGAAAAACGCACGAAAAGTGAGACGGGTAGTAGGTGCAAATATGAATATTCATACTCATATTCACCAGGATTTGGTGCGGATAATTAGGCCCCATAGCGAGTATTCAGTTTAGATCAGGGATAGCTACCAAATAAACTTTTTATCTATCTATCTACGAGGCTGAATAAACTTTAATCGTCTTAAATAGACGAATCGTTTCAAGACGTGTCGTGTGTAAGAAAATAAATTAAAAGAGAATCCAAAACTCGTTACATTACGAAACATAGCCCCTTAAGAGAATTACATGTATAGTTGTCGAAATGTAAGAAGCCCGTTTTGACAGCTACACAAAAATGCATTTTACTTTGGATTTACTCGAACAAATACAAAAGAAGACACCTACTCTGACATATTATTTAACGCTCGAAAGAAAAAAAAAGATTTTGTAGCCCGAAAAGTTACTCATAATTTAGATTTTTAGTGTTTTTGATCTCAAACTAGGTTAGATTCTATGGTTTTTGTAGCTGTCAAAACGGGCTTCTTATATTTTGAAGACTTTAGTAATAAAATTATATGTTCAGGAAGCTGAGAACAACGCAATGCGCAACGGACGAGTGGTGGACGGGCTGAAGACTGACATTAAGGGGCTGAAGGAGGAAGTGGAGACGCGTGGACAGACCATCGGAACGTACGTCGAGAAGGCAAGTTACGGAAAACTTCAGAAAGGCATTTTTTTTTACTGGGCCAAAAAGAGGGTTATATTTTGCGAGTGTATGTATGTATCTTTGTCACGCTCTGTAGCCTAAACGGCTTGTTTACTCTGCCGCGTAAGCAATGGGTCTGCCAACTAATCATGTGACGCTCGAAAGGGGGGAGAGACGTTCAAAAAATCACGAAATAATAATATAATATTTAATTGTTTATTTTTTTAACATAACTTAACATTTTTAAAAACCTATTTAGAGGCAAAATATTCCACCCATGCCGGGACTTGAACCCACGACCTCTGGCTCACCGTGCCAGCGCTCTCCCAACTGAGCTAATGAGCAATATATAACTACTTTAGTAATTGACTAATTTACTACGCATCACACTACGTCAATTACCCACACATACACTGTAAAGGCTGTAAGCGATGTGCAAACGATCTGTGACTATGTTCACGTTACCGCCAAAAAGATTTGTGCGGACTATACGTACGTAAGCACTAGGGGCATGGGGGGGGGGTCTTAGCTTTGCTTATTTTTGACGGCATGATGGTGGGTACCTATGAAAAACTCGATGACTGGTTGTTTTCATAGCTTTTCCGTAAATTTTTACGCCGCAGGTGGTAACTTTAGTAGGAAACAGCTGGTAATTAAAGAGCACCAACAGAATGCGTTATACAATACAGCTTTTACAATAAAAGTGACAATTTCATAAGTCTTATCTTATCAATCTTAACTTGTTAATATTAGTAAAAAAATTTGGTATTAACGAGTAGAACCTCCGAATCGATGTTGGGACTTTGTTACACCCTATATAAAAAACGTTACCTTTAATTTCAAAATTGCTTCCACCTCTATATTACGCGCACCAAATCCTGTCGGAATCCTGACGTTCGCGATAGCAATTATGGACCCAACTGAAAATCACCGTTGCAACTGATCTCCTCTGTTGCAACCACAGATATAGATCTGTGAGTTATTAAAATAACTTTTTTTGTTATTACGATACACTTCCAAGCAATATTCTCCTTGCCAATACACTTCCGGTTAAAATTCTCCTTGCAGTTAACTTTTCTATGAATTTTTGGTCTGATTCACCCACACTGAGCACATGGCTGTATGTAGGTATGACTCTTTTCCGTATCTCAATTGGAACAAATAAAAAAAAGGAAAGCGGACCTGCGCTGTTTGGATTTGTTTTGCCACCATTATTAGTTTACAAATTTTTCTGTGCGGCTAAAAAAATGGAAAATAATTACCTTTTTTTGTTTACTTTATTTTCATTTATAAAAGAGTGAAGATAAAGTAGCAACTGCTTATAAAATTATATTAGAATACTCGTGTGATACTATTATCGTACTCGTCTCCGCCTCGTATGATAAACCCACACTCGCCTTCTAAGAATCTCTCTTATATATTACAAGTTAACGAGTAATAGGCGACCAACTTATAAAAGGAAAGCTTCGTACAAGATCCATAGAAAATGAGCCGTTTTCAGCACAAATTCACAAAGCACTTCATAGATGGCGTTTATAGGCGTGCACATACAAGAACAGGGATACGTCTGTCAAATTTTGCTTAGCGCAGATTAATTTTGACAGCCGTACCTATTCCGGTTCTTCTATGGCCACGCCTGTAAGCGCCATCTATGAATTGCTTTGTGAATTTGTACTGAAAACGGCTCATTACTTTGATAACGTTGTTTGTTCTGTAAAGCAGATAAAAAGACCATTTTTCTACGGAACTGTACACTGCGCATGGGCCGACATGCACTTTACCGGTTTTTATTATTATTGTTTTTTTTTTCGTATTATACTTTTACCATTACCTACCCAAATATTAGCTGATATTCTGTTAAGTGTTGCATTTTTTTGTGTGATTTTTAGGTTTTTGAATATGTATTGTGTTTTACTTTTCTTTTTTTTTTCTTAAAATAAGTGTAGGATTTGTAGCGCACAATTAGGTCTCACCACGACGATGCGTTTGCCTTTACTGATAATTAATTTTATTATGCCTTCCGTCCCCAACTTCGTGTGGCTTCGTGGCTAATTACCCAAAACTGACTGGCTTCATGAGGAATACTCAAGCAATTGCGCATCAGAAATTAAGAAAACTGTCACTCATTTCCGACGATTGTTGTCCAGTATCTAGTTGTCAATGACATTTTTTTTGCAACTCCTAATCAGTTTTTTTGTCGACTTACACTTAAGGATGTCAAATCGTCAACCTTGATCTCATGGATGTCTAATAAAACCGCCTAAGTGCGAGTCGAACTCGCACACGAAGGGTTCCGTACCATCATCTATACAACATTAGACAAAGATCGAGACAAGATAGATTAGGTACATAGAGAACAGCGCCATCCTATAGATAGATGGCCAACAAGTAGCATTTAATAGTGACATTTAACGCCATGACATCGGCGCTGTGAAGGTTACGTAGATGGCCGCTAGATGGCGAGCTCTGTCTTTAGACAACGTTTGTTGAATGGGAGCCCCCCTAAATATTTATTTTATTCTGTTTTTAATTTTTTTTTTGTTATAGCAGCAACAGAAATACCTGTAAAAATTTCAAATGTCTAGCTATCACGGTTCATGAGATACAGCCTGGTGATGGACAGCCAGCCATACAGACAGACAGACAGACAGACGGACGGACGGACAGTGGAGTCTTAATAATAGGGTCTCTTACGGGATCTTAGAATATATCATCTTCTAATATCTCCTAAATACAATTCCATTAAACTAAATAAATTATAATATTAATAATTAAATAACAATGAAATCGCAGTCGAACTGGTTTACTACCAAGAGCTTACATCGTTCATATACTCGTCTATTCTATAATAGGCTTTTATACATAAAGATTTTTTTATGAATGTTTTAAATGATGTTCAAACATGTTCTGGAATTCTGTTGTAAAAACTAACGCAATATATATTAAAAGGCTTACATGTCTGAGTTTTGCCGTATACAATTGGCGGTCTTATCGCTAAAAGCGATTAGGTACCCGATGAGAAGTAAATCTAAGAGACGACTACTCCACTCCATTCGCAGCTCGCCAAGACAGAGAAATCCCTGGAGCGGCGCGATCGGCAGCTGAAAGACACGACTAGCAAGCTGCAGGCCGCGCTAGCGGAGCAAGAGGCCGCCACGGCCCGCTACTCGCACATCCGCGACCAGTACGACTCCACCAAGGCCGAACTGGAGAAGGCCAAGACGGGGTTGACCAACTGCGGCAGGGAATTAAAGGTGAGAAGGGGCAGAATATAGGAAATTAAAGGCAGAAGGAAAGTCATCGACTTGGCGGTAGATTGGCGACGGGACAAGTACCCGACTGCAAAAGCAAAAGTTTAAGGTTTATGCGTCTTTATATGCATGTTTGTTTTTTTATGACCGCATAGAGGCCAAATGGGTGGTCTGATTAATTAAACGTCACTGCAAATGTCACTGGCTATATGAATTCACGAAAAAATTAAACGGCGGAGGTCAGCAGTCATATTGTGAGTACAAAGACACCAAAAAGCTTCAAATAAAAAAAGTATGACAACGAAAAACCTGACTACTTAAAGGAATCCATGGAATTTCAAATCTCAGCAGGTCTGACCAAACTAACTTAACTTTAAGAAATTAAATGAGAGTTTTTGATCCGGTTTTGGCCACGACTTACAAGACAGCTCGCACTGAACTGGAATAATCGTTTGACAAATTAAAAACATTTTAAAAAAGTAATCAATCACTGATCAACAAGCTCAAACTTTCCTAATGAATTATGTAGAAAAGAGACTGTCGCACAAACTTTGTATCAAGCCAACTTCATTGACAAGACGTGCCACGAAAGATGAATCAAGAAATAGACTTCAAGCGGGTTGGCCAACAGCAGCAGCTTCGTCGCGAAAAAGGAAAAACGGTCTGGCTTGCCTCTAATGTTTCTTAAAATCTTAATGATAACTGTCATTTTATCATAAGTCGTAATTTTATTTTATTCCGACCTATCATTACCAATGTAGCCCTTTGGTGATATTCATCAACTTCAATAGGTGTCTAATGTCTATGAACTTTTGATCAGGTTGTGTAAAGTACAAATGGCACGTATAGTATGGAACCAGTACTTTCATCGCATACGTTATGAAGTGTACACGACCAGCACGCATAATCCATTGTATGCAACGTAATTGCAAATTTGATTCAAATTATTCCATAATATACACGAGCAGTTGTTAGGTACCTATGGGTGCGTTCTGGCCTTGTATACAATGGAAAGACGCCGCTCTTTCATCAGGACCACGTTTCATAAAACTACAATTCATAGTTTAAATCGATATACATTGCGTAGCCGAGACTTAATCTGTGGGTTGATAGACTTTGTCATAGTAAAACATGAATGGTAGTTCTATGATACAAACCCCGTGTCGAAAGACACAATACCAGGTGAAAAAAATATAAACTCTCGGCGAAAACTTCATTTTAGAACGCGAACGATGAAAACGGGCGTATGCGCAACGAGATGTTGAAGCTGAATAAGGCGGCCGCGGTGCTGAACAAGCGCTACCAGATGCTAGAGAAAGCCAAGGCCGGCGTGGAGGCTGAACGGTGAGGAAATCATCGTTTATATATTCATTCATTCATACGATCATTCATCTATTCATTCATTAATTCGTTGATTAATTTATTCATTAATTCATTCATTCATTCAATAATTCACTCATTCATTCGTCGTTCATTCATTCATTTCTTTATTTATTTACTTAGAAACTTCAACAGGCTACTTATCAACCAATATAGTAGTAACAAAATCTATGTCTAAACTGATATGCATCCCAGTTAGAAGCATCCACAACATTTGCAGAGACGTAAATTAAAATCCCAACAAAAACATTCTGTAAAAAACTAGCCAAGTCTTTCGTGTTGATGTTGAACACGAAAGTGCGATGGCAGGGTTTTGATGCCCACACGCGTGAGTTCGTGGGTTCGAATCGCCTTCATGTACCTACTAAGGACTTTATTTTCTACGTACATTTGTAAAAATGTAGTAATAGTACCACTTGGTAACTGTGAAGAAAAATATCGTGAGGAAACCTGAGTGTCGGAAGTGATCAGATTCAGATCTGCCCACTCTCTCATAGAAGGCCTGTGCCTTGAGGCGGAACTTTTTTTCAATTTTTTTCTTACTTTTCCGGAGCGTGTAACTGCAAAACAATTGGGAATTCAGAATAAATGTACCTATCTGTAAACTGTAATTTTAGTAAAAGATGTTTTACTCTAAGGCGCACGCTTTACGATATATAAACGTAAACCTGAGTAAAACGTTGAAAGAATTTCCCGTTTTGAACTTTCTTTGTTTCACCGTTTTACGCTGCCATGCCCTTCTAGCGACATGCTGCGGCGTCAAGTCACCTCGATGGAGCGCGACCTGATGCTGGGCAAGCGGGCCACCGAGGCGGACAAACGCGAAATAGAGAACCTGGGCCGGGAAAAGGATATTCTCAGCAAGAATATGCAGAAGATTCAGGGTGAGTCTACGAATACAGTGTTGGAAACACATAAGGAGAAGAATAAGAAAAATATACTAAAGTCAGTAAAGCGGCAAACCTCCCTCTCTCTTCGTTTTACTTTGAATTGTTGGCATTAAAGTAAAATGCAATTTTTTAATGAAAACTTGGCAATTATAAACGCAACAACTTATCTGAACTTCAATGTTTAGTTAAGGAAGGCACTACTAGTCAGGGGATCGTCACACATACGATACCCATTAATTTTTAAGTTGCTATGAAGTGTCTTTTCCATTGCCTACGAATTTAATTTTCCCCAAATACACTTCATCAAATTAGGTTTACTTTTACCAGTTAAATTAGCGCAAGGCCTGAAGTAGCCACATTTAAGCAGCACTTTAGACGGATAATTCTCTTCGCAGCGGAAGCGATGGAGAACCTTCAAATGCTGCAGATGCAGGAGCAGAGACGCATGAAGTTGGAGCACGAGATTGAGCTCAGCGCGCAGCAGATCAACAAGCAACGCCTCTTGCTCAGACAGTTTGAAAAGGACAAGGACAGGTACTTATATTGCAGCTAGGTCTAGTAGACCTTATAAATAATATTCAAGCAAAACTTATGGTTAGGGAAAACCATGAGGGAGGCCGGAGGGAGGTAGTGGGCGTAGAAATGGCTGATGATGATGATGATTTATAATATTATAAATATATTTCATAATAAAGAATATTCTTATCTTATTTTAACTTAAGGGGGCTATTTAACAACAACTGGTATTATGGAACCGACCCAGAAATCGCGAAAAAAATATCGGCTGTTTCATAAATTCGCAAGTGAAGCGTGAACCAACCGTAGCGCAAGCTATGGCACTACTGCCAACATTACATTCCAACAACAATTTAATTTTTACTTACTTTCAATCTACAGAATGCTCGAGGAGGCAATGGCATTGAATGAGAGGATCGATGAAATCTCAGGTAAATAGGACAAAAAAAACAACATTGACAAATAAGTTCTTAAGCAATTCTAATAGTATCCAAAATTTCGCCGAGCTACTTATAGTCCCACCTGCCGCAATCTTAACGTACCGTCTTTTATGTACCATAGTTTCTGATAAAGTCAGAAACTATGGTACTATCCAAAAAATAACTATCCACAACGTCTTAGTTAACACTTTACCAAGTCTTTTTACTCATGATGGCGTTTGTATGTTTATTGAAGGGTTGAAGATGCTGGCATCCGCAAGTTTACCTTCGTGTATTTTTTTACTTACTTTACCCAGTAACGAGGTAGATTTTAACCTCCCCCCAGATAAAGACAAGTGATTCGTTATTCGTTTTAAGATCTGGTGACGCCACACTCAACAGATGAAAACGTTACATCTTAGGCCTCGTTTCCACTTACCATCAGGTTAGACAGAGACCCGTGTGAGAGTAAACTAAAAATTTATTATTCCAGAGGAAGTACGCCTCCGTAACGCCGATATCCTGGACCTAAAGAAGGCTCTGCGTGAGGAGACGATCAAGAGCCGCAAGCTTTCCGTATCGCTGGATGGCTGCCGCGCCGAGAGAAACATGCTGCACAAGAACTACACTGAGTCACTGGACGAGATACAGGATCTCAAACAGAAGCTCAAGGTCTGCGAGGCTTTTCATTTTTTTTCTTCCTGTGCCTCTCCAATAATGGACGTAGACCATCAGCTCTCCATAGTCTTCTCTTTTTTCTGCCAAAAGAAACAGGTCTTCGATGTGACTTCGATTCTATTTCCGTCGATACTTTGAAAAGAGAAGCTTAAGGTTAGTGTGACTTTTCAAATCAAAACAAATCAAATGATTTTTTTTTATTCTAATTAGCACAGAAACTGCGACTTAATGAACGTCACAAGTTAAACTAAGTGTCCATTTCAAAATCTAGATCATTTTCTTCTGATTCTGAGCCCTCCACTAATGAGGGACGGCCGTCAGCTCGCCATATTCTTATATATTTGTTGCCAAGCGGAATAGGTCTTCGACGCTGGTTACTTTCATCCATTCTTTGAAGATAATGGCTCAAGGTCTGTGATGCTTTTTTTCTTTTTCTGAGAGCCCAAGACGCCAATGGCGGATGGCCGTCAGCTCCCCATATATATATTTTTATACGTTTGTTCCCAAGCGAATCAGGTCTTGCTCGCCATGTACTCGTTCATATTACTTTGTTTTATGTGTAAATATTTCTTTCCTGTGTACAATAAAGTATAACATACTAATATATACATCCATCCATTCCCTATTTCAAAGCCACGACTTTCTTTTTCTACCGACACGGCTCTTCCGCTCACTCTTGCCCATCATAATCACTTACGTACAATATAGGAATTTGGACATACCCACAAAGTTCATAAAATTTCGCGTTTCCAGAAGCATGCAGCTTCTTGATGTCCAAAATACTTTCATTTCTGTAGGTTGGGTTGTCTTTCCTAAGAGGTAATTAAAATAACAAATATTATTATTAATATTCCGAATTTTTCTGGAGAATATAGTTGACTACACAGTCGCAAATGCACGACTGCATTTTACAATTGTATCGCTTCGGCATCGCCAGAAGGCCCACCAGCTCGCTGGAATGACGACCTCAGACAGATTGCTGGCTGAAGTGGTGAGCCTTGGGGGAGGCATACGTCCAGCAGTGAATAAGTATGGGCTGATTGATTGATCCTTATATTCACCCTCTTCCACCCATCATCCTTATATCTACCCTCTTCCAACCATCATCCTTATATCCACCCTCTTCCACCCATCATCCTTATATCCACCCTCTTCCGCCCATCATCCTTATATCCACCCTCTTCCAACCATCATCCTTATATCCACCCTCTTCCACCCATCATCGTTATATCCTCCCTCTTCCACCCATCAGATGCTAGCCTACCAGATCGAGCAGCTGAAAGAAGACATCAGCGGCAAGGAGGTGGGCCTCAAGGCGTGCGAGGGGAGCCTCACCAAGTGTAACAAGAAGGTGGAGCAACTGCGCGCGGAGGTCCAGTCAGGGGTCGCCAAGATATCGGACCTGAAGGCCGATATAGCTGCGTTGAGGCAAGAAGAGGCGCGGCTGCATAGGATTGTGCAAGTGAGACTGGAACAGGAAAATGTTTGCTTGTAGCCAATACCGTGTATCTTACAAAATTAAATAAGTAAAATATAAGACTGCAAAGAAAAGGAAACGGAGCTAAATTTAACAATAATGTTATATAATCAGCTCTAATGCCTATCGTAGTTAAAGACCCGTTTGTAACATCAGCGTTTTCAAATTCTAGCTTTCGCGTATTTGTCTTCTATTCTTTTTTTGCTTCACTTTGAGAGATTGATTAGAGTTATTTGATTGGATTAGATTTATTTGTTCTGCTGTCCAAAATAATGGTTTTGTTGATACTTGTTGCTAAGCTAATATTTTATTGTACTGATTTAGTTTCATTTAATGATCATCTTAGAAACTAGCTGTCTTTAGAGAACACCAAGTCGATAAAGAACACTAAAACTGTAGCTACATCACAATTCATATAATAGGTACTTGCACTATGATGGTTACTACACTGTTCTATGCCCCTACCCTCAGCACTATGCTGAGTCAACTGTCATTTGCAGCAACAGAGACACACCGCGACAAAGTTTATAAAGTCTTTATCGTTTTTTATTGTTTTGTTTTATCGTAAACGTAAATGTGTTAGTAATTGTTGTTGCAATAAATGTTTTCTTTCTTTACTAATCTCAAAGTTCGCCCCACAACCAGGAAGGCGACACAGCTCGTGCCAAGTTGAGTAAGGAGCTGGAGGGCCTCATGAACGAACGAGACGTGGTCGGAGCTCAGCTGGTCAGGAGGAATGACGAGATAACGCTTCTGTACGAGAAGATACGTATTCTGGAGATCACCCTGCACAGAGGTAGGAAGAAACTGTTGCTTAGCGTAATATATCTTCATGTAGCCCAAAAAGTAGAGCATGGAGTCCTAACGTATAATAACGTATAACGCATATTGTCAAGTTGGCCGCTCTGTGATTTGTTTTCTAGTGTTTTGGGGCAGCGGTAGTGCATCTGCATACCATGCGAGAGGACCCGGGTTCGAATCCCGGCTGGGGACAAAAAAAACCCCAGGTCTTGGATGTTTATATGTTTGTGATGTTGTTGTTTCTGGTTCCCACGACACAGGGTATTCTAGTGTGGGGCCAGACGCAATGTATGTGCCTGTATGTAAATGTTTATGTTTATTGAAAAAGATTGTACCCACTAGTTGGAATTGGAACTGGTTCAACACACAAAAAAATATTTCATAGCGTTATTTCCAGTACTATTTGTATGTACACGGATTACTGGCCGTACCCAGCTGGCGCAGCCAGTATTTGCCGATCACGTATTACGTACGGGCCGTACAGTAATGACTTTATTTTATTTGGATGCGAATTATCTGGCTGTGCATTATTGACACGCTTTTAATTCACTTCGACGGGGTTCTATTCCATTGTGACGGCCATAAAATAACAAAAAAAAAAATCGACGGAGTTCTAATCCATTGTGGTTTCTCGAGAGTATCGCGGTGCTTACGTTTCTAATGTCCAGAAATTTAACACGTCTAAAGGAAGGCCATCGAAACCGGATAAGAATTTAAACAAACCTTCAGGGACTTAGATACATAGAATATTGTTTATTGTACACAGAAATTACATTAACACAAAGATTTAAACTATTTAACATTTGTTACATTTTTTATTTGGAGAGATTATATGTATTTGTATTAAATGAAGATGATTCGTCAGTAGAGTCCGATGTAAAATACGTCCGCTGTAAATGAAAACAAATGTTCATTTTGTTCTCAAACGTGCGTTGAAAATGTGATCATTTAATCTGTAGAATTCTAAACGGGCCACCATAACAATGGTTTTTAATTTTATTGTTCTTTTCAAGGTCATAATCTATTTATCAGATTAAAGAACTTTTTTGAAAGAACAACCGAATATTTTCATAGATAACTTTTTAGTCACTCAGCCGTTTTAGGTGGGTTTGTCCAAAAAGTAATGGATTTTAGCAATGGGCTTTAAAACACTTTGGACAAACGCATGAAACATGCGGAATTATTGCGAATGAGAGATACGGACATATATAATAATAACAGGCCATCGCAATGTAAATTAGTAAACTGAATGTTACTAATTTACATTTACAAAATTTACATTATTTATCTGATTTAGTAGGCATTTCATCATGACAGTTGCATGCAGATTTTCCACAATAAATAAGTTGCGAACTTCTTTCAGGCGAAAAGCAATACGAACAAAGGGTCGAGGACATTCGGTTGCTGCGTTTGGAGATCATCAGGCTTCGCAAAGAGAAGAATTTGCTGTCCAAAGGGATCGAAAATATGACCGATCTAAGGCTTGAGGTGAGGTTAATCTGGGTGTTTTTCCATGTTTGTGACGGCCTTGATTGGTTACCATATCTCGTATCTTAGCTAACTGTTTACAGACTGACTTGTCAGTTGTTTTTTTTTAATATGCACTTGACAACAACAAGTTGTGTTATTAGTAACTGACTGGTGTTTGCAGCGAATGAAAAAGGGTCAGTCTCGTAGGCAAGCAGGCAGCGGGTGTAGACAGAGACCAGGGACCATTTGTTAGTTCTCAGTAATTTGTCGCTAGGTCGCCGCAGACGCAGGCCAATCGCCAGCTTACTAGGTCGACGATCTGAGCCAGAATGCTGGCAGCGGCCAGATGAGGATGGCCTAGGGAAGAACGAAGTGGCGTGCCTTGGGGAGGCCTTTGTCCATCAATGGATGAATACTGGCCGATTGACTCAATATGTCACCAGGTCTTCAACTTGGAGCGCGAGCTGGGCAGGGAGCGGCTCCGGGTGCGGGCCCTCGAAGAGGCGCTGGAGACGCCGCTTAACGTGCACCGCTGGCGCAAGTTGCAGGGGACCGACCCCGAGAGCGTGAGGCTCACGCAGAAGCTCAGGATGACGCAGAAGTCAGTGCGACATATTTAGACATTTAGCATAAGGCTTTCTGTCCTGCAGCCTCTCTTCCTCGGTACCTGCGGGATGAACCTTTTTAAACTCCGCGGCATCCCAGTATTTGCGGTATAAGATGGAAGCGTTTAGGAAGTAGTTTTGTCAGCATACAGTTGAAATTTTTTGCGAAGAAAACACAACACATGCTGTGGTCTGCCAAACGACTGCATATTTTAGAGGTCATACAGCCAGCAACAGCTCCGCAATCCTGCAATCCGGCAGGGAACGGCTGCGGGTGCGCAAGTTGCAGAAGCTCAAGATGACGCACACATCAGTGTGATATAGTTGTACACTGGCTTACATAGGGATACCAGTGACTTTGTTTTCTAAGTTACGTACATTTGTGATGTTATAGAAATATCGCTCTGTGAAGGAAAACATCGTGAGGATCCTGAGCGTCTGAGTTGTTCACGTACCTCAGCGCTTGAAATTGCCAATCCGCGGTGGGCACGCGAGTTGATTAAACCCATACTCTCTCTGCGAGAGAAGGCCTGTGCCCTACAGTGGGACGTATATAGGCTGCATTACCATAATTATTATTTTACACTAGCTGGCTGCGCAAACTTTGTACCAACAATTTTCTTTTTCGTGAATTTTCCCCATGTTTTAATTGGTTATTCTAATACTTATTCGAGAAAAAGACAAATCAATATGAATTTAATGCAGGACTTCCAAGCCCGCCTATGTTTTCAATCTCGATACCTGCAAGCCGAACATTTCCAATCCTGCGGGATGGCGCCCAGTTGGCTAGATTTTACATAGAAATTACTATTTATTAAGCAACGACATAATCAACATAATTTCACTTTTATTAAGATCCGCAAATCCTGTTGGATTCGGCGCTTGTAATCCTGCAACAAGCAGAACTGGAAAATAGCGCGGGATCTCCGAATGTCGGGATTGGAAGCCCTTTTAAAACAGAACTAACCGCGAGTGTTTATTTAAACTCCTGCCACAGCGCATTGAGACCTTTATAGCCATCTCTGTCTGCCGTCCAGGAAGGTGCTGCATCAGAGCGAGAAGCTGGTACTCAAGGAGCGAGAGCTGAAGGAGACCAAGAACCTGTATGGCGCCGTCAAAGACATGCTGGCGCTTCAGCCGAGCCCTGAAATCAAGGTGAGACTGTGAACGTTGGAAAACATTTTATTCTGATTTTTACCACGCTTTTACTAGCTTGATTTGCAATTGTATATTGCGCAAGAGAACAATCTGCACAAAGGCGAGCTTAATACTAACAATCAGTTCTACCAGCTAGCCATTACGGATGATGTGAATAGAGGAAGGGGTAGTAGGTACGAGTGAAGTTTTATCATGAAATTTATTAGCTTCACTTGTACGATAACTATAGGTTTATCGTCAACATGTAAGTTACAAATCTAAGGACTCGGTTTTAACATGTTTTTATTAACTCCACTCGTATGTAACTGATGTCGTCGACATGTAAGATGCAAATCTAGGAATTCAGTTTTTAACTACGGCCGACTGGCACTACTTCCTAAATGTTAAAAACCTATTTACCTAGGTATTCCTAAATGTTACTTAAATCAACTTTTTTATGAAAAATTTTAGTTAAATGCTGTTTAAGACACATTTAAGGAAGTGGTGCTCAGTCAGCTTAATTCTGAAAACTTTCGACGCATAAAACCACGCGAAACCCCACCTTTGTGGTTTTATACGTCGAAAGGGTGGGAACTCAGTGCCTCTGAAAACGAGTTATGTACATTTGTGAAGTTATAGTAGCAATACCACTCGCTAACTGTGAAGGAAAACATCGTGAGGAAACCTGGGTGTCTGAGTTATTCACATAGCTCAGCGCTTGAAAAGATGGTCAGAGTGGAGTTTTTTTTTCCCGCTGCCTTTTTCTCCACTACAAATACGGCCCGAAGGCAGCGGCTAACACAGTAACATAGTACATTGACATTCAGTAAACAGAATGTAAATTCTTTAAGTTGAAATAAATTATTGATTTCTGATTTCTTGACGGGACGTATATAGGCTGTTTATGAGACAATTTAATATCTACTGACATGTAGTCCGAATTGAATAGTCAAATTAGTTTGTGGGTTTGAAATACAACTTACCTACTCTGAACTTACTAGACATGTGCGCAGCTCCGCGCCGCCGGCGCCGGCGCCGGAGGTTTTGCAAACACCGCCGCCCGCCGGCGGTTGTCACACGCGCCTGTGTGATATCGGCGTGACTTTTTCTGGATTATGTGTTATTGAAATTACGCAAAACCTAAAATCAGTTTATTCAGTATCACCAATGAAACTTCTAGCAAACAGTTAAAAATTCTTCCGCATCTTTTCATAAAAAAAAATTTAGAATTTTAAACTTATTAGAAGAGTTTTTTAATTAATTATCGGTGTTGAAAAAATGGCTTTCCCTTATTTCAATAACACGTCTTATAGAAAAAAAACATCGATAGATGGGTCTGCGAACGAAAAATTTTTTTTAAAACTGGCCAATATGGGTCTTTTTTGCTTTTTTTTGCTTTACTTCATCGAAGTCATTTTCAATGGATTTTGTACGAAATCCGCCTACTACTCGTTAACTAGTAAAGCCTACTTACACGAGATACTTTTCCTTTAAAGTTCATTATATGTGCTACTACCCTGAATTTTTTCACGTTTCTACAATCAATCGTTTAGCCAGGAGAGCGGGGGGGGGGGGGGGGGCACATCCTACTCGGACAAAATTTTGCGCTTTAAAGCTTAATATTTCGCAAACAGAACCCTAAATAGAAAAATGGTTTTCCTACACCCAGAATATTTTTCAACGACCAATCCAACGATATCCCACATAATGGGGTAGACGAAAAAAAAATCATCCCCACTTTTCATGTTAGCGGAGGTACAGTGAAAAAAAAATTCCAACATTTTATTATTTAACTTTGTCGGCGCGATAAATATGTATACACACAACAAATTACAGCTTTCCAGTACCACCGGTCTTTGCGCCAGGCCGCGGACGGACAGACAGACAGACAAACAGACGGACGTGGCGAAACTATAAGGGTTCCTTGTCGGACTACGGAACCCTAAAAAAGATCTCCGAATCTGTTGCATAATGTCGTCGATAACGCCACCGCCTCCTAATTTTTGCCGTCACCCCGCCGCGCCGCCGAAGCAAACCGCATCGGCGCACATGTTATTACCTAGCTTCGCCTTGCCTAGCTTTACATTAGCGGCTGCAAGAAAGTACCGTAGATATCGCATTAATTAAGACATTCAAAATTGAAGAAACGTGTCAGTACTTGGAGGTTGCTAACATTCCTAGATCAATAGATCATTCATAAATCTAAAATAATTTGCATCTCCTCTCAACATACGGAATGTTCATGAAAGTTTAAGATGATTTGAGAAAAGATGGTCAGAGTGGAGTTTTTTTCCCGCTGCCTTTTTCTCCACTACAAATACGGCCCGAAGGCAGCGGCTAACATAGTCACATAGTACATTGACATTCAGCAAACAGAATGTAAATTCTTTACGTTGAAATAAATTATTGATTTCTGATTTCTGATTTCTGTTCTTTTTGTCTTATACATTCATACGTTAAATCATTCCCGTGTCACTTAAGGGTACACAGATACCAGTGTTTGCCAGTTGCCATGATCCTGACAACAACCTCTTTCGCTTCATAAATATTCATTGTGATGTCTGTATACAATTACTACTTTTGATAAATTAAGATATTAGGTAGTGGGGATTTAGATAATGATTGTAAACTTTAGATAGATAGAGAACAATTTATTGTACGTAAAAATGGAAGTAATCCTAAGAGTACAGCGGCCTTATCACTAAAAGTGATATCTTCCAGACAACCGTTGGATGCACTAGACTAATATATTGGAGAAGGAAGTACATGTACAAACATACAAAATGATAATTTCAGATTTATATGAATTATACATGCCTAAATAACAGAGTACTATAAGAGAAGGGCCTGTCGGCATATAATAAGTTAAGCTATTCCAATAGTGAATTGCGGTCGCAGTGAAAGAGCCTGAATAACCAGCCGTATTATGCGCGGGAGTGCGAAGAGGCTTGAGAAGGTCGTAGAAGGCAACCGTCATTGTTGAGGAACTCGAAAGTCAACCAACTATACAGGCGAGTACCTCAGCGCTTGAAATCGCCAATCCGCGGTGGGCACGCGTGGTGATACGCTCTCTCTGAGAGAAGGCCTGTGCCCTACAGTGGGACGTATATAGGCTGCTTATGAAAGGTTGAACAGTCTGTCGTGTTTGATGAGCAGCTCCTCCATCTATAATAGGGAGAAAAAGGGAGTCGACAAGAGTAACTTCTGTAGAGAATGGGAAAAAAATCTTAACCCGCTTCTGAGAGCATTGAGGCAAAAACTTTCCTGCTGTCTACTACGCGAAGCTCCCAAAACCGGTTGTTCGGAGGAGACAATAATGTAGGATTTAATATTTGTGAGTAAGGGATATCTTATCATAGAGCACGGTAGGGAGTGAGTTCATATCGATCCTGGCGATAAGGGCTCCTCTCCCGACAGACATGACCTTCCAAGGATTTGATATGGTCTTATATTGAATTCTTGGAAGGATTCAATATAAGACCATATCGAGTCGACTTGAGGCTGTACGCTCAAGATCATCGGACATCTGACCTATCGCTGTGGAAACGGCCTTAAATCATGGAAACCATGATGTTAATAAAAACTGAAAAGAGAAGAGGAGACAGAATAACACGCTAGATCTATACCAGTCAGAAAAGGTATTTTCCAAGCGAACGCGCTGCTGTCGTGCTGAAAAGTAAGCGGAAAACCATTCGTTTACCGATCCCGAGATGTTCGAGAATTTGAGGATAGCTAGGATGATGTCGTGATCGAAGCAGTTGAACGCATTGCTGTAGTCCAGCAGGGTAAGAAGAGTGAGGTGGCGTTCGTAGCAGGCAGGGTAGAAGTCATCAGTAATGAAGTCTGGCTACCCATAGCACGGGGAATCCTAGTTTGGGAACCGGTAACCATTTTTTTGTAACCTTTTTCTAAATAAAGTTTTTCATTTTTCATTACATATTGGTAAGGGCAGTACAAGTACTAGGGGGAGGGTGGAAACCAGATTGGATTGAACTAAGAAGTTAATTACAACGTATTGTATTTATCTCACCTGCACATTATACCTATCCTTCTCTAAAATATATGTTTGTTAGAGATGTCAGAAAGAGATAGCATGTTGTGTCGGCCCCACAGTCAGTTGGCGAGTTGTGTTGTAATGTAGGGGAGATGTAGGTAATGGGAGTCACTTAAGCGGGAATTGAAATAAAACCAAAACTTTGAGTTAAATATTTATTGCTTGAGCCCTATTATAAACTTTAGTTATTTGACTATTAATTGAGATCACCTTGAATCACTTTGGCTTAATATATTAGGAACTATAATCATATTAAAAAAAAGTAGGTTTGATCACCATTGTCCACTCAGGTTGGCAATGGTGATCAGTATGTTGACAATGGTGGTCAACACAAATCGCACACATAATTCGCAAAGACTATTTTTTTTTCTTGAGGGCTGAATCAAAAACCATTTCGAGATTAACATCTAAGTAACCATATTTTCTATATTTAAGATAAATATTAAGGAAGATGAGCGTTATTTTTGCCAAAAAACAATAACCTTCATTTGACCTTCTGATGACGTCACATTTTAAAATAAACATAACATATGGCAACACTACGTTACTTAAAAAAAAGACTTGCTGTCATAACTGTCATATGCATATCATTTCTTTGTCTGTGAAAAAAAACGTCTGTGACAGCAAATCACAGAAACAAAGTGTGACAGTTTGCGCGACGTTTCGGCGTGTGCACTCGAAAAATATGACGTCACGCTTTCAAATATTTTAAATAAATAATTTATAATAATAAACTTAACAAATCGCTGAAAAAATGAAATTAGTCTCTAGAAATAACTTCTGCTTTAAGAAAAAAATATAAAATAAGATCAAAATAAAAAATATACTGCCCGAATTGCAGGCTGAGTCCCACCCAGTGCAATCTGAATGAGCCCAAAGCCCACAAGAAGTGCACCGAAGCCACATTTCATTATCTCGCCCGAACTCGCCGCATACAAGACACTGGTTGCCAGGGTCTTCTGCATCGTCATCTTCGTCGTCCTGACACAAGTCATCAGTATTCACATCTGACGCCGAAGTATCGTTCGATTCCTGCAGAATTTGCTTCTTTACTTTCTCAGGACCCACCTTCAGCGGCTTGCTTTTCTTTCCTATGCCTTTTCCTTTTCCTGTCACAGCTTTAGCCTTCTTTTTGTTTTCTTTTTCGACTAGGGCGTCTTTGATTGGTGTTGCTGTAAAAATCGTTGCATGCTGCTTCTGTCTTCCCTGTCGTGTCTTGAGGACAGGTGTTTTAGGCATCTGGATGAAGTCCTGAACTCTTGACCGGTTCTCAGATCAATCAATCAATCAATCAGTCGTATTGATTTGAGATGTAAATGCAACCGCTCGTTCAGGAGTTATTGGATACAGTTGTCTGGATGTGCTTGGCACAGGACTTTGACGTTCAATCTCAACAGTAGCTGTTGGTGCTGAGATGGGGTCAACAACTCCAGCAACTCCTACTGAAATAGAGTATGGAGTAGTGCATGTAGGCAATGGGAGTCACCTGATTCCGATTGCCTACATCGGCGTTATCGAGGAACATACAATCCTGACAGAAAAGTTAAAGTTATATTGCAAACTGAGTTTGAAATCGCGATCTTTAATGCTATGGTCATAACATATCACAAGCATAACATGAAACACCAAGTAGTTTGGTCCTTACCTTCGGATTAGTCCACTCGAAAAATTAGATCAGAAGCGCGCGAAAACTTCTTACGTCTGTCACTTTCTAGCGCGTGGCCACAGAATGAGTGCGCTGTCAGCCGTGCACCTTACCGGCACACAGCTAGCGTGTGTCATCATTGAAACCGCCCTCTCGCGTACGGTTTTTGAATTATTGGCGTGATCACCATTGCCAACTGACTCCAATTGCCTACATCTCCCCTACACTAATATTATAAAGAGGAAAATTTTCTAAGTTTGTAAGTTTGTAATCTCCGAAAGTACTTATCCGATTTAAAAAATTCTTTCACCAGTATTTAGAATGGATCTTCAGGGTGGACATAGGCTATAGGTTAATCCGTTTACCATGCGAACGCGTTTCATAGTTCTATGTCAACGGAAAGTACCCTATATATTTTGATTCCCTTGAGAGTGTCGAAATATATAGGTATACGTTTTTGCGGTATAAACGTGCGTAACTTTTTTTTACGTTAACTTAGAAGTTTGATTTTTTCACAGCTTCAAGGGACTGTGGACCTGTCTTTTTAACCATCTGTTAATCCACTGTTAACAGCTGTTAGTTGGGTAAAATGCGTACAAAAAAACCGGCCAAGTGCGAGTCGGACTCGCGCACAAAGGGTTCCGTACCATTATCTATACAAAATTAGGCACAGAGATCAAGAAAAAACGACAAAAAATCACGTTTGTTGTATAGGAGCCCCCTTAAATATTTACTTTATTTTAATTTAATTATTTATTTTTGACGCGAATATAGAACCTAATATTCCGCGAATATTTCAAGCGTCTACCTGTTGCCGTTATTAATATCGAGCAAAAAACGGCAAAAAAATTACGTTTGTTTTATGGGAGCCCCCTTAAATATTTATTTTATTCTGTTTTTAGTATTTCATGTTATAGCGGCGACAGAAATACATCATCTGCAAAAATTTCAACTGCCTAGCTATCTATCACGGTTCATGAGATACAGCCTGTTGATAGATAGACAGACAGACGGACAGTGAAGTCTTAGTAATAGGGTCCCGTTTGGCACCCTTTGGGTATGGAAACCTAAAAAGGAAATGTAAGGTGGTTTCTCTTACATTAACGATCTGTTAACAAACTGTTGACGGTTGCCACTTGTTGTTTTTGCATGCCAACATGATGGCCGCTAGATGGTGAGCGCTGTCTTTAGACAACGACAACGTTTGTTCTATGGGATAGAACAAACGTTGTCGTTGTCTAAAGACAGCGCTCACCATCTAGCGGCCATCTATGTAACCTTTACAGCGCCGATGTCATGACATTAAATGTCAATGTTAAACGCTTTCAATGCGTTAAACGCAATGTTAAAGGCGCTGTTCTCAAATTCGATCTTTGTCTAATTTTGTATAGATAACCGTACGGAAACCTTCGTGCGCGAGTCCGACTCGCACTTGGCCGGTTTTTTAAGCTCCTTGTGTATGGGTTGTCGGTAGAATGAAATAATTCAGTCAGCTCACTGATACAAAAGCAAACGTGACGGCAAAAAAACTACCGAGCAAACTCGAGCTTATTGGACGGAAGACCTTTTGATGACTATTATTAATATTAATTTTGGAATTAGCCAAATTAATAAATAAAACATACATGCTAATTAATGCAATTGTTCATATGATAATGTATTATTATCTGGCTTCTTTTTTTGTTGAAAACATTGACTTTTACCTACCATTCCGGAACGCTATTTTAATACCGACTAGCAGGATTACTTACTCGATCATTCAGGAACATTCTGTAAACCTCAGGGAGGTAAATAGGTTTTAAACCTAGACTTTATCGAACGGTGAATTTATACGCTGAAACCAAAGCCTTAAATGAAATGAAAATAAAAAAAAATGTTTATTCGTTCCAAAAAAAAATTATGCCCAAAAGGATGAAGCAGTACACTAGGATTCCCTGTGTTGTGGAAAGTATTCCCCTCCGCTTAATGGATGACAATAATCGAATAGGTATTTATAGTATTAATAAGTTCATTCTTATCAAGCTGATAAGAATAAGAAAATAAAATGTAATTATGTAAAATTAAATATAGAAAATAATATTTATGCATCATAGTCACCCGGTGCCAGTCCACTGCTGGTCATAAGCCTCTCCCAAGACACGCCACTGAGCCCGATCTTCGGCTCTTCTTTTCCAGTGACTGCCCATGCTCACCACTTTGGGAATGTCGTCGCTCCATCTGGTCACAGGGAGTCCTACGCTACGCTTATGTTTATGCATAATTATTAATTTATTCTTTTTGTTGCACTAACACGTGCTGAGGACAGTTTTAAAAACCTATATAGAGGCTAAAAATTCCACCCATGCCGGGACGTGAACCCGCGACCTCTGGCTAACCGTGGCAGCGCTCTCCCAACTGAGCTAATCCGCCGCTAATAGACCGCCAATTGTATACCACTACATAGATATAAGAAACTATTTGTAATATCTTTCACCTGGTTGTGCAATGAAGTGTTCTCAATCTATCTATCTAATGGGCAAGTGCAGGCATCAGTGAAATTTCGAGCCTCTTTACAATTTCTCTGTATTACGTACAGGCAGCGACATCTGGCCTAAGCAATTTACATCACTTGCAGCCTCGAGTAACCCACTTTGCAGTTAGGTTTTTACATCGGAATGATATCGCTGTACCTACATGATTATATTCTTTTAATAAATAATATAGATTACTGATAATTAACGGTCAGATAACTTTACATTACTGTAATGTATAAGCATTCTCTGACCAACGATCAAATCGTATAAACAATAGTAGTGTTAGAAGATTCTAAATTGTTTGTGAAACTAAGCCAGTGAAAATGTCGTTTGCGCAACGATGTTACTGTTTTCGTGCCGGTAGAATATACAATTCATGAAACAAGTGAAATATATTTGATCTTACCAAATATGAACTAAAACGGAAATTAACAGCACTATTAACACTGCTATGATCAAACAGAAAAGCTTCTTGAAATTGATATCTAATTCCAGCGGGATACCGCCGTGTAGCCAAAGTATTTTTCGCCAAATTTTACTTCCCAATAAACTTATGGCATCAGTTTCATTTCCCAAATGAAACTTTAGCAAGTTTTCATTTCGCATTTTATTCATTTGGTCAAATTATCATTTCGCATAATTTTACTGCGTCAAGTTTTATTAAGACAAACGTTTATTATGCTAACGTTTTATTTTGGCAAGTGTTATATAGCAAATAATTGTTTGATTAAATTTATATTTCGCATTTTGTTTGTTAGGTCAGTACACATAAGCAAAAATAGGTTCGAAGTTCCAGGAAACTTCGGGTGTTAGTTCTTTTTTTTTATATAAAAGCGAAAAAAAATATTTCACTAAAAAACTTAGTTTTGTGTCAAACTTAAACAAGGTTGGTGCATGGAAAAGTCATAGGTACCCTACATTATGATATGGCAAAACGTGGGATACCGCCGTTTTTGCCAAACGATACTTTTGACTGAATAATGCTTGGTAAAATGAATTTTGACCAAGTATTTATTTGGTAAACAATAACTTGCCATAATAACTTTTGCTAACTGTTTATTTGCTTTAAGTTGTTTTGAGAAATGTTTTTTTGCCAAGTGATAATTTGCGGAAAATAGTTTGGGAAGTAATACTTTGGGAAACGATTTTTGGCAATACATTAGTAAACCAATTCCAGCTTACTTCATTTACATAATGGTAACTCCAGACTTTCTCGTTCTTTATGATATTAGTATACATCATACAAATCAATATCTACTTGTATACAATATCTAATTCGAATGGAAATAAACTACATGTGCCAGCACAATCATTAGCTCTACACTCGCGTAACTCATATTGTATGGCAATAAAATTATTCAATCATTTGCCACAAAAGATATCGGAGCTACCTCTTACAAAATTTAAAACAGTATTAGGTGTATACAATTCTCATAGACAAAATGTATTATAGACTTCTTAAAGGGTCCATTGATCTCAGTTTAAATTTAAGCAATTTTTTTTTTCTTTTATTGTTATTACTATGTAAAGATGTATGTTACATATTTTTGTACCTACCTACTAATTTAGCTCAACAAACTTTTTTTTTAAAACAATAATAATATTTGCGCACCCTGACGGGTAGAGCATGCTTGTGCCATTCTTTTAAGTTACCACCTACATAATTTGTAATTACCATGCTTTAGCAAATAAAATACTCTCTCTCTCTCTCTCTCTTGTAGTAATAAAGCCGCCAATTGTACTTCAATTTATTGAATTTCTGTTAATGTAATCTCTGTATACAATAAATAATATTCTATCTATCTACTTTCACAAATATACACTCGTCACAGACATTCACACACCATCTGCTCAGTGGCTGAAACCCGAACCCAAGACTCCGGTCGTAGGGCTGAGCAGATATACACATACATAAATAGACATGTACCTTTTATTTTTTTATATGAATTTTGTGCTATTATCTGCATTTTATATATATATACAGGGTGTCCCAAAAATCAACGTCAAGCCGAAAATGGTTGATAGGCCAGGTGGTGAGAGTTATCAGAAAAATAATAAAAAAAATCTAAGTTAAGTACTTTTCAAATTATTGACATAAATGTTTTTTTTGAGAAAATTGACAACTTGTGATGATCTTTTAAGTACTGTGACTACAAATCTTTACTTTTCATAAAAAAAAAATTTGTGGTGTAATCCTCAATAACCCTTCTGTTAACTACAGTCTAAAATTAAAACACATCTGCCTCAGTTTTAAAGAAAATATCACTTTTTTGCCCCACCATGTAGTAAAAATTATTACATCGCCCAACTTTAACTGACTGTACTGAAAAAAAAATGTACTAGGCTATTTCGGCAAGTGACTTTAAAAGTTGGCGTATTTAGTCAGGATTCCAAAAAGGTATAATACTAGCTAGATTATTTATTAAATAAGAAAAAAAAATCATTTTTCGAAAGAAACCCGTTATTAAGCTAATTCTTTTTACTCAGAAAAAATGCTTTTATTGCACGTTAGGCTTTCTCTAAGTCCCTAATTTTCAGGTAAAAGTTTGAGTGAGATGGATAGTGACCTTTTTAGTCAAGTGTGAGCGAGACAGATAGATACGCCACTTTTACCAAGATGAGTGAGACGGATAGATACGCCACTTAGGCCAGTGTGAGTGAAACGGATAGTGACGCCATCTTGGCCAAATAGTGACCCACAGGCACAATATGCATTACTGCAGCAGTACGTTACGCTCCTTCGTTTACTGCGCATCTTTCTGTATTCGTGTTGATTTCGTGCTTACAACTTACGGCTTTGTGTATTGGACTCGATTGCCTTGTGAATTGGATTTGTTATCTGACCGTTTCTGACGACTCTGGCTTTCTTCTGGACTATACTGATCGCGTGATTGTAAAGTGTGACTACCACCATGCCATCTCGGTACACTGTTGAAGAGTATGCAAACATGCACCTCATTTATGGGGAATGCAGATGCAATGCAAGTGCTGCAGCTAGACTTTATCGAGAGAGATATCCAAACTCTGAGCGTTATTCGGATCATCGAGTGTTTGTGAATGTTCACCGGTCACTCTTAGAGGGTCGATTTCCAAATCAAATGGCTAGTGAGGGAAGACCCCTCATACCCTACGAGGACACAGTTCTACAAGAAGTATCACAAGATCGAAGTACCTCAGTACGTGAAATTCAATTGAGGACAGGAGTGTCTAAAAGTACCGTTCACCGAATTTTAAAGAAAAACGAGCTCCACCCGTACCACGTACAACGAGTACAATGTCTTTTACCTCGTGATTACTCTGAAAGAGTTACATTTTGTCAAACGATGTTGCAAAAGCACAGGGAAGATCCGCGATTCTTGGACAAAATAATATGGTCCGATGAATCAACGTTCAAAAAGGATGGTTACATGAACCTCCACAATTTACATGAGTGGCATGTGGAAAATCCACATTTGATGCGAGACGACAGATCGCAGTATCGCTTTAAAGTGAACATGTGGACCGGCATTGTAAATGGGAAAATTATTGGACCATTTGAGCTGCCGGAGAACTTAACCGGCGAGGTCTATTTGGACTTCTTACAAAACAACCTACCACAATTATTAGAAGATGTGCCGCTAAGCATTTACGGAAGCATGTGGTTCCAACAAGATGGCTGCCCAGCACATTTTGCTCGCCCAGTCAGAGAATTTTTAAACCAAGAATACCCGGATAGATGGATAGGGCGGTCTGGATCAATTTCATGGCCAGCCCGTTCACCTGATTTAAATCCGTTGGATTTCTTTTTCTGGGGAGCCGTGAAAGAAAAAGTTTACTCTAAACCCATTGAAGACATAGTCGAGCTGCGCCAAAAAATTGCGGATGCGGTTGAAATCATAAATAATAGAGGATACGCTCGTTTAGTAAAACGATCTTTTATAAGAAGATGTAGGGCCTGCATTGAAGCTGAAGGCAAACAATTTGAGCATTTGCTATAAGTTGAATAAACTTTGAATATTAATTATTGCATTTTATTTAAAACTTTATTTAACCATATTTAACAAACAATTTTGTCATATTATTTTAGCCTGGTAGTGGCGTATCTATCTGTCTCGCTCACACTTGACTAAAAAGGTCACTATCCATCTCACTCAAACTTTTACCTGAAAATTAGGGACTTAGAGAAAGCCTAACGTGCAATAAAAGCATTTTTTCTGAGTAAAAAGAATTAGCTTAATAACGGGTTTCTTTCGAAAAATGATTTTTTTTTCTTATTTAATAAATAATCTAGCTAGTATTATACCTTTTTGGAATCCTGACTAAATACGCCAACTTTTAAAGTCACTTGCCGAAATAGCCTAGTACATTTTTTTTTTTCAGTACAGTCAGTTAAAGTTGGGCGATGTAATAATTTTTACTACATGGTGGGGCAAAAAAGTGATATTTTCTTTAAAACTGAGGCAGATGTGTTTTAATTTAAGACTGTAGTTAACAGAAGGGTTATTGAGGATTACACCACAAAATTTTTTTTTATGAAAAGTAAAGATTTGTAGTCACAGTACTTAAAAGATCATCACAAGTTGTCAATTTTCTCAAAAAAAACATTTATGTCAATAATTTGAAAAGTACTTAACTTAGATTTTTTTTATTATTTTTCTGATAACTCTCACCACCTGGCCTATCAACCATTTTCGGCTTGACGTTGATTTTTGGGACACCCTGTATATATAACCATAACGTATAATACCGCGTACCTTGTGCTGGTGACGCGTCGAATATAATACCAATCTTTTGTAGTTCCCAATTTTAAATAGACGTATGTAGCTCCCTAAGTCCAATCACTAAATTAAAAATGTATTCTACCTTGGTCCGTCCCTGTATCACATATGCATCGCCAGTATTAATAGTTATACTAGTATAATAATATTACTAATTATAATAAACTACAGGTAATACAAAATAAAGCTCTCAAAATATCATTCAACACCCCTTTTCTCACAAACTTAAACGAACTTCATAGAAAGTTAAATTTTCCGAACATAAAAGAGTTTATTCCGAAACAAACAACATTATTTTACCTGTATAAAAACCCGCTATATAAAAATTTATCAGTTCGCTACATTGGTAGAAGTAGGACTTATTCCCATCTTCCAACCTAAACTTCCACCCTGGGTTGGAGGTTGGGAATTGTTTGTCCCATCTTCCAACCTATGGCAGGTTGGAAGATGGGAATATATTATCTGAATTATTTTTGTTCCCATCTTCCGAACTGACATAAATGAGGTACAGTCAATAAATTAATGGGTTAGTATGTAATTTTGTACAAAGTAATGTGTATACAATCTTTAAATCCAAGTACATACCTAAATAATGATTTCGTTTTCCGATATGGTTTTATTTATTTTATTTTATTTTATTTAGGACACAAACAGTCAAACAGGAAAAAATTAAAGGTATATGTAAACAAAAATAGACCTGGAGGTCCCTTAAGTAAACAAAATTACTAATATATATAGCTACAATCCGGTATACTCACTGACTGACTGACTGACTGATCATCTATAGGTTTCCTCGGAAACGGTAAGAGCTACGTGAAATTTTTGTATGAGAAAGTTGTAGGAAATGTATGATATACAGCCATCCTATGAAGCCGATTTTTGAATTTCGAACGCCTTCTCCCATACAAATGGGCTAACTTTTTTGTTTATTGGCCGATTTGGATGAAATTTGGAATAGTTGTTTGTTTCGTGATCTAATTGTGAAAAAAAATTATGAACGTTCGAAATTCAAAATAGGGGCGAGAATATGGCCGCCCGAAAAATCGACCTCTGCGCAAAAAAGTCGGCAGCCAACTGGGCACATGCTGGAGACGTGCCCTAAACGGCATCGGGTTGTCAAAGGACCCAGGTATATGAGAAAAATCGGACATTTTGACATTTCAAGATGGCGACCGAGATATCGACGATTGAAAATGAGAAAATTTTGTATGGAGAATTTGTACTGAAAATCGACTTTTAGTACAAAATTTTAAACAAAGATGAAAATTTTTTCAAAAAAACAATTTTTCGAGGCTGAAGCGGGGACGAGGAACCTCGCCGCGGCGAGGCCGAAGGCCGAGCTCCGCGAAGCGGGCCCCAGGAACCCCGCCGCGGCGAGGCCGAAGGCCGAGCTCCGTTCAGGCCGAGGCCGAAGGCCGAGACTATACATTTTCGGCGAACAAGCAACAACGCAAAAGCCAGATGGGAGAAACTTGCGAGGCCGAAGGCCGAGCTCCGCGAAGCGGGCACCAGGAGCCCCGCCGCGGCGAGGCCGAAGGCCGAGCTCCGTCCAGGCCGAGGCCGAAGGCCGAGACCATACATGTTCCCACTTATCAAATTCCTACCCCAAGTGTCTAGCGAGGCCCTAGGCCGAGCGCCGCGGAGAGCGAAGCTCGGAGCGGCTGGGGGTTGGCGCGCGTAAGCGCGCAGGGGGTTCACCCCCTAGTTACTAATATATATAGCTACAATCCGGTATACTCACTGACTGACTGACTGACTGACTGACTGACAGATCATCTATAGGTTTCCTCGGAAACGGTAAGAGTTACGTGAAAATTTTGTATGAGAAAGTTGTAGGGAATGTATGATATACAGCCATCCTATGAAGCCGATTTTTGAATTTCGAACGCGTTCTCCCATACAAATGGGCTAACTTTTTTGTTTACTGGCCGATTTGGATGAAATTTGAAACGAATGTTTGATTTGTGATCTAATTTAAAAAAAAAATTTTGAACGTTCGAAATTCAAAATAGGGGCGAGAATATGGCCGCCCAAAAAATCGACCTCTGCGCAAAAAAGTCGGCAGCCAACTGGGCACATGCTGGAGACGTGCCCTAAACGGCATCGGGTTGTCAAAGGACCCAGGTATATGAGAAAAATCGGACATTTTGAATTTTCAAGATGGCGGCCGAGATATCGACGATTGAAAATGAGAAAATTTTGTATGGAGAATTTGTACTGAAAATCGACTTTTAGTACAAAATTTTAAACAAAATTGAACAATTTTTCAAATAAACAATTTTTTGAGGCCGAAGCCGGGACGAGGAACCTCGCCGCGGCGAGGCCGAAGGCCGAGCTCCGTCCAGGCCGAGGCCGAAGGCCGAGACCATACATTTTCCGGCGAACAAGCAACAACGCAAAAGCCAGATGGGACAAACTTGCGAGGCCGAAGGCCGAGCTCCGCGAAGCGGGCCCCAGGAACCCCGCCGCGGCGAGGCCGAAGGCCGAGCTCCGTTCAGGCCGAGGCCGAAGGCCGAGACTATACATTTTCGGCGAACAAGCAACAACGCAAGAGCCAGATGGGACAAACTTGCGAGGCCGGAGGCCGAGCTCCGCGAAGCGGGCACGAAGAACCCCGCCGCGGCGAGGCCGAAGGCCGAGCTCCGTCCAGGCCGAGGCCGAAGGCCGAGACCATACATGTTCCCACTCAAACAATCCCAACGTCAAGTGTCTAGCGAGGCCCTAGGCCGAGCGCCGCGGAGAGCGAAGCTCGGAGCGGCTGGGGGTTGGCGCGCGAAGCGCGCAGGGGGTTCACCCCCTAGTTATATATATATAAAGCTACAATGCGGTATACTCACTCACTGACTCATCCATACGTTTTCTCCGAAATGACAATAGTTAGAGGAAAATGATGTATGACAAAGTTGTAGGAAATGTATGAATTACAGCCATCCTATGAAGCCGATTTTTGAATTTCGAACGCGTTCTCCTATACAAATGGGCCAACTCTTTTGTTTACCGGCCGATTTGGATGAAATTTGGAATAGTTGTTTGTTTCGTGATCTAATTGTGAAAAAAAATTTTGAACGTTCGAAATTCAAAATAGGGGCGAGAATATGGCCGCCCGAAAAATCGACCTCTGCGCAAAAAAGTCGGCAGCCAACTGGGCACATGCTGGAGACGTGCCCTAAACGGCATCGGGTTGTCAAAGGACCCAGGTATATGAGAAAAATCTGACATTTTGACATTTCAAGATGGCGGCCGAGATATCGACGATTGAAAATGAGAAAATTTTGTATGGAGAATTTGTACTGAAAATCGACTTTTAGTACAAAATTTTAAACAAAGATGAAATTTTTTTCAAAAGAACAATTTTTCGAGGCCGAAGCGGGGATGAGGAACCTCGCCGCGGCGAGGCCGAAGGCCGAGCTCCGTTCAGGCCGAGGCCGAAGGCCGAGACCACACATTTTCCGGCGAACAAGCAACAACGCAAAAGCCAGATGGGACAAACTTGCGAGGCCGAAGGCCGAGCTCCGCGAAGCGGGCGCCAGGAACCCCGCCGCGGCGAGGCCGAAGGCCGAGCTCCGTTCAGGCCGAGGCCGAAGGCCGAGACTATACATTTTCAGCGAACAAGCAACAACGCAAAAGCCAGATGGGACAAACTTGCGAGGCCGGAGGCCGAGCTCCGCAAAGCGGGCACGAAGAACCCCGCCGCAGCGAGGCCGAAGGCCGAGCTCCGTCCAGGCCGAGGCCGAAGGCCGAGACCATACATGTTCCCACTCAAACAATCCCAACGTCAAGTGTCTAGCGAGGCCCTAGGCCGAGCGCCGCGGAGAGCGAAGCTCGGAGCGGCTGGGGGTTGGCGCGCGTAAGCGCGCAGGGGGTTCACCCCCTAGTTACTAATATATATAGCTACAATCCGGTATACTCACTGACTGACTGACTGACTGACTGATCATCTATAGGTTTCCTCGGAAACGGTAAGAGCTACGTGAAAATTTTGTATGAGAAATTTGTAGGAAATGTATGATATACAGCCATCCTATGAAGCCGATTTTTGAATTTCGAACGCGTTCTTCCATACAAATGTGCTAACTTTTTTGTTTACCGGCCGATTTGGATGAAATTTGAAACGGGCGTTTGTTTCGCGATTTAATTGTGAAAAAAAATTTTGAACGTTCGAAATTCAAAATAGGGACGAGAATATGGCCGCCCGAAAAATCGACCTCTGCGCAAAAAAGTCGGCAGCCAACTGGGCACATGCTGGAGACGTGCCCTAAACGGCATCGGGTTGTCAAAGGACCCAGGTATATGAGAAAAATCGGACATTTTGAATTTTCAAGATGGCGGCCGAGATATCGACGATTGAAAATGAGAAAATTTTGTATGGACAATTTGTACTGAAAATCGACTTTTAGTACAAAATTTTAAACAAAAATGAACAATTTTTCAAAAAAACAATTTTCGAGGCCAAAGCCGGGATGAGGAACCTCGCCGCGGCGAGGCCGTAGGCCGAGCTCCGTTCAGGCCGAGGCCGAAGGCCGAGACCACACATTTTCCGGCGAACAAGCAACAACGCAAAAGCCAGATGGGACAAACTTGCGAGGCCGAAGGCCGAGCTCCGCGAAGCGGGCCCCAGGAACCCCGCCGCGGCGAGGCCGAAGGCCGAGCTCCGTTCAGGCCGAGGCCGAAGGCCGAGACTATACATTTTCGGCGAACAAGCAACAACGCAAAAGCCAGATGGGACAAACTTGCGAGGCCGGAGGCCGAGCTCCGCGAAGCGGGCACGAAGAACCCCGCCGCGGCGAGGCCGAAGGCCGAGCTCCGTCTAGGCCGAGGCCGAAGGCCGAGACCATACATGTTCCCAATCAAACAATCCCAACGTCAAGTGTCTAGCGAGGCCCTAGGCCGAGCGCCGCGGAGAGCGAAGCTCGGAGCGGCTGGGGGTTGGCGCGCGTAAGCGCGCAGGGGGTTCACCCCCTAGTTATAATATTATAAGCATGCGATCTTAACCAGTTTTGATTCTTAGTATCTGAGATTTAGTATTGGTTACAGTAAAATAAAAGTATAAGTATGAGCCATTTTAACTTAATTGTATTTGAGCAATAGGCTACCCGCCTCTTTTTTAAATTCGTTTAATGTAACTGTAAAAATATCAATGTCTTGCAAAAAGTCATTAAAACATTTAGGGCTGCGCCTGAAAAGCTTATTATGAGCGTGTTGAGTGCGAACTATATGAGTATAAAATAATTGCCCAGAACGTGACGAGATGCGAGGTACTCTAAGTGATATTTTTTCTAAAAGTGTGGAGGAGTCGATATTGTTATTTAACAGTTTGAAAAGAAATGTGACATCAATGAGTTCACGTCGACTGCTAAGTGTCGGTAGGTGATGGCGCTCTCCACTCGTCGCATAATCAAGAAAAGAGTTTCCAGTTCGAAATTCCAGTGCTCTGAGAAACTTGTGCTGTATCCGTTGTTTTATCACGCAGACAGACCTATAGGGTTCTATCAATTAATCATGTTGAGCACCTCTTGTTTCAAGAGTGTTATTATCTAACCTCTTTAAATGAGAATAGTAAAAGAAACTTCAATCTAAACCCAAATGCCTATGCACACAACAGTGGCCCAATCATGAGTTTTGTCTACTATCGAATCGAGAATAGTATCGAGTAAAAATGTATGAAAAAAAAGCAGCGATCCTAGCGGTAAATAGCGGCGCTACTTTTTTTTCATACATTTTTACTCGATACTATTCTCGATTCGATAATAGACCAAACTCATGATTGGGCCACTGTACATAAAGGTCAGTTCGGAAGATGGGAACAAAAATAATTCAGATAATATATTCCCATCTTCCAACCTGCCATAGGTTGGAAGATGGGACAAACAATTCCCAACCTCCAACCCAGGGTGGAAGTTTAGGTTGGAAGATGGGAATAAGTCGAAGTAGACATAAAGAGTTGTTATATATCAATAAGTACCATAGCTACCGGCCCCAACGACCCCATCACTATGTGTGCTTGACTGTCAGTCGTTGTTTTTGTGACCAAGCTTGGACCAAACGTAGTGGTTTTGTGCGTGCGCAACAAAATGTTCTTTTTCCACCCGCAAATGTATTAAAAAAATTACGTTAATTTAAATGAGTGTTATTCCTTGTGAATTAATCAGTATACTTGTGAGTTTATGGCAAGAAATGTGAACTAACCAAAGTTAACACACAAAACCACCGATGTAAATATTGTTGTTACAAATGCCCCATTCTGTGCAAGAAATTTAAATAGGTGTTTTAGCCTGACAATGAATCTTAATTTATGACTGTACAATCCATGACCGTGTTTTGGTTTTTACCATTTGTAATGTTTATGTTAAATCAATCTTTTGTAGTTCGGGCGGCCTGGAAACCTATGATACAGATATTTTGATGTAGTTTAGGCTCCAGTCTTTCCACAAATACATACATACGTATACGAGCTAAACACATTAGCCTCCTTTTTGGCTCCGCGGTAGTCAGGCTAACAGACCTTTAATGCAGGAGAAACCGCCTTGTATTTCCTTTATTAAGTTCTGTGTGTGTAGGTTGTCGGTAGGGTGAAATAATTCAGTCAGCTCACTGATACAAAAGCTAACGTCACGGCAAAAAAAAAACTAACAAGCAAACACGTGTAAGAGCTTGTTCGACGGAAGACCTTTAGATGACTTTGTAATTTTGGTATTAGCCACATTAATAAATAAAACATAAATGCTAATTTATATGCATTTGATATATTTCCTCCTTTTTTTAACCTTGATTTCTACCTACCATTCCGGAAAGCTATATTAATTAATACCTACTAGCGGTATTATGTACTCGATCATTCGTGAACATTCTGGAAACCTCAGGGAGGTAAATAGGTTTTAAACCTAGACTTTATCGAACGGTGAATTTATACGCTGAAACCAAGTTTTAAATGAAATTAAAATGAAAAAATGTTTATTTGTTCATGACCTGCCATTTTTCATAAACTGACAGTTGTCAGTTCGTATCTTTGGCATGCAAAAACAACAAGTGACCACCGTTAACAGTTTGTTAACAGACCTTTAATGTAGGAGAAACCGCCTTGTATTTCTTTTATTAAGTTCTGTGTGTGTAGGTTGTCGGTAGGGTGAAATAATTCGGTCAGCTCACTGATACAAAAGCTAACGTCACGGCAAAAAAAAAAACTAACAAGCAAACACGTGTAAGAGCTTGTTCGACGGAAGACCTTTAGATGACTTTGTAATTTTGGTATTAGCCACATTAATAAATGAAACATAAATGCTAATTTATGCATTTGATGTATTTACTTCTTTTTTTTTTAAACCTTGATTTCTATCTACCATTCCGGAAAGCTATATTAATTAATACCTAACATTCTGGAAACCTCAGGGAGGTAAATAGGTTTTAAACCTAGACTTTATCGAACGGTGAATTTATACGCTGAAACCAAGTTTTAAATTAAATTAAAATGAAAAAATGTTTATTTGTTCCAAAAAAAATTACTCACAAAAGATGAAGTCCACACTAGTTCCCACACTAGGATTCCCCGTGTTGTGGAAAGTAGTCTCCTACACTTAATGGATGACAATAATGGAATAGGAACTTACAGTATTAATAAGTTCATCATCATCATCATTATTATTCAGCCACAAAAAGTCCACTGCTGGACATAGGCCTCCTCCATGGATTTCCAAAAAGACCGGTTGGAAGCGGCCTGCATCCAGCGTCTTCCTGCCACTTGGATGAGGTCATCTGTCCATCTTGTGGCTGGTCGTCCTACGCTGCGCTTGCCGATATGTGGTCTCTATTCGAGAACTTTTCGGCCCCATCGGCCATCAGTTCTGCGTGCTACGTGCCCCGCCCACTGCCACTTCAATAAGTTCATTCTTATCAATCTCATAAGAATAACAAAATAAAATGTAAGCATATAAAATTAAACTCCGGGGCGAGCCTCTGGCGCGCGAACCAGCCACCAGCCGCTCGGCCTAGGGCCTCGCTTGACACTTGTGGTTAAAAAACCTATTTAGAGGGTAAATTTGTGGATGACGAAAAGACCCATCATCATCATCATCATAAGCCTATGCTTGTCCACTGCTGGACATAGGCTTCTCCTATTGCACGCCACTGAGCACAATCCTCGGCTACTCTCACCCAGCTCTTGCCAGCCGCCCTGCGAAGATCATCGCTCCACCGATCCGGTATACTCACTGATTGACTGACTGATTAATCATCCAACGTTTTCTCAAAAACTATAGCAACTACGAAAAAGTAATGTTATAGTAACCCACTTTGCAGTTAGGTTTAGGTAAATAGGTTTTTAAAATTGTCCTCAGCACGGGTTAGTGCAACAAAAAGAATATAATCATGTAGGTACAGCGATATCATTCCAATGTTAAAACCTAACTGCAAAGTGGGTTACTCGGGGCTGCAAGTGATATAAATTGCTCCGGCCAGATGTCGCTGCATGTAATACAGAAAAGTTTGTAAAGAGGCTCGAAATTTGCACTTGCCTATTAGCTCAGTTGGGAGAGCGCTGGCACGGTTAGCCAAAGGTCGCGAGTTCAAGTCCCGGCATGGGTGGAATTTTTAGCCTCTAAATAGGTTTTTATAGCCACAAGTGTCAAGCGAGGCCCTAGGCCGGGCGGCTGGTGGCTGGTTCGCGCGCCAGAGGCTCGCCCGGAGTTTTTTTATTTTATATACTTACATTTTATTTTGTTATTCTTATGAGATTGATAACAATGAACTTATATAAATACTATAAGTTCCTATCTCATTATTAATGCATATGTTGCAATTATTTATAATGCTTTTCCCATACAAATTGTCAGGAAAACGGGACATCCTCCATTTCGAATTTTTTGACAGTTGCCACCCCCATATATTTATTTTTCCCCCGTGGCACTACAGCTTGGCACTACTATGATTGGCTCATTCACCGCCTACAACAAATTTTACCGTGAAATACTTAATCACCCGTGGCACTACCACTAACGCCCAAATACCTCAAATCTAAAATAATTTTTTGTTGCAAGTTTAAGTTGCCGTCTCTGTCGCTTTCATATACAATGATAGAGACTTCAGAGACTTTAACTAAAATTTCAATAAAAATTAATAATTATGAAATTGATTGGCTGTCCTACTATGATATCGAGTATTTAGTCGGAATTATAATGTTAAAATGAAAACAAAATGTTAGGAAATGAAAATTTTACTGCACTGTCGTAATTTCTCCAGTGTGTTTCCAGCTGATAATTCGCCGTTTATAAATTGAAGAATATTCATAATATAATCAGTATTTCGATTGAGATTTTTGACCGTTTTGAACTTTCCTTATTGTGTCGTCGCTTAGCAATTTTTGTTTTCTGCACCTCCCTCAGAAGTTTCAACAGTCTTGGTAATGTGATCGAACCTTTCGTTACCCTTTTGTTGAGTGCCAACCCTCCATAACATTGTTGGTTCTATGACGGAGACTATAAGCACTTAACATTTTGCTAAAGCTTTTTTGAAGCCAGAAGCGTTCCACGTAATTTATAAACTTTTGCATGCCCAAATCTCCACATTCCTCCTTCACATATTCCCAACCACGCACAATGTCTTCGTCGGGCAACAATGGAAGGACGGATGTTAGTCCAACAATAAGTTTGTGCCCCTTCTTCTTCGTAAAGTTTAGTGCTTTGACCTTTTTCATACAGCTCTTGAGCAATGATAGAAGCATCCTTTCAGTTGAATGTTGGGGCAAACTTCTGTCAATGCATTTCATCATCAACCCATTATGTCCCCACCGAGGGGCACGGCTCTCTTCCCTGAGGAAGGTATAGGCCATACTCCACCACGGGGGCCAAGTTAGGATTGGTGGAGGCTTGTAGACTCGTCTACTGTCAGAAGTTGTCAAGCCGCCCTAAGGCCTCTGACTTGGCTTAACGACTGCCATCTATCGACGGCAGCCGGCACCAACAGCTTAACGTGCCTTGCGAAGCACGGAACCGCTCGGGAAAAATGCCACTAGCGTTAGGCATAGACGGCGACCCATCCATGCACTGAACGCGCCCTGTGTTGCTTAACCTTCGTGATCGTTCAAGATCACTCAGGCAGCCGGGGCTACGAGCGAATGCATTGATAGCTACCAACTCAAAATCACAATGAAAACTATGAGGGCACCAATTTGGTAGCACAGTTTTTAATAAATTGAATAATGTTAGGTAAGTTTTCTGTTCGGCGCCGTGTGGCGCCGGATTAAGAATAGCGTCACTCCATTACCTTCCATGGATGTCGTAGAAGGCGACTAAGGAATTAAATTACCAGGAGACGGACAGCAGCGTCTTCCTGAGATTCCAACCGCATACTGCGATCGCCAACCCGCCTGCAATTATGGCAAACCCCCACATGGTTATGTTCGAAGCTTGGAAAACCATGAGGGAGGCCTATGTCCTGCAGTGGGCGTCAAATGGCTGATGATGAAGTTTTCTGTTACTTGTTTGGTAACAAAGCAAAAACAGTTCGTACCGTGCTACCGACGTCACCATGAATACTATTTAGTTGAGCAAACGGCGGAGGACAACTTTTTAATGTAGCATCCCCAAAAAATTCACGGATTCCACCAATGATTTTTCTGCATTCCGTTGAACAAAGTAATAAAATTCTACTGCCTTCGTGATAGTAGTCAGCTAAAATAAAATCTGTGAAATCGACTGTACTTGGAGTTGTTCGAAATTATTATAGACTGTTTTAGATACACCCAACGACTTGTTCCGCATATCATACAAGCAATGTTGCACACTTGAAAGTGGGGGGAGCGAAGCTACAAAATTCAGACCCTTACTTTCAAATGAATTACATGCTTCGTCATGTAATTGCGTGATTGGTTTGTCACTTTTTGTAACATTACTTATACTCCAAAAATTGTCAATTGCTTTTGCAACTATTGCCCTACACACACAAATGGATTACTAGTATGGGCTTTTTGTGATTATTTGATAACTTTTGTGTCCTATAACAAAGAATTAATACATAATTGAAATCACATTAAATAATTATACTTAATAATTCTTTTAATCAATTACATAGGCACAATAGCACTCCACGAAGGAGGCCTATGTCCTGCAGTGGGCGTCGAATGGCTGATGGTGATGAATAGCACTCGCATTGATTGTTATTTTTCCTGGACATTTACGTTTCTTATAAGCAGAACACCGCCAAACACATGAACCACATTTAAATTCTCTGAGCTTATGATATTGGTAATCACAATGCATAACTACTGTGCCGCCTTTATGCTGTCTGAAGAAAAGTTCACTATCTTCGTCAACTTTTATTTAAAGGAAATTAAATCAGCAAAAAGTCGAAAATAAATAATCTCTTTATATTGTTCAAAATTTTAACGATATTTATAGTATTTACTGAAATGTCATTTACGCCATTGACACTATCTGCCTAACTAGACCATGTCAATGTCAATAATATAGCAGATATGTTATTAATCCTATTGAAATGCCAGTACTCAAACTCCAAGAAGTTTTACACAAAGATAAGATAGCCCCTCGTGCCACAGGAAATAATATTTCCCATGAATCAACTGCAACCAGTGTAATGTCACTGGAAATGCGTTATTGCCCTTGACACTACCAGTAAAGTCAAAGGAAATAAAAAAATCCCATGGCACTACAAGTAGCGCCAAGCTGTATTGCCATGGGGGAAAAAGGATATATCTAGCACAGGCTCTCAAAATAACACAATTCTCTTAGAAAAAAAATAAATAAAACGAAAGTTAAATTTTTTAGGGAGTTTATTTATGGGAGTTGATTGTAGAAACGTGAAAAATTTTCAGGACGGTAGCACATACAATGAAGTTAAAAGGAAAACTATCACGGCTAAGTAGGCTTTACAAGTTAAGGAGTAATAGTCGGCTAACTTATAAAACTTATAACTTGTTAGTTGTGTAAAGCAGGTAGTTATTATAAGAAAAATAAAATCCTATTGTCAAAATTCCTATCAAGTTTCATTATGATTGTGATTTTGTCAGTACTATTATTAGGTATTGGTGAGTACCTGATACGCCCCGTTTCAAATAATCACGGGGATTTTAAAAGGTACATTTAATTTGTTTGCTTAAAATTTTAAAATCAATCGGAGGTCGCATTAGACTCACCGGTGATATTGCATACAGGGAGGGATGCAATATCACCGATGAGTCTAATGCGACCACTGGTAGATTTTAAAATTTAATGCAAATAGGTACTTATATGACATTTAGAAATTATTTGTCCATTTGCATGTAGTTCCGGTCAATTGTCTAGGCTGAAACAAAGGTCGACAAGTAATAAAATAAGCAGGCAATACGAAGCTATTTATAAAAGCACGATTCTTATAATTAAATCACTCTTCGAATCCAGATTAAATGATCTGTGGGCCATCCCTATATCGCACACTATTTAAACTGCATTTGGGGAGTTTTTTTAAGGAATCGTGGTTTTATAAATAAGACTGATACAGGCTTTTTTAGAAGAAATAAGGTGAAACCGTAGTTTATTCTATGTAGAAAATATTGTAAGTTTGTTACCTTTAATGCCTTAAGGTAACGTATGGATAATATCCTACATTTTAAAAACCTATTTAGAGGCTAAAAATGCCACCCATGCCGGGACTTGAACCCGTGACCTCTGGCTAACCGTGCTGCGCTCTCCCAACTGAGCTAATGGGTAAGTGCAGGTATTGGCGAAATTTGGAGCCTCTTCACAAACTTTCTCTGTATTACGTACAGGCAGCGACATCTGGCCGAAGCAATTTACATCACTTGCAGCCCCGAGTAACCCACTTTGCAGTTAGGTTTTAACATTGAATTGATATCGCTGTACCTACATGATTATATTCTTTTAATTGCACTAACCCGTGCTGAGGACAATTTTAAAAACATATTTAGAGGCTAAAAATTCCACCCATGCCGGGACTTGAACCCGCGACCTCTGGCTAACCGTGCCAGTGCTCTCCCAACTGAGCTAATGGGTAAGTGCAGGCATTGGCATTTAATTGACCGGGTGACAAACAGATTGGTTGGTGAAAGGTGGCGATAAAACTAGTCCAAGTAATTACAGACCGATATCTCTTCTGGTCTGTTTCTCAAAATTACTCGAAAGGTTAGTGAGTAAGAGACTCACGAAGTAGGTACTTGGAAACAAACAGTCTGCTCTCCAGTAGGTAAACAGTTCGGCGACGGAGGATGCTGTGTCCCTCATTACCGATCAGATTGCGACGCACTTGGACAGGGGAGAGACATGCGTCGGCGTCTTCCTTGATCTGGCTAAGGCATTTGACACGGTCTCCATACCAATCCTTCTAAGAAAACTCGAATACATGGGCGTGAGAGGTTTAGCCAAAGATTGGTTTTCCAGCTATTTAACTGCAAGATCACAGTGTGTGAGAGTAGAGGGTGAAACAAGTAGCTTCCAAAATATATTATTTGGTGTTCCGCAAGTTGCATACTGAGACCTACCCTCTTCTTGTGCTACCTAAACGATCTCGCCTCAATTAAGCTAGCTAACGCAGAAGTGGTATGTTACGCGGATGACACAGCCATTATTTTCCATGAAAAGACTTGGCTAGGGGTACACTCGACTGTAGAGATTGGAATGGGAACGGTTGAGAAATGGTTGGCTCAAAACTTACTCACACTCAACGCGACGAAAACAAAATATCTGTGTTTTCATAAAACTCTAGCTTCAGCACCTCGGTCACTACCACCATTAAAAGTAGTTACATAAATTAAAGCACGTCAGTTAACTAGGGTCTGGTTGCTTTTTTGGTGTGCCGAGCGACTCCGGGAGCGGCAGTCGTTAAGCCAAGTCAGAGGCCTTAGGGCGGCTTGACAACTTCTGACAGTAGACGAGCCACTAGTCTACAAGCCTCCACCAATCCGGACTTGGCCCCCGTGGTGGAGTATGGCCTATACCTTCCTCAGGGAAGAGACCCGTGCCCCTCGGTGGGGACATAATGGGTTGATGATGAGCGACTTCTGTTTCTAATAATTTAATTAAAAAATTTGATATAGTGATATACATAAGCGAAGCGGTGGTAGCCTAGTGGGTAGAACATTTTACTCGGAAGCGGGAGACCCAGGTTCGATTCCCAGTGCGGGCTACCTATGACTTTGTTTTCTAAGTTATATACATTTGTGAAGTTATAGTAGCAATACCACTCGCTAACGGTGAAGGAAAACATCGTGAGGAAACCTGGGTGTCTGAGCTATTCACATACCTCAGCTCTTAATATCGCCAATCCGCGGTGGGCACGCGTGGTGATTAAGCCCGTACTCTCTCTCTCCTCTCTCTCTCTCTCTCTCTCTCTCTCTCTCTCTCTCTCTCTCTCTCTCTCTCTCTCTCTCTCTCTGAGAGAAGGCCTGTGCCCTACTGTGGGACTTATATAGGTTGCTTATGATATACATAATATTATAATTAATTAATTAATAATAATGAGCATTTTTCACGTGCATTTTCATGCTATATTAGAGAAATTAAATTTAACTTCAATGTGTGAACTAATTCGATTTTAATTTAACCCAAAAAATGTTTATTTGCGTGTTGTACTCAATATCAATATTAATCAAAATTAATTTGCGATGTTTTGTTAATTTAATTTGTTATTTAAATTTTATTGTATCTACTTGTATTTTAATTCCAACAATTATTATATTTATCTAATACCCAGTTGGACACTGTACATACATAAAATCCGCACAATTTCCTGTAGCAAATTGTCCTGCGATCTCCACGTTACAGGCTATGCCTAGTGTGGAGATCTCCAGCTATGTTACAAAGTACAAAATAAATATTCTCTACATCATTACATTTATTTTTATTTAATATAAATATTTCTAGTTATCTATCTATTTTTTCAGCAAACGCTGAACCGCACACAACGGGCGCTGACGGAGAGGACTTACAAGATGAAATGTCTGATAGCAGGTATGTGCTTAGGTACAGGCGACAGCAGGTCAACCTTTACATTTTTATTGTAAAGTCGCCTTCACCGTACCTAATTAGAATGCACGTATGTAAAGGTTAATGTGCTGTCGACTGCACTATGGACCTCACCTGAGCTATTGTTAACCCTTTTAGTTCAATAAGTATCGAACATTACTTATATTATATTATATTGTATCTATCGCTCGTAGCCCGGCTGCCTGAGTGATCTTAAACGATCACGAAGGTTAAGCAACACAGTGCGCGTTCAGTGCATGGATGGGTCGCCGTCTATGCCTAACGCTAGTGGCATTTTTCCGAGCGGTTCCGTGCTTCGCAAGGCACGTTAAGCTGTTGGTGTCGGCTGCCGTCGATAGATGGCAGTCGTTGAGCCAAGTCAGAGGCCTTAGGGCGGCTTGACAACTTCTGACAGTAGACGAGCCACTAGTCTACAAGCCTCCACCAATCCGGACTTGGCCCCCGTGGTGGAGTATGGCCTAGACCTTCCTCAGGGAAGAGACCCGTGCCCCTCGGTGGGGACATAATGGGTTGATGATGACGATATTGTATGGGAATCGGCTCGTGAGGCACCCCCCTAAGGGGCTCCAGTAACACTAGCGCCACCGAAGAAATAAAATCATATCTTTTTTTACAGATCGATATTGCAAAGAGTGTCTCTACAATCTCTCAATCATGTTAACAGTGATTGGTAGGATCCTAGGCAGGCAAAACACCTAGGACTCTAGTCATATCTATAGTATTAACGCAAAGAAACGGCCGTTTTTGGCGTAAATGCTGTCTAGTCCCAGGTTCGCGATCCTAGGTTCTTTGTCGTGGGTCCTTAAAATCAGTGTTAAGATAATTGAGAAATCGCGTAGACACCTTTTGCTAATACTATTGTAAAAAAAAGACGATTTTCTTTCAGTTAGCACTGAATGTTAAAGGGCTGCGAATCAAAGTCTCTTCCGACAAAACGCATACACGTGTAATAAGCGCAATAACATTAGCAATATGAATATATCATAATGTCACTGTCACTGATAACTGAAGAAGTTCGTTGCTTTGCTGAACCAACCACTTACTAGGTCCTCGTGGATTCTGGAACTAAACTGATCGAGGACGCTTGTGAACTATTTAGCCGAACTCTCGGCCGCCAACGTAGCCGCAGGGTCAGCTACAGAAGTGTACAATGTTGTCACAGGGTCAGCTAGTATAAATTTAGAGGAAACACGTACAAAACTGTCATTCATTACGTACATACTGTATGAACAAAATGGTTTTTTCTTCAGTTCTGTTTGAGACTAAATAATTTTAAATTACTTTTATCTACTGTTATTTTTTTATATTAAGGTAATTGCATAGCTCAATAACCAAAGTTATAATTGTCGCAGAATTTTAGGGTACCTAGAAACAAAAACTTAAAAGATATAATGCGGAAGTTCTGAAGACTAAACAGTACCTATGTTCTTATTATTTATTTATTATACTTTTATTGCACTTACATAAAAAAATAAATATCGTACAATTACTCAGCATGTTGTACCAGTCAACCGCAGGTGGTAGAGGAAGAGTTGGCAGGCGTGCAAAAAAAGAATGGGAATAATATGGTATTACTTTCCATGCAACGCATGCAGCCACAGGGTCAGCCACTAAGTTCGGCCACGCTCAAATTCAAATCAAGCTTCATGTGGTACAATAGTTCTTAAATAATAAGGTATAGCTCCATGACATGAACCCTGCGAGGGCACTGCAATTTTATAGCAAGCGCGTTTACTTAAAAAATAACAGAAGTGAGCATGCGCGAGCGGCAGGTCGTCGACCTTCGCCGCGAGCTGGAGCGCACCAACGGCGACCTCAACTCCTTCAAGCAGAAGTACTACGAGATGAAGCGAGCTCTCGACGCGGACGAGGCGCGGCGGCTGCGGGTGCCCTCGCCGGCGTCCAGTCGAGACGACGTGCCGGAGAGAGGTTTCGATCATGTAGAGGGGTAAGAGAGGGACAAACTTTGACCAAGCAATTCATTATGAATCCGTTGACAGCGACCGTAAAATATTTCTTGCGTGAGCTCGGATTCTGGTGGAAATGAGAAATGTAGGTACCTACGTATAGATTAGTGAGATTGGGGCGGGTCTTTCGATGTCGGCGGTTGAATTCAAGGTCTTCTAGCCGAGCCGTGTCGAAGTTTTTCGAGCCTTGTTGGTTTTCTCCCAGGTGTAAGGTGGTAGGTATACCGCTCGAAACCTACTGCCGCTTCAGGTCGTCCTTGTATCTCAGTATTATATTTCAGTTGTGATCTCGAAGTAATAGAATGGGTAACTGAGATAAATAACCTAATCTAATCTAGTGAAATGCCGTTACGAATAGCGTCACTCCATTTCCTTCCGTGGATGTCGTAGAAGGCGACTAAGGAAATACTTACATTACCAGGAGACAGGCAGCAGCGTCTTACTGAGATTCCAACCGCATACTGCGATCGCCAACCCGCCTGCCAAGCGTGGCGATTATAGCATGGTTAGGAACACCATGAGGGAGGCCTATGTCCTGCATTGAGCGTCGAATGGCTGACGATGAGAGAGATAGCTGACGAACGTTGCGTATCAAGGGTAATTTTCGACCTTATCAAATGATCGCCTGCCACAGTGAATCTTTATCCAAGAGCAAATATGTGGGTATGAATATCCGAGTGAAGCGCGGAGGGAAGAGTGGAGGAAAAGTTAGCCGGAGAAAGCAGAATCATGAGACGGTAAGGGGCCTAATTACGCCGACTAAATCCTGAATGATCCCTGGGGCCTATTTCACAAAACTACAATTCATAGTTTTTACTACTAGTCTAGTTCAGTCTAGTTCGACTGGAGATTTCCGCCCTTAGCCTCATCGTTGGACCATTGTACGTAGCAAGTGCTGAGGTATGTAAATACCTCAGACACTAGGGACTGTGTTTTGATATACGAGGGCACTGGTTTTCACTCCTTTTTCACAAAAAAACACCTCTGTTGGACCCAAATAGGAGAGCCAAAGAGAGCCAAGCCAAACCATGAATTCCGAAGGATGATGGCCACGCTGAACACGTGGCACAAGTCTGCTCGCTTCTTCACTAGACTGTGCATACACTTTATCATTTTGTTTGTTGTAACTCTCTTCAACATTAAAAATTTTTTCGTCCGAAAAAAGTATTTCGCGGTATTTTTTACCTGCGTACCGCCTTAACAGAATCCGGCATCTTTCGAGTCTGATTTTCTTCAGCCGTGTTAACAGAAGATGTGCTGTTCTTTTTCTGTAGGCACGCAGTCCTAGGTCTTCATTCAACACCCTTTTAACAGTGGTTCTGCTTAGTCCCATCTGCAGAGCCAACATTTTTTGCTTTCGGACAGGATTTCGTTGGATGCGCGCCTTCACTGCTTTGATGACCGCTGGAGTCCGAACAGTACGAGGTCGACCGCTTCTTTGTTTATCATCTAAACTTGTATCTTCCCTGAATCGTTTGATAGTACGATAAATAAATCTCAGTGGAATTTTCAAATTTTTCAGCAGTTTGAAAATCTCAGTTGGCGCCTGGCCGCAACGATGCAATGCAATTACTGCGACTCTGTCTTCTTTGCGCGTCCACTCCATATTGGAAAATGAAGAAAATTCCAGAAAAGCTGTTTTTATTTTCTTGAAAAATTAAAATTTCGAATGCCCATAACTTTTTTGTGGCCAGTATTCTAAATTCGAAATTAAACCTATGTGACAGAACTTATGGCGCGACTACGTATACAACACAGCACACAACCCGAGCGGTGGTAGCCTAGTGGGTAGGACATTGGACTGGAAGCGGGAAACCCAGGTTGGATTGTGAGGCATGTACCTATGACTTCGTTTTTCTAAGTACATTTGTGAGGAAACCAGTGTCCGAGCTATTCACATACCTCAGCGCTTGAAGCGCGCATACTCTCCCTGAGAAAAGGCCTGTGCCCTACAGTGGGACGTATATAGGCTGCTTATGTTATTGTAGTTTTATGAAACGCGGCCCTGACGTCTATCTGTCAGATTCCCAGCAGATTCCATATTATAATTGCTATCGCAATCGTCAGCATTCCAACACAATTCGGTGCGCGTAATATCTAATAGGGATTCATTGATCATTACATTTTGTTTTCTGGTGTGTAAGTACCTACAATAAAGTGTTCTAATGTAATCTAATCTAATAATCAAATCTGCTTTCTCTTTAAATACAAATTTATTTGAAGAGTTTTTAGTTGTGCTCAAAAGGGTAGGTAAGAGAAGACATGAATAACCTACTAGTGGAAACCTAGCCTGACCTCATGTCGAGAAAAGTGGCCGACGACACCTGACGGGTCGTTTCACATTGGACGATCACCGTAACGACACAACATCTTGTTCCATGGTAGACCTTGACCGGCTGGCGGCCGTCGTTGTATGAAAAAAATGCAGTTAGACAGGTACCTTTTCCTTCCAGAGTAAAACCCTAGAACGGGTGAAAATAATGCCGACGAATCCTGAAGCAGGAGATGATGGGGTTTTACAAAAAAACTGTGGAAATCCGCTGACTTTGACAGATGTTTTAAAGACCTAGATTGTCGCTACGAAAACTTGACACAATTGTGCGAGTAAACTTGAAGAGGACTGCCTCTTAAAAAGATATGGCAGACAGGGGCTTGACAGTGGTTTCTTGCACGTTTGCATTAAGAATCTATGGCGGTAGAGGGCGGATTTTTCTCAATCTGCGTTTATTCAATCAAGTCAATGACCAATCTGTTCAGACCTGAGGCCTACCTAATTATGCGCCCCAAATCCTAATAGGATTCCTGACGTCTAGCTGACAAATTCTATACTAATTGCTTCCGCAAACGTCAGGATTCAGACAGGATTTGGTGCGTGTGCACAATGTTTGTTAACAAACTCCTCCGAAACGGCTTCACCGATTTTTATTAATTTTTTTGTGTAAACTTGGCAGGCCTGAGAATAGGTTGTAGGCTAATTAATAATATGGCAAAACAACGTTTGCCGGGTCAGGTAGGAATCAATAATAATGAGAGGGATTGTTAAGTCTTATTTACAAAAACACGATTCAGTCACTACTCAAACGCAGTTTAAATTGTCTGTGACAAAGGTAAATACTTTGGGGAAAGGAATCGTGTTTTTATAAATAACACCGTCATTATACTCGAATTATTTTGTTAGTAGTACAGTTACAGTCGACAGCACATCAATAAAAATGTTAACTTTGCAACAACAATGCAAGGGTTGACCGTTACATTGTACATGTTCAACGCCTAACAATAGAGTCAACGCAACGCTTTAAAAAAAATACTCAAACAGCTAAGACACGAAGCGAAGGTTTAGATATTTCCTAGAAATTTCTTCCATAAAAAAAAAGCTTTTCGTTCCTGTATTTTTTTAAATATCTAGCTTAAACGGATTTATATTTATCCGCAGACATTTTACACGATCTTGAACGTGCCAATAGAAAATTGGAACTGTAACGATTTTGAGTAGATTGTAAATATTAATATTTAAATCATAATTGTCAAGATTTTTATAAGCTTCCATATTTTAATTACTGATTTTTAAAGCGCCAAACGCTTAAATTATACAAATAGAAATAATTATACAAACGTAGGTAAACCGTTAAGCCAATTTGTTATACATAAATTTTTAACAATGCAATGTTTTTATTATGTAAATTGTTGAAAATGTTCAAGCTAGCAGGAGCACATTACGTTCAGTTGTAAAAAAAATAAAACACAACTTATTTTAATCCGAAAACAATAGTTTTATTCAAGAACTTTTTCACTTTCTCATAAAATATACACATTGTTTTTGTCATTAAACTAAAATGTAAGTAAATACTAATTTTAAATACCAATTTCTCGCATTATGTCGACCAGGTGGATGTTATGCGCACAATCAAACATATCTCACATATCTAATGCTTAGCCGCATCATTTACAAATTCCTCACTTAAAACCTATTTAGAAAAAAAGTGTAATCAAATGAAAGCATGATTTTGTACATTTCAAAAATAATAAAAAAAAACAAAAGAGACTCAAAACGCACCTGAGATGTTTCATTTTGTTGTAAGCGTTAGCATCTCTTTTCTCTTAACTTTTGCCTTTCTTTTTTTATAAAGTGTGATGATAAAATTCTACAGTCGTTTTGTTGATAAACCTTAAAATTAACTTGAACCAATGCAGGCCTTGGGAGGGAGGTGACGGGGGGCGCGGGGAGGGGATCACGAGAAATGCAAACAAAATGCTAATATGTAAAAAAAGAAGTTTGTGTTTACGTCGGCCATGCATTGGTCATCCCCTTAATATTAGACACGTTGCAACCGACATCCTCGACGCGACAATCGCACAATTCCATACAAAGTTACGACGCGTCTAATAAAGGGGCAAAGTGTGAGGAACGTATTCTAATAGTGTACACAGTACTCTTAACATCGCAGGTTCGAACCTTCATGTATCACTTATGCAAATCTCGAGAAACATGTTCCATTCAACTATATTCAACGGCGAGTCTTTGCATCTACAGTGGAAACACGGCTTGAGCGGTTTAGTCGATAAATGCCATATTCTGGAAATGACAAGCTAGTCAGAAAACGGCAAATTCTATAAATGACAAAATCTGAAAACGCCACATTCTGTTAACGACTTATTCTGCAAAAGACAGATTCTGGAAACTACATAATCTACGAGTATTATTGACACATTCTATTAATGCCACCTTATCCTGAAAAAAAAAAACATTTCCTTGCTTCATTTTAAAGACAACATTTCTTATCATGTTATCAGGATGTGGGTACACAATGCAATTTATGTTGCTGGAGTTTATTTAAAAAATATGTGGGTAGATTGATATTAGAATCAGGCATTCAAGAAATTCAAAGAGTAAAGAAAGAGATACTTTGTTCCGACAACGGTTTTGAGTTTCGCGGCGGTGAATTAGAAAATTACCTGAAAAACGAAGGAATTGTTCACCAGAAAACAAATGCTTACACACCGCAACATAATGAAGTAAGTGAAAGTGCAAATCGGACCATTGTTGAAAAGGCAAACCAGAAATAAAAGTATTTAGAGCATTAAATGACTTATCATTTCAGCACAATATCAGCTTGAACCCTTCAGTTCAGGATAATGTGTCAATATTAGATTGTCGTTTCCAGAATCTGTCTTTTGCAGAATAAGTCGTTAACAGAATGTGGCGTTTTCAGATTTTGTCATTTCTAGAATTTGTCGTTTTCTGACAAGTGTGTCATTTCCAGAATATGGCCTTTATCGACTAAACGGCTTGAGCCTGTCTTTGCTACGACTGTTTACGTTTCTTCTGTTGTACTACAAAAGGTTGTATCTCCTTTTAACTTTGGGAACTTTTAATCAAGTGCACATAACTCGCTTTTCTATTTAACGTTTTGAGCTAGACTTTGAGGGGCACTATCCTCTTTTTCTTGTAAGTCCAGTAATCCAGCACATCTGACTGGTCGCAGCGAAGGCAGGCCCGTTCATCTTCGAAACTGAACGGAAAACGTAACAGCACAATAAATGTAACAGCACAATGCATGCTGCGTCTACAGAAATGTCCAAATTACTCTCACATCTTGCTAAAACACATGAGGTTGCAGACTGCCCCATAATTAACCGATATACTAACACAGTATGTACGCATGCAGACTCAATATCTCAAGAATTATTTATTTAGAGTTTTTGTGATCCGTCGCGCGTAACAGATTGTTTCCCATTTGGCTACACTTAGCTGTGCTCAAAGATTATATTTCATCAAATCACGCTGTTAAAAAAACAGAGTATTTGGGGCATTTACTTGGCAAGTCTATTCGTCTAAGAACTTTCCAGATTGTTTCACAGGCGGGAATTCATAACAATCAAAAAAAAGTTAACCAAGTCTGCATAGGAAAAGAATAATTGAAGCAAAATAAAATTGATTTTATGAAGCTTTCAATTTCACATACTTGGTAATTTCTTTGAAATCCATCCTTCGAATGTTGGTATGGTAAAAAACTTAATCATAATATACACAATCACGTTCGTAAATCTTTTGTAAACAGCTAGGCGTAACCACAGTCGAAACGCACTATGTTCCTTTTCATCTAAATCCGTCCTAATTCAAAAAGCTTTCTAGGGCCTAGTCAGTCACCTGAGAGCTTAAAAAATCAGCTTACAAAAGCTCCTCAACTAAGACTAAAATAGATAACAAAGCGTAATAGGCACCGCACAAAGTTGACTCACCTTCTTAGGGTCCCATCCTTTGAGCTTTGTACACCCAGAACCATTGATAATTTCATAATGCGGCATCTATTAAGTTCTGTTGTCTGCACACTACATATGAGCAATTTATACTTGGCATTGCTTATAGTTGTTGCACTATGCGTTTTCCAGCCTTATTTCTTACTACATAATGTAGAATCTTAACATAAGATATTGCCATAGAATTTCTTAAGTCTCCTGCACTGTTAGAATCCCGATGGCTGTAAAAACTTGTGAAACGAACATTTAAACCCAAGCTCTTTTTGTAAGCCTATTCGTTCCTTACCAACTACACCGCTGCTCCGTGTGGTCCAATCGCAAACCAGACAATACGATAAAGTTACTATTTATTGTTATTATCTTGCACACCCCCAAATGTAAAACAAATACACAACGATTCTGTGTACGCAAAGTCGCGCAACAATGACCCAAAAAGCAGGTATCATTTGAAAGTTGTGACTGTTGCTAACACAACACTCGAAAGTGCTATGAGATACTACGAAGCATCGCGACTTGATGATCTTTTCGACAGCAAAGTCAATCAAACGACAAAAGCCCTGTCGCTTCACGATATGTTTCCCCCTCAAAAGGAAAAAGTGATCTGTCAAGATCGTGGCAAGTGGCAGTTCCTGGGGTCTTCCTACCCCTCTGGGATACAGGCGTCAGTTTATGTATGTATGTGTATGACTGCCTCGTTGGTCTAGCCGTTAAGGCGCTTAGCTGCTAAAACAGAGGTCGCGGGTTCGATTCCCACCGGGGGCCGCCGTACATTTGTACAAATGGCCTCAGTCTGGGTGTATTTTCACGTTTGTGACGTCCTTGCCTAGTTACCATACCATAGGGTATCCTCGTTTGGGACCAAGTCAAGTGATTTTATTGTGTGGAAGTTATTATTATTATGTCAAAAGAGACTAGGAAAGTGTCCGCTCCATCGCGCCTATGGTCTAACCTGATTATCCGTATCGTCTGGCTCCCGATAGGCCACCGTGACACTAATCCCCGTTATCTCTTACATACAATCTACTGCTAACAGCCGTCAGTTGTTTTGTCTATACGCACTTCCGCCAACCGACGACTGTTAACAATAGATCTACGGGGGTGAGACTCGCTATCTGTTACGCGCGGCGACCTCTACGGCGTAGGTACTTAGGTTAGACTTGCGTGGTGGAACCTGATAAATCTATGGGCGACGCGAGCGAGTCTAGTGCACGTCGCTGTTGTCCTTATTCTGTATCTGGTGGTTGGCCGGGTCCGGCGTGTTGATTGGCTGAAACGGGGATAGAAAAATGTTAATGTAAAGTGAAAAAGTATTGGGTATAAGTTTGAGGGCCGTCATCGTATCCTAGATATTAAGTACGTAATAAGATCTATTTTACTTTTTTTATTAGTCCATTTGACGGCATTTACAAAGGATATGGGATTGTATACCTATTGGAATCCTTTTATTATTATGTATGTACTTATTAGATCCGCGAATAAAGAAATTTTTAGTCGCGGATATAGGAATTGGGTCGCATTTTTTTATTTAATTCGCGAATAGTGAAAACGTGAACGAAGGAAGCGCGAATAGAGAGCTTTTACTCTAATATAAGATTTGTATGTTTTTTTTACTTTTTAAAGCTACACGGACTCAAAAATGTTCATAAGGTGCAAACATAGGTCATACGTCATACGTCAGCCGTCCGCGAAATCACTTTGCAACTGGAAGAAAATCAGGCGGCGCACGAGTTATATTTATGTGCCCCCTGCATACTGCGCCCCGCAAGTACTACCCCGTACTTCCCCGCGCGCGCCCGCGGACTCGCTGCGCGCAGCTAATTTTCTGTCCCGTCCTGTTGTATATTATTTTAATTGTTTGTGATTGGCTGTCTAGTTTTAAGTTTCATATAAATATCGCCTGTAAATAAATTTCAGACATTCCATCTTCAGCACTCACCTGGTCTTATAAGCCAGTCGCCAAACTCGAACCCCATAACTCTAAACTATGATTGATGAACCACATGGTGATAGGGTTAGCTTTCCTTGTTTTCTCTCCACTTCGCCCCATTCATGACCTCGTTTATCGAGGCTCCCCTCCCCGCATTCTGTGAGATTTTCTTTTTCTTCGCCCATTCACATATTTTTTGGTCTACCTCTGGATCACCGCGCCCGGAACCTAGGAGCGTGCAACTACGGTGCTTTGGGTACTCACGAGCACGTCGGGCGGCTGCTACTGTCTGCTTCAAGCATACACACGAGTGTAATCCACATAATAATGTCTTCCACGGCGTATGACGCACTCGAGAAACTTGGATAGAACAGGTGCGGTACTCACGAGCGTGATGGGCGGCTGCGGCGACGCGGCGGGCACGTGGACAGCGGCGATTTTGATACTCTGGCTGCTTCAAGCATACACACGAGTGTAAGTCGCATGTCTTCCTCTCGGCGTGTATACTGGGGAACCTAATGTTACACAGGTGCAGTACTCACGAGCGTGATGGGCGGCTGCGGCGGCGGCGGCTGCGGCTGCGGCGGCGCGGGCGGCAGCGCGGCGGGCTCGTGCCCGGCGGCGGGCACGCCCGGCGTGGTGCTGTGCGCGGCCTGCGCGGCGCCCCCGCCCCCGCCGTAATAGCCGCCGTTCATGCCTGCCGGGTATAGCATTATTATAGTGTTTCCGCAACGAGACTTCATTCTTAGAAAGATTTAATCCAGTCCTGCCTCCCCAGCTTCTTCCAGTAGGCTTAGCACGCTGATCATTTTGCCTGCTCTCAACTGTCACAATAAACACTAAACAGTATTAAGATGAAGTCACAGAGGGATATCTCGCCGATGCGAACATGAAGACCGCGTGAGCTGTCTCAACGCGCCTCCTTCTGTCAGTTTAATACCGTTTGTCTATGGTTTGCCGCAACCGCGAACATGAAGGTGTTTTTTTTTCTCGCAAAATGACAGCTTAACTAAGAGAAATTTCTCTGTTGGTGTCGAGGTAAAGACAAAGCTTTTAGGTTATAATTTGTCTTTGCTATCATACTCTTACATAGGTATTTGCGTTTCTGACTTTTCGTGTTGATTTATGTGAGGATGAGGTCCCAATTTACTACTAGGTCTTCACTTCACTTACCGGCCACGAGAGGTCAAGTAAGTACTTATAGCAAATGAATTGTGTGAAATTAGATGACAGCGTTATTGTACACGTTCGAAACGACATATAATTACATAAAGCAGTTTTGCATTGAGTTTAAAGACAGTCCAATGAACAAATATGAACAAATACACAATTTGTTTTTTTTTTCGACCCTATGGAAAAGTTGTTCGTGTTGATGAGTAGAAAGTACCCTGAGTCGGGCGTTACTTACTAATATTATAAACTCGTGAGTTTGTATGTATGTACATATGTTTGTCACTCTTTCACTCAAAAACGACTGAACGGATCCGGATGAAATTTTGCACAGAGATAGATTATAGTCTGGATTAGCACATATGCTTTTTTTATCCCGTAAAAATACACATCAATATTACCACGCGAACGAAGTCGCGGGCAACGGCCAGTATTATTATAATTAGAAGTAAAAAAAAAAAGGTCGGGATACATACGCGGCGACGTACCTTCGCTGTAGGTGCTCGGCGGCGGCACGGCCGGCAGCGGCGGCGGCGGCGCGGCGTGCGGCGGGAGCAGCGGCACCGCGCCCGCCAGGAAATAGTCCTGAGGGGGGGGTCACCAGTCAGAACTGCCTGATATTACAACTTAAACTTTCGTGAGCACTGCACATTTTATATATTGGTATAACGGTTTCATTACCCGACTACGGCGGAGCCCAAAAGGAGGGTAATGTGTTTAGCTCGTGTGTACGTATGCATGTATGTCCGATTCTATGTTCCCTCATAACTCCTTATACAATGGTCAAATTTTGACAAATGAGGTCTCAATTGAGGAGTGTCATAGGCTATATGAAATCGGCATTAATAGAACAGAAAAGTCACAAAAAATAAAATTCGCTACTAAGGTACGTTATATTACCACATTGAGTCACTAGATGGCGCAGCTACGTTTAAAGAATTAAAAATCACTAAAAAGACAAAAATAAAAAACTGAAAATAACCAAGAACCCAACCTAAGGAGTTACATTGCTGAATTTGGGTCCCGTCTGCTTTGTAGTTAATGCTCAGCATTCGGGTTGTTGGTTATTTTTTATTTACTTTTAGCCGAGTAGTGAAACCGTTAAACCAATATATAAAGATGCCCGATACTAACTAAAATAAAACTTTAACCCTTAACTACAGAGACTACAATCAATACTAGCGCAAAAAGAAAAGCAGCGGCACCGCGCCCGCCAGGAAGTAGTCCTAAGAGGACTTCACCATACATAACTGGCTGATACTAACTACAATGAACCTTAAATACTATTAAGACTGTTCTTACGTGGAGCATGCTGTCTCGCTCGCACAATTTAACATTTTCAATTATTGTAATAAAATGAGTAAACTTTTGATAAATGTGGTCGGAGGGTTTAATAAGATTACAGACATTTTAAATATATTTTTGTTTTCTGATACGTAGTTTTTATTAAAGAAAAGTTGTTTCAAAAATGGTAAATTTTATTTAAAAAACTTAGTACAGGATAAGAAAAACATGCTTTGAATATCCGCAATTTAATCAAACACAATCAATCAAATGTAATTTAATCAATCAAACACTCAGACCACTTTCATCAAAAGTTTACTCATATTATTACAATATAAACAAAATGTTAAATTGTGCGGGCGATAAAGCATGCTCCACGTAACAGCAGCCTTAACTTAATTCCGGATTCACTTACACACCTCTGCGCCCGCAGTCCGAGACGAGCAACCGACGACGCGAGCTTCGTCTCTACTCACCATGATTAAGCTCTGCGAATCAGAGCGAAACCTGGTCGGACTCTTCCGACAAAAAACTAAGTAAGTGAATCCGGAATTAAGTTAATTATGTGTAGTGTTTACGAAAGTTTTAGTTCGAAAAAATTAAATTTTAATAGCGTTAAGGTTAGATGCTATGCTAGCGCAAAAAAAGCAGCGGTATCGCGCCCACCAGAAGAAGTCCTGCGAGGAGAGGATTAGCCCTTTGTTCCCAACGAGTCACACCTTAACGATTCACAGTGTATTTTAGTGTTTTTTTTTTTTTAAAACCCAACCAGTCACACCCCCGGGCCTCGTCGGGAATAATTTATTCCCAACGAGTCACACGGCTTACTAGCTAGTCTAGTACAATATAAGTTATCGAATTTTCTCAGCGAGATCCACAGAGAAAATATATAATTTTCATAAACCGATAGGTTTATATTTTATATTGAGGTTGTATTTTTTTTACTTTGTTATAGTTAAATACAGCATAGACCGATAAAAAAATGTAACTACTTTTTTGTATATAAACGGTCGTCGCCAAAGCAAAATTCCGCTCGTTGCCTCCATCATAAAGAACTTTGTTTTCTAAGAAACAATACCTGGATAATCAACGGTTTGTGCTTTAGTCGGATTTTTTTTTGTAAATTCCTTTCCTTGTCGTATATACTTATAATTTCTCAAGAAAACACAACATTTTAAAATTTGCTTCATAGTAAGCAGTGTGACTTTTTGGGAATAAAAAAATCCCGACGAGTAACAGTGTGACTGGTTGGGAATAAATTATTCCCAATTATTCCCAACGAGTCACACCCTTGTCGGGGGTCATACTGTGACTCGTTGGAAACAAAGGGGATGAGCTTAGTAAGTGGACAGTCCATTGTGGGTCGACATAAGGGACTGTCCCATTTTACAACGGGTAACTGAAATAAAAGCACTCTTAAGGTTAGAGACTATGGCAAGAAAAGTAGTAAGTAGGGGGAGATTAGCAGGGGACTGCCCAATACTAACTAAAATAAACCTTAAATAATTTGTACGTTAGGCTAGAAGAAGTCCTGCGAGGAAAGGTTGGCAGCTACAACACCACAGCAAATTAAATACTTCTAGGGTTAGAAAATAAAATACTAGCGCAAAAAAAAAACAGCGGATCCGCGCTCGCCAGGAAGTAGTCCTACGGGGGATCACCATAAAGCGGTTAAAAAAATGTATAGCATACTTTGTGCCAAAAGGGTTACTAGAACATTAAAGGTGCACATTATAGCGGCACCGCAACAGCACAGCTTCAACCCAGCCATTAGCTATTCATTCAATTTGGGCAAGACTAGGTTACTTAAATTTATCCTGTATTTACACATATTTTTTTAATGGAGGCAGAATTTTTGCACTGTTTGCAAGATTAGGGTCTAGACCAGAGACTGCATTTCAAATGCATTGTGACTGCAACATTGCAGTTCAGACGAAGTTTGAATGCCGTTGGCAAAACTGCAATAAAACTGCTAACCATACGAATAGAGATCTGCATGTAAACTGCACACCAACTGCAGTGATACTGCTCAGTTGGTTGGCAGTTTCATTGCAGTCGTGCCAACTGTATTCAAACTGCACTGCAACAGTTGAAATGCAGTCAATTAGATAATTATTTATTTATTTACATCCAAAAACTTAACACTAACATTACAGGGTACCTCCTATTGCGGTAGCAAGTTCCAAGTTAATTATGTATTAAAGTAACTAACCTAGCTAACCTTATTAATTATTATACACAAAGAGATTTGCTTCATAAGAACGATGGAGGCGCGAGTGTAATGTAACGTAACGTACCTTGTTGACACAGTTGCGCAGGCAGTCGGGGATGCGGCCGACGATGGCGCGCCGGATCTCGGAGGCGGCCATCTCGCGAAGCTCCTGCGCCGACGCATCTGAGTAGAACGCCGCGTGCGGCGTGCACAACACGTGCGGGGAATCCTTCAGCGGGCCCTGGACACCGGGATAGGGGGTTTAATCAATCAATCCAATCAATCAATCAATCAGTCAGTCATTTAGTCAATCAATCAGCTCGGACTCGTCCACTGCTGGACATAGTTATCCGCCAAGGCATGCCACTTCTTTCTGTCTGTAGAAGTCCTTAATATAATTCGTTTTTGAAAAAAATCTGTCAATAATTAATAATATAACTATCAATCACGTGCGGATAGTCCTTCAGCGGGCCCTGAACACGGGGATAGGAGGTTCAATCAATCAATCAGTTAGTCAATCATGCTGGACATAGTTATTTGCCAAGGCATTTTTAATTAGCGGGAGTATTGTCTGGACATAGTAGAACGCCACATGCGGCGTGTACAACATAGCGCCAAGGCGGGAGTGCATTGGTTCCATATAACCATGGGCTAACGGTGTGTAATTGCATCCCTGGTGCGCAGAGTCCAAGCCAGCGCCTACGGCATCCAGCATGGGCACGAGGACGCTAGACGCGCATTTGAAACGTCATAAGCCGCGACTTTTCAGTTTATTAACATGGTTGTGCAACATCAAGGAGTGGACCGGTGTTAAAACCGCGAAAGAGCTGCTCAGAATTGCGGTAAATAGAGAGAGCGCAGTAAAGAGCAGATTGTATACTACTAAAAATTAGATACTAAGCACCTTAACTAAATTAATGGTGTGCAATAAAGAGTTATTTATATATTTATCTAAAGAGCGGACTGCCAACCTCCAGTGATAGAGTGGAGCTTTAAAAAGAAGACAGTAAAACGCCGCTTCAGCGGGCGCATACTGTGCAGTTGTCGAAACGCCGGGAATTAAGGTAACGTCGGGAACATAGTAGAACGTCGCGTGCGCAGCAGGTGCGAGAAGTCCATCAGCGGACCCTGACAACGGGGTTCAATGAATCAGTTAGTCAAGGGACTCTTTCATCGGGCCCTGACCACGACAGCGGGAATATCTTCATGTGGTATACTGTGCAACGTTGCAGAAACGTTGGGAATTAAGGTCATTACTAGACTTTACGTAATTGACATTATGTGAACATGGTAGAACGCCGCGCCTCTTCCGACACTGCCGGCGTTCAGGGCACAGGGTGTATCTGGAACACTGAAGCCCAGAGCGAGCGCCGCAGCTCGAATGTGGCCAAGCTTGGCCCGCTTAAGGGGGTCAGTACAGTCAATTTTTAGCACCCATGGCCCTGAAACCAAGGCAAAAAACCTAGGAGTAGACTACATTAACGCAGAAACGGCCGTTTTTGGCATAAATGCTATCTAGTCCCAAATTCGTGATCCTAAGTTCTTTGTCGTGGGTCCTAAAAATCACTGTTAACATGATTGGGAGATTGTATTGACACTTTGCAAATTTGATCTGTAAAAAAAGATATGATTTTTTTTTCTTAGAGGCGCAAGTGTTACTCCCTGGACCACCTTAATTTATGTCAGCCCTTAGACTCCTTAACCGCCGCACATCTCTCCCTGCGCCGCAGGGCACAGAGCCGTACCTGGAACACGTTGAAGGGCTCGTTCTCGTGCACGTCGAGCGCGGCGGCCCGGATGCGGCCCTGCTTTAGCGCCGCCGCCAGCCCCTCGTCGTCCACGAGGCCGCCGCGTGCCGTGTTCACTAGGAACGCGCCTGCGGCAATGTTGACTTGAGGTTATTTCACATCTATCTATCTAATACCTAGATAGATAATTACACAGACTAATAATTTGTAAAACATAAGAACATATCGGTATGGTGGCATAAATGGATAATAAGATCATGATCGAACACTGTCTCCTGAAATACAGGTTTACACCTAGTTTAGGAGACAGAGTCAAACTTCCAATAATTGTAAACTCAGGATGTACTTAATTGTAATTTCCGTATTATTAACAATATATTATTTTTAGCCTCTATATAGGTTTTCAATCTATTAGTGTTAACTTTAATGTGGTGAGAAATAACATTTCATTTCATTTCATCTAATACGAGCAATTCTTGTATACCTATATAAAATCTTAATCGAGAAAACGTCTCCAACGATTTTCATGAAATGTAGTATGCAGAGGGTTTCGGGGGCGATGAATCGATCTAGCTAGGTTTCATTTCTAGAAAACTCGTTTTATCCGTGTTTTCAGGCCAGGAAAAACTGCTACAATATCATTAGAGCACGAAGGTAAATTTACAAAACCACCATCTACAAAAGCTCAGGTGGGAAATCGGGCTGTCCCGAATTTAGAAGACCCCGGTTCGAGTCCAGATGTCTCCAGTTCGATTATTTTTTCCCTTATTTTTCATCGTATCTAAATATAATTTCCAAAAACCGCGATTTGTGGTTTTACGTAACTTGTTGAATGAATGTGATGAACGTGAGGCAAGCGTTCAGTTGTGATGGTAGCAGTTCAACGCGCTACCACCGCATTTCACATTTTACGTATCTTAAACGCTGCATCAATTTGCGTATCTTGATGGATATCATAGGCAGTACTTTGGAAGATTGATACAAGCAAACTTGTCAATCATCTTCCTAATCCAGCGGCCCCTAAACTTTTAACATTATGGACCACTAAAAAACCTTTTTTTTACGCAATCCCACATCAAAATAACAAATGCAAGTTTTCACTTCACATTAATTCAAAATCATATTTGTTGCTAGAGAACTAGAATTCTAGGATGGATTGTCACAGATGACAATAGTGATTTGCAGAACTCCAGTGACTTGAATTTATCTAAATGTTAATTCTTTAAAAGTCAACTCTGATATTTAGATTACAACATTGATTTACAGGGGCTCAAAGCAAGCTACCTCACTCGGCTCAAAACATACTATTGAGGAGCAGTACATCATCATCGTCATCAGCCATTTGACGCCCACTGCGGGACATAGGCCTCCCTCATAAGCATGAGGGACTTTCCAGGCTTCCCAGTCTTACGCCGCCCGCATCCAGCGACTCCCTGTCACAGTAACCCGGTCAGGCCATCTGGTCTGGGTCTGCCCACGCTACGTCGTCCGGTCCGCGGTCGCCAGGTCAGAACTTTTTCGCCCCAACGGCCATCAGTTCTCCGAGCTATGTGCCCCGCCCACTGCCACACACACTGAACAGTACATACCTGGACGCATTTGTTTGATAGTGAATTCATTGATGAGGTGATGGTTGTGCTCGTTTAGGCTGCAGTGCAACGATACACAATCACTCTGGAATAGGAGGTCCTGTAACAAAACGAAACAAAACGTTTGCTTTAATGTATATAAACAACCAAAATACCTTAATACAACCCGGGCTCATTAGAACGCTGAGTTGCGGAAACCTATCACCACAAATACAAAAAATACAACCAAAATAAATTTTAAACTTACTTCAAAGTTTGTAGGATAATCACGCTAGATAATTTGACACGAAATTACCACAAAAATACCGCAAGGTTTAGTAGAATACCATGATAAGCACAATCTATGATTTGACTCACTTTATACTTTGTAATTGCGCAATGAAACAAATTCAGTTAATTCTCGTTTTATTTATCATGCCGCAGGTCGTAGGTTCGGTTCCCTATGGGGGCCGCCGTACATTGTTACAGATGGCCTCAGTATGGAGTGTATTTCCATGTTTGTGATGTCCTTGCCTGGTTACCATAGCACAAGGTATCCTAGTATGGTACCACCAAAAGTGATTGTGTTGAGTGGAGGTTATTTCTTGATATTTATTTATTTTTTGTTTGTACCCATTAATCTTAATCTAAGTTAGACTTTACTCTGCGGAGAGCGAAGGTCGAAAGGGCCCGGAGGACTGTACAGATAGCAAGTGCCACTATTTAGGAGGTCATGTACTGGAAAGACGCAGCTTTTGAGTGCGTGAATACGCAGGACTCGCGTCGTCATGCTACCTCTGCTGATTACGCTTTTAAGTGTGTGGTCGAAGGGTTATCGCCACAGTACAGACGCGGGTGAGGCAGGTCAGGTAGGGGTTGTAGAAGATGACGTTAAAGTCGTGATTGGTATTATGTACAATAGTTTCCAGTGTTTCCACTGTCTTCGTTAAGAGGGCTATCACATCATTTGCTCAAATTAGGAGGTTTTGGGCGACTAATTTTCGTATTTTAATACTAAATATTCAATTATGAAGTATTGTATCAAGAAGCACAACCTTTAATACAGGTATTTGTCAACTTAGTTTATGAAATTATATCGTTTATTTTGTTTAATTGATAAAATACCACAGCATGTTTTGTCAAAAATACGCGCCGAGGTATCTTCAGACACGTGATTGTACTATTAGAATTTGTAAAAATCACTAGTAAAAAATACGCAGGAATGGGACATATAAGTCTTATTGTATTTAATAAATCACATTTCAAATATTTTATTCACACTTGGCTAAAAAAAATCATGAAGTAGTGCGAATTTCTCCCATTTTTACCTCGATATTTTACCATTTCTAAACATTATTATCGATTGAAATTTGTACCATAAGGTACTTGAACTTATCCTTAACAGGAGTGTAATAAAAAAATACACATTTTTAATAATTTGCAATGGAAAATATATTTTTTACTTCTCTATATATTCTGCTGCAATCGTGCGCATCGATCAGTCTCGCGCGAAGCGCCCTTCGAGTAGGACCTACGTCACTTTTCTCGCCGATGCCGGTTGCGTATTCTACCTTTGAATTTTAAATTCAATGATTCTACGAATTTAGTGAAGCGCGTGCAACCGCGACTGACTCTTTTGATACTTTTCAAGTAAGTACTTTTCGAATTGGTTTTACATTATTATTGTATACATGAATCATTGTAATTATCCTTCATGATGTTTTCAGCAATGGGACGAAAACATAATACGTACCGTTTTTTGTTAAATAAAAGAAAGCGTAAAAATACTGAGTCTTTACTGATTGCAAGACAAGCAAAGTACGTACCTATCGGCCCTAATCTACTTTAATAAGTTATGTAGTTAGTAGTGTAGTTAGTTTAGTAGAGTATCTTCTAGTACGGTCTTTTCCGATTTTAATGGTTGTGAAGTTTTATTTTTACTATATATCATTGCAGGATAAAGAAAGGACCAACTAACAACAGCGTTTCCGAAATTGATATTACGAATCCATTTCCCAAGGGAGAGGAAATATTATGTATGGTAAGATTTTCGAATACCCCTTCAAATAAAAGTAGAGGGACACCCTACCCTCTTGCTTTTAGTGACCATGGCCATTATAATTTCTTAAAGTTTTACTTTATTTACAGGAGAGAACATGTTGCTAATGATTCCAAACCAGAAAAAACTGATGGAGTACTGACCGTGACATCGGGAGAGAAATCCCAAAACTCGAATTTGATTGATGTAAGCAATTTTTTTTATTTTGCTTACTAGTCCACTTTTTTATTTAAATTAAAGAAGCTGGTTAGTTAATATAATATTTTATTTTATTTTATAGAACAATGCAAATGAGTTTACTGAGTTGTTTGTGGTGGATACGGAATCTTCAAGTGACATAATTGTAAGTAAAATAAATTCTAACTATAAGTAGTGGTGTTGTGATAAGGGTCGATGAAAAAGTACAAAACTATAATAGAGATTAAAAACTGTAAAAAGCCCACATTTATTCAGTAATGTCATAAAAGAATAAATATTTTTATTTACAAAATGTTAATTACGCAGATAAAGTGCTTATAAAAGTTATTACATTTTAAATTCTATGAGACTAAGTACCTATACATATACAGGGTGGTATTTTGTAATGCCACCTGAAGGGAAAGTACTCTTTAATATTGTAGACAGAAAAAAGTACTTGTTCGATGCATACACATCAAACACCTTAATCAGCCATTTCATTGCAGCGGTGAAGTAAAATGTCACTTTCAAGTCAGTACACGATAAACCGCCGCCGTGTATTCATGTTTAGCATTTTAGCATAATCAATCAATATGGTCCTCGGGACCAATATTTGGTTTTGTCTTTACGTAAATGATAGATTTGATTATTTTATACTAAAGGTTTATTGATAGTTCCACAAATGTAAATGATATTTATTGTACTACCTAAATAGGTAGTACATAAATAAAATATTTACTAGTAGGTAAAGTGTTTCATTTTTTTTATATTTTTACCACCTGTAAATATGTATACATACGTAAGATGATTGAGTGCGTCCTGTTTTTATCCATCCGAAATAAATCACGTCGGAGAAAAGTATCAAAAAACTTTTTTCATAGTCGAACTATACACCCGACGCGCGGCATTGTGCCCCGGCGCTCGAGGTCATGACTCATCGGCAGTGCAATGGGTGAATTTACCTAAACTTGCGGTGCGCGATTTTGTGAACCGCCTCTTAAGACGGCTAGAATGCTAGCTCTTAGCCTTTTCTCCTCAAAGCCAACAATGGAGTCTTCTCGAAGCTGTAGGGTCGTTGGTTATTTATTTCATTCGTCTCTTCGATTTGTTAGATGAATTGCGTAAACTCCTTATTTAGTTGGAGCAAATTTCAAAGTCGCATATTTTACCAAAGCTAATTTTCACTGTTTGATTTACTATCGGTCGTTTATTTTTGCGAACGCCTTATTTAGTTGCAGCAACTTACACAGTCACATATTTTCATCATCATCAGCCATTTGACGCCCACTGCAGGACATAGGCCTCCCTCCTGGTTTTCTAACCACGAAGGGGTTAGCCATAATCGCCACACTTGGCAGGCGGGTTGGCGATCGCAGTATGCGGTTGGAATTTCAGGAAGACGCTGCTGCCCGTCTCCTGGTAATTTATTTCCTTAGTCGCCTCCTACATCCACGGAAGAAAATGGAGTGACGCAATTCTTAATCCGGCGCCACACGAATATTTTAAGCGCAGCAAATTTTTCCGGATTTGTTTCTTTATCGATCGTTTATTTTGTGTTCCTTTGTTAACCTCCGAAGTTCTGACCTTGAAAATAACAATAGACTATTTTACTAATTGTCAAATTACTCGACGGCTTTATTTATTAAAGTTAATATTGCTATGTGTACCTAATGAAATACAATGAGGAACTCAAGGAAATTCACGTCGTCCAACGTTGTTATGTTTAAGGCCATAGTGAACAAGTAGCAGGCAAACAGCTAGTATTCGATAAATTCAGTAGGTACCCAAAATTAACACAATTTTCATAGAATAAATTATGAAAACATAAATAAAGCTTTCGCTAAAATATGCGACTGTGCAATTTGCTGCAACTAAATAAGGAGTTCACGTAATTCATCTAATAAATCAGCCTTTTGATTTCTCGTTCCTAATTACACTTTTAAGTCTATTGTAGGATGTTAGTCACCTGCAGGGTATAGACGCGAGTGAGGCCAAGCGACTTCTCGATGCCGTCGGGCAAATAGGGGTCGTAGAAGATGACGTTGAAGCCGAACGCCTTGGCGCGCAGCGCGACCGCCGACCCGATGCGGCCCAGCCCGACGATGCCGAGCGTGTCGCCGCGGATCCGCGCGCAGCCACTGGCCGCCTCGCGGACTTGCTCCGGCCCTGGGGAACGGATTACGGTGGACGGAACAAACAAAAATAAACAAGTGCGAGTCGGACTCGCGCACGAAGGCTTCCGTACCATTATCTACACAACATTAGACAAAGATCTAATTTGATAACAGCGCCATCTATAGAAACCAACAAGAAGCGTCACTGACATTCACGGCATGATATCGGCGCTGTGAATGTTACATAAATGGCCGCTAGATGGCGAGCGCTGTCTTTAGACAACTTTTGTTGATGGGAGCCCCCTTAAATATTTATTTTATTCTGTTTTTAGGATTTCTTAAATACACCATCTGTGAAAATTTCAACTGCCTAGCTATCACAATTTATTGCCAGTAACTTAACTCTAATGATTTTCTGCCCTAGGAAGTTAGTGACCGAACCGGAACACAAAAAATTATAAGAAATCATCATCAGCCATTTAACGGCCACTGCAGGACATAGGCCTCCTTCGTGGTTTTTATAACCATGACGGGATTTGCCATAATCGCCATGCTTGACAGGCGGGTTGGCGATCGCAGTATGCTGTAGGAATCTCAGAAAGACGCTGCTGCCCGTCTCCAGGTAATCCCTTCTACGACATCCACGGAAGGAAATGGAGTGACGCTATTCTTAATCCGGTGCCACACGGTAAAGAAATGTTTATTTCAAATGTATGACCAAAAAGCAAAGCATGTACGGACCACAAAAGTGAGAGAAGGAATAACCCTTTAATTATACTATTTATCGTGTAGGTCTTCTCACGGTGCGTTACCTGTGAACTTCTTGCCGTCCCGGACCATGTTGGCGAGCCAGTAGGTCCGCCGGTACAGGTTTAGTATGAGACAGAGCGTCGTGTCTGCGACTTCCTCCACGCCGTAGCCCGGCACATTACATACTGCTATCCCTGGAATTAAAGGAACAACTCACTTTAATGAATGGTGTTTGCTATTTTACCTTAAAAAAAACTTTTTTCACAAAAAATACCTAGGCGCCAATAGTATGAAACAACACGGCACGTCGTATTTGTAATTCTACCAACAGAATAGAGGCCCTGATCTCTGCCTAACCCTCCGGGATACAGGCGTCAGTTTATGTAATGTGAAATTAAATTAAAATTTATTTACAGAAAGAAACCTCTTCTACACAGTTTTTCTAAAATTTATAATTCATAATGGATTGTAATGTAATGAATTATTAAAACAGTCCGAATCTTTATAGAATTTATTTGAGTAATCATAAGCAGCCTATATACGTCCCACTGCAGGGCACAGGCCTTCTCTCAGGGAGAGAGTATGGGCTTAATCACACGTGCCCACCGCGGATTGGCGGTTTGAAGCGCTGAGGTATGTGTATGTATTGATTAATATCCTTTGCTTATAAGCTAAGGAGAAGGAACCATAATGGACAGAGCAAAATTACAAACATGAACAGATGTCAATGATCCTAATACCGGCCCCAGATTCTGCGAAGGAGTAAGGAAGAAAGTGCCTGTGTTTTGGTTTGGTTGGTTTGAAGTTTGGTAGGTTTGCTTTGACGTTTGTAGGTTTTGGTGAATGGTTTTGGTTTCCAATCTAAAAAACCGTCTTCCTGATCAGCTCAATTATTCTAGCTCTACAAGATACACCTGAGATAGATAGATGGATAGATATAATATTCTTTATTGTACACAGAAAATACAATAAAAGAAATTAGTGTAAAGTTCTCATGCGAATTGATAGTCTGTAATTCCATGATATCTCTACTACAACTGACCTATCACAACCCAGGATAACAGAACTCGTTCACGATAGAACTGGTTATTTTATCGTTATATTATTCCGAGTGAATCAGAGTGAAAGCGTCGTGTGAGTAAAGTATAATCTTTATGCTTAGCTACCTTTCTGTGTAATAACGACCATAACAAACTTAAAATTAGTAGCGTAACATGGTCGGGTCGTAAACAATAGCAATGAGTCCGTTTAGAATCAACAGCTACTTTAATTATTCAAGGGCTTTAAGTACTAAGATTGTGATAATAAATTGTAAGGGGTCATCATAATCATCATAAGCAGCCTAAATACCGGCCTTCTCTCAGAGAGAATGAGCTTAATCACCCACCGCTGATTGGCGATTTCAAGCGCTGAGATATGTGAATAGCTCAGACACTCAGGTTTCCTACCGATGTTTTCTTTCACAGTTAGCGAGTGGTACTGCTACTATAACTTCACAAATGTACATAACTTAGAAAACAAAGTCATAGTTACATTCCCGCACTGGAAATCGAACTTGGGTCTTTCGCTTCAGTAAAATGTTCTACCCACTAGGCTACCATCGGTCTTTTCGTAAAATAGGTAAGGAATAATAAAAGTTGAATAAAGTGTCAGATCCTAGTCTCTATCTTACCTTCTGAGATACAGGCCTGAGTTTATGTATTATGTTATGAACAGTAAAGGTGTGCGTTTTCTGTGTTTTCCCAACAGTTTGATTTATCACTGTCTAAAATTTCCAAGCGAATTACACTGATAATGAAAAATGGAAAATCCCAAAGAGATATACCAAATATAATTATAAAGCCAAGTGCGAGGTAACCCATAGAATATGCACTATCGTAAATTTAGTAATCTTAGAATACTACCGTAAATTTAAAGATCAGTTTTATGTAGTGATAAGGCCGCCATCTGTACGAGTACACTTAGGTTAAGAAATATCTGTGTAATTTCCTTTTTTATGAACAATAAAGTGTTCTCTATATATCTATCTTCTTTGTTTTATCAGACCCTCAATATTTTAGAGTTAGACGCAAATAGGATACTTTCTCACGCGTGCTGTTTTTCCATCGTATATAATAATAATAACTACAGATTAGTATGGGTCGCCGTCTATGCCTAACGCTAGTGGCATTTTTCCGAGCGGTTCCGTGCTTCGCAAGGCACGTTAAGCTGTTGGTGCCGGCTGCCGTCGATAGATGGCAGTCGTTAAGCCAAGTCAGAGGCCTTAGGGCGGCTTGACAACTTCTGACAGTAGACGAGCCACTAGTCTACAAGCCTCCACCAATCCGGACTTGGCCCCCGTGGTGGAGTATGGCCTATACCTTCCTCAGGGAAGAGACCCGTGCCCCTCGGTGGGGACATAATGGGTTGATGATGATTAGTATACGATACAATTGAAAAGAGAGGCGTAGACTAGCTTTACTGTTGCCATGTAAACAGAGCGCCATTCTAGCATATTGCATCGACAGATGCAGCTCTGATTACAAGCGGAAGTCAAACCAGCGGTGTAAGATGGACACGAGGGCCCCAATCGGTAACGACAGTCCCAACAGTGCTGCCTAACTATCTAAATATGGCTCGCTTGGGCCAACTCTATCTGTTTATTCTATTTCTCTATTTTGGCTATTTCTCCTTCGGCAAATTCTCCGATATGAGGTTGCCTGAAAGAAATTGCTATTAGTAATAAGGCCGCCAATTGTATCTTTTCTTTTGTCATTGCTGTTTCTGTAACATTTTTACCAATTTACGATAAAGAATATTCTTATCTTATCTTTATTCATGGAGACACCTTCGTGAGTGTAACTGAATAAAATAATAGGGGTTAAAGTATGAAATTGCCGTTTTATTGCAATAGGTTCTTTGAATTGACATAGAATCTTCATGGTTTGAGGTTTTCGAATGAAACTTTTTTCAAATGGTTTCTATAATGTTCTTTTTTTAAAAAATGTGAAACATTTGAATATCGACTTTCAATTGTTTTTGTTATTCAATTTAGACAAGAAAGATGGATACTGCGAAAATTCGAGTGATTTTTGAATACGAGTTCCGACGCGGAACTAACGCGGCAGAAACAGCCCACAATATCAATGCTGCGTTTGGAGAGGGGTCTACTAATGAACGCACCGTGCGATTTTGGTTTAAACGCTTTCGTGATGGAAATTTCGACTTAAAGAACGAGCCACGAGGAAGACCGCCCACACAGGTGAATAACGATGAATTAAGAGAGATAGTGGAAGCCGACCCTAGTCAAACTACCCAGGAATTAGCGGCATGGTTTAACGTTACCTTACCCACAATATTGACTCACTTGCGTCAAATCAATAAAATAAAAAAATACGAAAAATGGGTGCCTCATAATCACTCGAATTTTCGCAGTATCCATCTTTCTTGTCTAAATTGAATAACAAAAACAATTGAAAGTCGATATTCAAATGTTTCACATTTTTTAAAAAAAGAACATCATAGAAACGATTTGAAAAAAGTTTCATTCGAAAACCTCAAACCATGAAGATTCTATGTCAATTCAAAGAACCTATTGCAATAAAACGGCAATTTCATACTTTAACCCCTAATATTCTACATTTAAAGCACTTTTCTTGTCAGGAGTGTGGCAAGTGGCAGTCCCTGGTCTCTGCCTACCCCTCTGGGATACAGGCCCCAGTGTATGTATGTATGTTATTTACCTTGTGACATAGCCAAAGTCGGCGCAGATCTTCTTTGTCTCTCTTTAAAAACCTATCTAAATTGTCCTCAGCACGGGTTAGTGCAACAAAAACAATATAATTAGTCTGACTAGTTTTTTTGTCAACCTAGCTAAATGTACCATAGTGGTGGTTGCACTTGCTTAGTTAGCCACACCAATAACCGTAGGGGCTTGGCATCTTCAACGGCACTCTTGCAATGTTTTAATTTAACGTATTCCAATTTATATGGGAGAGTCTAAAGATAATTGAGACAGAAGGACACTCACCTAACTCTCCGGCGGCCTTGACATCAATGTTGTCGACGCCGGAGCCGATGCGCACGATAATCCGCAGCGCCTTGAACTTCTCGAGGTCCTCCTTCGTGAGGATGATCGTGTGCCACATGAGCGCGCCCACCGCCTCGTTGAGCACCTTCTCGTGTATCTCGCTGGTGGACTGGGCGTCGCAGAACGCGACCGTCGCCACGTCCTTGAGGATCGGCATCTCGACCGTGCAATCGCGCCCGTCGAGTAACGCCACTAGGGGCCTGGAAATCAGAAATCAATAATTTATAATGCAGCCTATATACGTCCCACTGTAGGGCACAGGCCTTCTCTCAGAGAGAATATGCGCGTGCCCACCGCGGATTGGCAATTTCAAGCGCTGAGGTTTGCGAAACCCTCAGACACTCAGGTTTCCTCACGATGTTTTCCTTCACAGCTAGCGGAAGGTATTGCTACTATAACTTCACAAATCGGCTGTCCCAAAAAGAAACACAGTAAGGGATATTTTTTTTCAAAACCGAGATGTTTCCACTATTGGTTACTGGAACCAACTAGTAAAACCAACTCGGTTTTAAAAAAATGTCCCTGTGTTAATTTTTGGGACAGCCGAAATGTACGTAACTTAGAAATTGGTACATGCCGGGATTCGAACCCACGACCTCCCAAATGAGAAGCCGGCGTTGTACAACTCCGCTAACACTCGGTGGCGTTAGCTGGATCCAATGCAGATGAGGTCGCTGAGGTGTCGAAAGTGTGGAAACAAAGCTGCCTGCGCCTCTATTATTTATTTATGTATTTAAAAGGTAAACGTACACGTAACAGCCACAGAGGCCATTATAATCAGTCTTGAACTAGGCTGCAACCCAAAAGCAGATTACCCAGCATGATAGTAATCATTAAAATTATACATAAAGTACCTATCAGGATGAAACATTTTACATTACAAGTGTTTACAACTTATTTGACAAACCTAATAATAATAATAATAAACCTATGTAATTGTCTCCATATGCCATGTAAATTATGCAAGTATCCACTGTGCTGAGTTATCCATCTTAACGATTCCGAAGTGTTAAAATATGTATATGACAGCTGAAGTTACTTAAAAAAGCAAAAATTGAAGTTACCCAACCCAGTGGAGACAAACATAATAGATGCGTTGGGTCTTGTTTATATTGCATAATGAATTACATACACTGCAACGGCAGAATCACGGTCGGGTCACGGGACTTGTTTTGTCAGCAGATTTTTTGTTATTTCATCCATAGGAGGCAAACATTTAACAAAATTGGAGAAAAGATATACTAATCATATCGGATAACAGGCCCTGGTAACAACAAATAGCCTGACAAACCCACAAGAGAATGTGTACAAACTGTTTATCAATGAACTATAGTGATAGTGATAAAGACTGCGCTGTTTCTGCTGCGTACTGTTTGTACCTAGGTACTTTAATCTGAGACCTGTTTCATATAACTACAATTCATGGTTTACTATTGCAATTCGATGGGTTTGATAGCTCGATGCCCACTATCGCACTTTGTTACGTTTATTTAATCTCAATACAATCGGTAGCACAATGACAACTTTTGCAAATCTTCATACATTATACCACACCATGCCCACTGTAATAATTATAAAAAGTTTTTGTTCTTGCCTGCATAAAGAAGTATTTATTGCCAAAACGAAAAACAAATATATTATGCCAACATGCTTTGTACTATTTTAGGCATACTGCGATCTCACTTACGACGGCATTGTGCAACTGATTGTATTGAAAAATAATAAAAGTGACAATGTGCTATAGCGGGCATCGTGGTATCAAACCATTCGATGCAAATTGCAAAGTTGATTCACCCACACATTAACAAGTAGACTACAAAGGAATCGTATTTTAATAAATAAGACCGTAAGTGCTCAGTCAAAGGTCTGTAGGTATATAACACTCTTTGATTTGTTTATTCAGCCAAAGTAGAGGTATTCTGTTTTTAGGGGTCCGTACAAGAAGATTATTACTAAGACTTGACTGTCCGTCTGTCTGTATGTCTGTCACTAGGCTGTATCTCATTAACCGTGATAGCTAGGCAGTTGAAATTTTCACAGATGATGTATTTCTGTTGCCGCTAAAACAACACATACTAAAAACAGAATAAAATAAATATTTAAGGGAGGCTCATTTACATAACTGTTGTGCTTACCTATAAGTGGTGTACATACACGTAATCTATCCTTTTATTTAACTCTATTGTACTACGAATAATAAAAGTTCACGAAGCGAAAGAGATCTGTCAAGCAGGACTGTGGCAGGTGGCAGACCCTACCTCCGGGATGCAGGCTTGAGTTTGTGTTATGTATTTATCTGGTACAACACTGGTATCTGTATGTGTGCTCTTGGTGCGCCTAATAAAATAAAATAAATAAAATTATGTGGAGCGGTAGGACGCCAGATTCTCATTCGGGAGATCGTGGGTTCGAATCCCGGCATGTACAAATGACTTTGTCTTGTAAGTTACGTACATTTGTGAAGTTATAGTAGTAATACCACTCGCTGTAAAGTAAAACATCGTGAGGAAACCTGAGTGTCTGAGCTATTCACATACCTCAGCGCTTGAAATCGCCAATCCGCGGTGGGCACGAGTGGTAATTTGCCTATATTCTCGCTAGACGTATAGTATAGGCTACATAAAAAAATATATATAGACTAGCAGTTGCCCGCGACTTCGTTCGCGTGGTAATTTTGATGTGTATTTTTCCGGGATAAAACACTGCCTATGTACTACTACGTTCAGTCGTTTTTGCGTGAAAGAGTCACAAACATCCATCCATACATACATACAAACTTTCGCGTTTATAATATTAGTAAGGATAACGATGTGATAGAAAACCCTATTCAACTCTCCTCCACGACTGGCTCGTGTGTAAACGGCCTTACCACACTAACAATAAGGGACACTGGCCTCAAACTTCCAAGGACGAGTCCGGAGACCGGTCAGCGCAAAAACTGCACGGCGTGTTTATTATTTATTATTTGTACCGAAATAGATGGTGACTCACATAATATACCTTGTATATAAATACGCGGCCATCACGATAGTGATTTGATTACGTAACGCCTAATGGGGCAGTAGCTGTGGAGGTTTTAAGTGGATTTTAAGTGATCGCTTGTCAGTTTAGTAAGGTAGTCGTAATTTGGTGTTTGATATTCTAATTACTGACTTTCCCTTTTTTCTCATATTTTAAGTGTATAATGTAACTTTAATCTTAACGATACTTTTAAAGTAGACTTTAATAAGGTATAATTTATCATGACGAATGAAAGTTAGGCAATTTAGGCGATTTTATGTCATTTAATCTTTATAATATAGTAATTTCCGGGATGAAAAGTATCCTATCTCCTTCCCCGGGACTCAAACTATATCCATACCAAATCATCTAAATCCGTTCAGCCGATATTGCGTGATTGAGTAACAACCATACAAACATCTTCACAAACTTTCACATTTATAATATTAGTAGGATGTCCGTAACATTGTTTTGTGTTACGGACATAAATAAATAGATGGATCCGCGGACCGGACGTCACAGCCTGGGAAGGCCACCCACCAGATAGTCTGACGACCTGATTACGGTGGCGGGGAGTCGCTGGATGCGGGCGGCACAACACCGGGAAGCTTGGAAAACCGTGAGGGATGCCTACGTCCTGCAGTGGATGTCAAAAGGCTGATGACGATGAGATGGATAATTCCAATTTCAAAAACGAAAAGTTACTGAAATTTTTTCTTTCAAAATTTAGCTACAGAAAATATTCTACATATTTTAACCCCTATATTATATCTAGGATTCGGCGGACTAAAGCACTAGTCCAAAACAAAATTGTTTGAGGCAGTGAAAAAAACCTTTTCTAACATTCTTATTGTATTAACGGAGAGCTGTTATAAAACAAAGAATTGAACATACATATTTTTTACATAAAATAGAGAAACTTCTATTTTAATTACTTATGTTGTACAGAACAATAATTTAATGACAATTTGACTATGTTCTTTAGTTCGCCGACCCTAGAATGTCCTCCACAGTAGTAACCTACAATGACAATGGGGAACTTGCATCTAACTTAGATTGGAGTGACTTTGCTTTTAAACCATACAAATCATATAAAAACCTAGGGAAAATTAAACGATAAAAATATTTCTTTCGCGATTTTCGGGGCCACAAAATATGCAAAAAATAAAGTTACTCTAATGACATAAAACTTATTAGATTCCGTTTTGACATTGAATTCTGAACTTTTTCTTATAAGTTTGTACATACATAAAAACATTATTTTACGAGATAACTCAAATATTCATAAACTTTACGTTAGGGAGTGACGTCATAGTCTAAGGTCGATTTTTATGGCGCGTTTTAGTACAACGTGACTATATTGACTTTTCGACTGGTTATATTATAAAAAGTATTAGTCGCAGAGAAAAAAAAATACCACGTTAATTTATCTTTTAACGTGTCCTCTCCTATTCTATTACAACATATTTTTGTGCAAGATCTCCATTACCCAGAAGGGTCAGAACGTAAAATGTTGCCTTCGAAAGCGCATGAACCTTTTTGCGTGGACACTACGTCGCGTCTATACTACACGTTGGCACGGGCAGCTTTACAATCAAAATATAAAATAAAATGCTACCAACTGTAACTTGAAATTAAATTATTCTACGTTTGGACCATATATATCCCGTCATAAATTAATTGAATTCAATTAGGTAAAGCTCCTTCGAACAATTAATACGACACCGAAGAGATGCATAAAAAATTAACAGTGAAAGTACAACGGAAGACTCTAAGAGTCCTGCTAAATATCAAAACTATCCTAAACATGCTAAATGTAACTCTAATATCGATGTATTTGCTCGCAAATTCCGTCCAGTCAGTCGATGACCTTGGCTGATAGCTACGGACTGACTGTCTGAGCTGAATTCAATGTCAACAAGTTATGTTCTTCATTACTTTGCATGTGTTTCAATCAACGTTAACTGTTTATCAGAAACTAGCTGGCCGGCGAACTTCACCTCAGAATCAATTTCTGTTTAAATACTTACGACCTTGTTATAAAAAACATGTTTCCTCTAAAGCAACCCTCAGAGGCAATCTATTTAAACTTTGGTTACGTTTTTTCCTCGTAAAATCTCCACCACAGATTATTTTAATCGGCGTGTATCGAGTGTTTCAAGGAATCGTGTTTTTACAAATTAGAGCATAAGTTATTCTGCTATTCAGGTGGAGATAAATCAAGAAAACAAAAATCATATTAATCAGTCCAGTCGATCTTGAGTTATAAATGGTGTAACGCTGTTTTGTAATGTATAGATCTACAACTAACTTCACCTGCTTATATTTCGATCAAAATACATACTCTGCGGTGGTAGCCTAGTGGGTAGAACATTGGACTCGGAAGCGGGAGACCCAGGTTCGACTCCCAGTGCGGGCATGTACCTATGACTTTGTTTTCTAACTTATGTACATTTGTGAAGTTATAGTAGCAATACCACTCGCTAACGGTGAAGGAAAACATCGTGAGGAAACCTGAGTGTCTGAGCTATTTACATACCTCAGCGCTTGAAATCGCCAATCCGCGACGGGCACGCGTGGTGATTAAGCCCATACTCTCTCTCTCTGAGAGAAGGCCTGTGCCCTACAGTGGGACGTATATAGGCTGCTTAATACATACTCTAAAATATATATTTTGTTTTCCCCAGTACACAATGCACTTAATAAAGCGCCTAGCATAAGCATGTTACATTATGTAGTAGGAGACCGGAGTCCTCAATAGGATTTCCCCGTGTTGTGAATCGCCTGGCTTCCACTTCTCAAAAACCGAGGGCACTGTTCTTAAAGTATAGTTTATTGAAGTGTGCAATACATTGTGCATTACATTAACTTGTTTATATTTTATAGAAGTCTATATTTTTTTTTGCCATGCTCCAAAATGAGTAGAGTAATTAAAACGTATGTCCTCAATTCTAACTAGAATCTAAATAATTGAGTCTTTCCAAATTTTTATATCATCACACGTGTTGAAATATAACAAACGTGTCACACACGACACTTTGGGAACGATCTCCGAGTAGAATTAGAAGTACAGAAACTCCATCGAAACACCAATTAGACGAAACAACGAATCAAATTGTGAATACTCGAAACTTTAATAGAGTACGACAGTGGCCTCCGAACAAAGTTGGTTAATCACAAACGTCTACCCGGCGAATAATTAAAGCACGCCAGTGTGATTAAACTAATAATTTTAACTTTCCGTCATAGCGGAGCGGAATTATTATTATTGCCGGGAGAAAGTTTCGCTCCCGAAACGAGAAAGTAATTCGGGCCGGGTGTGGGGCGAGTTGTGCCGAGTTCGGCGGAAAGTTTGCTGGGGGCGGACGAAAACAGATTTGGTGGCAAACAAAGAGCGGCCCGGCGGCTGGGGGCATCGGAGACACTGTGTCACTGCAGGCGGTTAACTCGACGTGCTGTGCTCAGAGCTGTGATTACAATCGTATAACTATCAAATTCCATACCAATTAGGCCTAACTTCAGCTCAGCGTCCTGACAAAATGCCGAATATTTTAGTCACAAAATTAATTTAAGAAATACTTGCGCAAAATGCCGAACATATGAGAAAAACCCGGACATTTTAGTCACAAAATTAACTTAACCAACATTCGAGTGGGATCGAGGTATAGAGGGCGCAGGCAGGTAGATTAGATTAGGATAAATTAAAACTCAAAAGTCCGGACGGAAGCCCTGAAGTCCAGATAGGTGCGAACGAATCGAGATGGACAGTTAGCCTAAAATAAATTCAAACAAAAACGTTTTTTTGTTTAAAATTGATATATCATGTGAAAGTAAACGGTAAACGGTACAGCATTTCGGGTCAACATCTCGACATGAAAATTCCAATTATTAAGTGTAAAAACGATTAATGCGCCAATGATATGCCCTAGGGGTGGGAAGGCGCGCGTGCACTTTTCTCTCGTAATATCCAAGAATCCTTCCGGTTCTCAACACCAAGTTGAGCTTCTGAAGTGAACATATCCGGGGCGGGGGCTACGCAACCCCTTCGGGCAAGTTTTGATGGAAACCAAATAGGATTAGCGCGCGGAAAGAATAAGTGAAGTGAGGAGCAGTAGGCGACGGACGAGTCGGCTTTCGCTAAACTTGTTTCGGCGCTTGTTTTGTTTCGCGATTGTTCTTCGGAGTCGCTGTCGTATGCTGGGCTGCATTCGATATGTAAGCCACCGCTTAGCTTTTTGTTTAGCCTTAAAGTTTCGTACATATGAGAGCTCAGGTACATAATCAATTAAGTAGACCGGGTGTGGTGTAAAGAAAGGATAACCTAAGAACCGTTTCTTCAGCGACGATAATTTAAACTACGTATTTAAAGATTTATATTTCATACCACCTTGAAATAAAGGAAAATTGAATATTAAACTTTTGCTTCAAAGCCCTTTAAATTACTTTATTGCATAAGAAACATTGATCAGGACATAAGAAATAGAATGTACAAAGATGATCGAATTATCGACACTGAAGAAACTGGTTGTAAATTACATAAACGTTCCTGATTATCAATTATTTATTTACGCCACACTCTGTACATATTTTGGCTGTAGACGATTTGATATACTTCAGCCGCCATAAAATACCACCCACTCAAATAGAAAACCTGCTGCATCAGTCACATGAGGGCACATTTGAAAGACCGACGCTCTCTCCAGCCGTAACAGTAGCCGTGACCGAACTAGGCCGGAAAGAATCATCATCGTCATCATAAGTTAGTATCAACCACGCACTATATGAGCAGCAAGTTACAGTGTTATTTACAAAAACACGATTCCCTTAAACCCCATAAATAGTCTGTAAAGACTCGACTACTAGTCTACCACAGACTATTTTATGCGGCGTTTACGTTTTTTTTTTTTAATCGTATTTTAAAAATAAGAATGTAAGTCTAACTGAAATTACATGATGAGACGCCCCAATGAACCGCCAATCAGTCGGACCGCTTCTCAGGAACAGGTCCGGCATCCGGCTATGCGGGAAAATGTTGTAGGTAATTATTAATTACTAGTTAATATGTATGGCAAGAGCTTTACACAAATTAAGCGTTATCTTCGAAGAAGTATGTAAGTAGTTGCCTCCCCAGGAAAATTTTCTCGTATTAATTAATAAATACAGTGAAAGTTTCGAATTCCCTTCAAAATAAGAGAGTTATAATGTACTGTACACCAGGATTCCCATGTGACGATAGCGAACAGCCACGTATTTTGACTAAGAAGGTGTAGAATTTGTGAAGTTAGAGCTTGATAGTTAGGACGTGTAGAGTTAGAAGCTCGGCTCTACACGAGATCTGATAACTTTTTGCAGTGCGAGGTATACCTCGTATACGATCTCGTCTTGGCATTGGTGGGATTTCACTTCTCTTTGTAAGCTAATTATGACAATATATTTTTTATTTCGTTCATTTTTTTTTTCTCCTATTTTAAAGGGTGATTGACTATATGTATTTTATTATTATTTATAACGTGGAGTCCCAATACCAATTTTCAGACTTCTAGCATCAAAATTACAAACTTCCATCCCCTAGTTTAAGGGTAAAAGTTCCAAGTTTTAGAACGTTTTTTGTTGTTTGTTTACTACTTAGCGTAGCTTACATACCAAATTTATGGATTTTAACCTATGGATTTTGATGATCATCATGATCATCAGTTTCATCAGTGAATCAGTAACAAAATCGGGTTTTTTAGATATCGATAAAATCTAAATTATAAGAGCTATGCAATTGTAGATTTATATTTATTAATGAGTTCACTTATGGCACCACATCCCGAGAATTTTGCTTAACTGGTATAATCCAAACCTAAGTTATGAATGTTCGAAAAAAACGACGAAGCGCTTCGAGAAACGGTAGTAGTGCCCTTGCGCTTCGCTTGGCTCGTCTCGACTGTGTGCCCCCAGATAATTTTATTTTTTAATACAAATCCAAAATAATATTGTTAGTTGATTATTCAACACCCATAATAAATAATCCAACGATTCACAGACAAAATCAAAATCAAATTTTTTTATTCAAAGTAGCACAGAAACTGCGACTTAATGAACGTTACAAGTTAAACTAGGTGTCCATTTCAAAATCTAGATCATTTTGGAGAAAAAATGGACAAAAAAACTCCAAACTTAGTCTTTTCAAGTCCTTAATTTACAGGATTTATATAAATGTTCTAAAACTCATGCATTGAACTGGCTTTAATTCCAGACATCATTGTCATCTAAATAATCTTTAATGTTATAGTAGCCTTTTTGGCACAAAGTGCGCTTCACACATTTTTTGAACCGCGTTTCTGGCAAGCTTATTATATCTTCAGGGATCTTATTGTAGAAACGTATACAATGCCCCATAAAGGATGTATTAACCTTTGCCAGCCTAAATTTTGGGAACGAAAGTTTATGTCTATTTCTAGTATTTACATTGTGTTGGCTACCTACAGTTTTAAAGTCACTGATATTTTTCCTAACATACATAATATTTTCATAGATATACTGACTAGCAACTGTTAGGATGTCAGTTTCTTTAAAGAAATCTCTTAACGAATGAAAAATGAATGTGATTCACAGAACCCCAGTGACGTTTTCACGTAGCCCACTTTAGGAATAGCTGGTGTAGATTATTGCAAAAACATACAAAATTTATACTAAGATCTGGCCGTTACACTGCTTTAGCAGTTTGGCAATTGTGTTAAATTGTAGACTTCAATGGTTTTCTTCAACTATAAATAATAATAATCATCACTGATTTTTCACTGATCAAAATTGATAATGATGATGGTGTTAGCATGTCAAACTGCTGTTAAAAAGGCATTTAATATCCCCTTAAATATCATGTTAGAGTCAACAGCAGGACTTTCCATCTTGTACTAGGCATAATGATTATGTCACGAGTGTGGAGCTCAATGACAATGACTCATTGAATGCTCGTTGGAATGTATTATGGCGGAAATAGCATTAATATGAATACTATGACTAGACCTCAGATCAGCTTAAATGTGTTTGTAGGTGTGACACTGTGTCAGGTACTTGGATGGCGCCTAGGCATATGACTGTCTTTTAAAGGTAACTCTAACCCCCAGTTTCTCGTATACTAGCACGCTGTTAATCTACTGTTAACAGCTGTCAATTTACCAAAGTGCATACATGTTTTGTTTTATTCGTGTAATTTTATGTGTGCAATAAAGTATAAAGTAAAGTACAAAACAAAACCACTGACAGCTGTTAACTGTTAGATTAACAGCTTGTTAGTGTACGAGAAACCGGGGGTAAGTCGGATAAATCCAATCCTAAACTAAACGGACTACCTAAGCATTGAAGGTTTTGAAGTTTCGTATCAGGAGATTAGATAATACTTTTTAAAGTTTTTTAGTAACATTAGATTAGATTTACATCATGTTACATGTATCATATCAATCAATCGTAAATCGGGTAAAACCAATCCTAACAAGTTTCTGACAAATAAACCTAGGAATTGAATGTTTTGTGCACTTCGTATCAGGAGATTAGATAATATTTTTAGTTCGTTTAGTTACAATAGATTAGGATTATTAATATATATCAATCGATACGTAATATTGTGCCTTATGTTACTCGGTCGTTCTATACCCCATTAGAAATACATGTACTTATATTTATCGACTGGTCATACGAGCAACAGTGGAGAACTTGTCTCAAAATGAGTTTTTTTATAGACGTATAAAAACTCCAAACCAAATTTTTCTTGGGGTTTTACAGGTCGCAAAAAATGCTAAACATCAAGGACAACAATATTTAAAAAAAAACTGAATTTCTTTCAATTCTGAACTTTTTCTAGTAAGGATGTAAAACATAAAACATAACGAGCAATGGAGAGACCTATGTTAGTAGTTTCACTGCGTGATCAAATCAGGAACGAGGAGATCCGCAGAAGAACCCTAGTTACTGATATAGCTCAAAGAATAATTGCTCAGTTGAAGTGGCAGTGGGCGGGGCACATAGCTCGGAGAACTGATGGCCGTTGGGGCGAAAAAGTTCTGACCTGGCGACCGCGGACTGGACGACGCAACGTGGGCAGACCCCCCCACCAGATGGTCTGACGACCTAGTTAAGGTGGCGGGGAGTCGCTGATGATGATGATGAGTGGAATAACTTTTCAGCCGATTATAATAACCGTAGACAAAATCTTTCAAAAATAAACCATTATTTATTTTTGAACAGGCAGTGTTACCCCAATAAGTTTTTTTATATGGAAATTCTCCATTAAGAACAACAGCAAGGTTGGTAAAGGAGAACTTCCATTAACAACACAGCAATTATTATTTTTGTAGTCCTATGATTTAGCATGGGATCTTTAACTTTTTTTGTAGGGCCGCCGGTGGTGATTAAACCCACACTGTCTCTCTGAGAGAAGGCCTGTGCCCTGCCGTGGTACGCATATTATGTGTAAGCAGGGTATGTTATGCTCTTACCTAGCCTGTAAGGGTCCATTGGCAATGGGACCCCGCATGCTATCCATACGCGCTCTTTTTGGCAGCATCTTGCGTTTGTCCATTTAAAGCGGCCGAGCCGCTTTAACCACCACTCCGCAGCGCGTCACCTGCAACAAGACAATTGGACAATCAGATAAAAAATAAACAAAATATAAGCAATGTATAAGAAGAAAAAAAACCATTAAAAAAAACATGTTAGTCAGTAGGCTAGGTTGGGTTAGGCTTGTGATCTCGCTACGAGCGGAGCGAGCGAGGCGAGGGGAGCTCCCTATTTGTTACCAATAAATGCTTCTGACGAAACAAAATTACCTTGTTATAGGTTACTTTGAAAAGCGAATTAAATTGGTATTGCAAAATGAATTAATTGTTATCTGTAAAATGTTGACATGTAAGTTTTAAACATATAATTAATAATGCATTTTCAAAATGACTGCACCTCAAATTAACCTTTGTATTGTCAAATTTTGCTTATGAAGAGATTTTTTTTTTAATTTCGTTGTTTTTACAATACAGTACGTAAAACATCATAGACCCTTTATTAATGAATGAATGAACGACTAATGAAGGTTGAGGAAGCGAAAGTGATCTGTCAGGATCGTGGCAAGTGACAGTCCCTGGTCTCTGCCTACCCCTCTGAGATTATTATGCATGTATGTATGTACCCTTTTTTATTATTTGAGAAAAGATGGCCAAAGTGGCGTTCTTCGCTGCCTTTTAATCTAATCTATTACCAAATGTGGGGCCTACCAGGAACTGTATAATGCCAATTACTTACTTTTTTCAAATAAACTATTTAAATAACCTTCATGCTGGAAAGATCTAATTCGCTAAATTTTCAGCGTACTCGAAACGTCCAATTCGCATAAGGTCCAACTCTCATAATGACCAAGTCGCAAAATGACCAATTCTCAAAAGGTACATTTCTCAAAATGTCAAACGTTCGAATAACGGTGTTATAGGTGTTTAAAACGTATAAAGAAAGTTTATTTACTAGTGACCGTGTGAAATGGCTTGGGTGCCATCTACAAATTACGATACACGTTGAGGGAGAGGGCGGAGGTCCACAATGTGTGACAAATTGACATGGAAGAGATAAGTATAAAATTAAATCTCAGCATAACTTCCACTCTTACGAAAATCTTAATATAATACCAACTATGTACATTACGTATAAAGTTGGTTATACATATTAAAGATTTTCACTTTGTAATTTTCATTATTTAAAAAAAAGATACATAACTTGGAAATTAGCTTGGCTTTGTAAAAACATATTTTAAATAAAGAAACAAAATTGGAAGTGCTGTTTATATAGTTTCTAAAATATGTCATCTTTCACGAGTGGAGGGGGCGGGGTCACACAAACGAGACCACATGCGACAAGGTGGGGTAGGCTCAAAAAATCATGAAATCCGTGCGAAGTAATTTATGGATGGGCCCTTGTAGAATGCAGACCCATTACCGTCGCTTTGGCAGCAGTAAATCGAACTAACAATGGATTTTATAAAATGAACACATTATTTTTAATCCCCGAACTAGCAAAGATTTTTTTTACTACTTCGAAGGTAATGTTCATGCCAAAACTGTTTGACTAGCGTGCTCTAAATTGGATCGCAATAACGAACTGTATTTCTCGAGCCCAATCATCATAATCAGCCGGTGTCAGTCCACTGCTGGACATTGGCCTCTCCCTTTCTCGAGCCGAATATCAAAAACAATGCAGAGCCTAAGCTGCTGCTAAAAGCGTCAAATTTTGGCCAAGAGTTCCTTACACAGTGACCGCTTAGAAAAAAAATTTTTTAGTTCAACCCCTAGTAAGGTGAATAGAGAATGAAAGTTTTAAGGAAAATTGGTGGTGAAGCCTCTGTTTATAAACAAAAGTTAGCTTTCTCAGCGTTTTTGAGAATTTAAGTTTGCATGGCGCAGCCTAAGCCAGTGGGTCTAGAAGCACGAAATTTGCACAGAAAATACTTATAATATAACGAAAGGTCCTGATAGCCCCAAAAACCTTAGAAGAGTAATGTAATTTGAGGAAGATTTTAGGTGAAACTTGTCGGTTTTTTGGCCGTAAATTCGGTGCTCAGGTGATTTTCAAATGCCATGCTTACGGAACTCCAGGCCAAAGCTAGTATTACATAATTATGTTAAAAACCGGTCAAGTGCTAGTCAGACTCGCGCACGAAGGGTTCCGTACCATTACCTGTTGCCATTATTGCCATTATTAATATAGAGCAAAAACGGCAAAAAGAAATCACGTTTCTTGTTTGGGAGCCCCCCTTAAATATTTATTTTATTCTGTTTTTAGTATTTAGCTAGAGCGGCAACAGAAATATATCATGTGTGAAAATTTCAACTGTCTAGCTATCACGGTTCATGAGATACAGCCTGGTGACAGACAGACAGACGGACAGTGGACTCTTTGGGTACGGAACCCTAAATCACTGACCTAAAGTTGCTCTGCAAATTCCGGATCCGTGTTGCAAAGTGCTGCTTACTTTGTATACCACGGACCCGGGGTTTCGGGACTCAACACAAGTCAATATACGTGGTTTTTGGTCTTGTATGTTGTCTTCACATTAGCTGTAGGCATTTGTAAATAACCTATTGCGATCACTGTAGATCCGATTCCGGTTTTCACTATCAGTACAGTCATTCAAATGAACGTTATCACTGAAATCCACGAATGTCTGCGGCATTTCAGCTTCGAAGCGGTTTTATCGACGAAAATATTTGACATATCGCGTAAGTGTCGTCATGTATCGCCAATTTAAGTCGATAAAATTTATAAGCTTATACGAATTTAAATCCGTACTACTGACAGAGGTCTCTCAGGTCAAGAGTTAATCACCCACCACGCCACAGTCGGGTGATATCAAGCCTTAGATTATTCCTCACGATGCATGTTAGTTGTTAGCGAATGACAGAAATAAAAATAGAATGTTATCGCCAACCACAAAGTTTATGTTGTAATTCTACGACTAAGATACAGGATACACTGAAGTAACCTAGTTTAGGGACCATTTGTTTCACGTTAGCGTAATTTATATTAAAGGTACTGTAAAATAATATATCAATTTCTATTAATGCGTATAAAGAAAGTATTTTATTATTATTTTACAAAATTACTTTTGACTTAAACATGTACGAGTATTATGACCTACACAGTGAACAGGATTTGGCTCAGCATTAGCTGACACGTAACGCTCGTTTTGAGTAATTCTAGTCCCAGTAACCCCACTCCCAGAGTTGATGTGTGAGAGTTAACCTAACTCGGTCAAGTAAAGCTAACTAAGGGCTAAAGATTTTAGATTACACTTCATACTTCAGCGCCTGAAAACGCCAGGTTCAGTGATGGGCACGCGTTGTGGGTGTACTCGCTCTCTGCGAGAAGGCCTGTGTACTGAAGGTCATGGCTGTTCGGCTTAAGCTTATACAAAATCGAACCAGAGACCTACTGATTGGGAAGAAGATCTTGTCGATGTTCGGCTTAAGCTTATACAAAACCGAACCGGAGACCTACTGATTGGGAAGAAGATCTTGTTGATGTTCGGCTTAAGCTTATACAAAATCGAACCAGACCTACTGATTGAGAAGAATATCTTGTTGACAAGCCACCGACACCCACTGTGCTACAAATCGCTTTACTCCTTTATTAAACGACAGCCAAACAAAAATAATGTCCTAGAGAGAACAAAAAGAAGGTTTCAGGGTTATTGTATACATAACTTGGTCAGTTCCTTTACTACTAATCCATGGACCGAAGTGTGTGGTCTTATTTGAAAATTTCTGTCATGACGATAGGATCACCAAAACTGGCAGTCTTTATTTTTATATTTGTGTTTTTTTTTTTTAGTTACTAAAGAACAGTAACTAGTCTCGAATTAATCACTGTAGGTCAATAAACCTTACACGCGTGTGCTCATTATAATTCTTGTCTTAAGACAGTTTGCTCCCGATTTTTTGCTGTTACCATTTGAAATTCAGTGACGCATTTTTATCGATCCGACTAAGATTCAACTAAGTTATGACTCAGTCTGTTGGAGTAGAGATGGCGACCCCTTGATTATTCTACCCGAAGACGGGAATTTGAGGGAAATTTTATCAATACTGTCCGAAGAATATTGTTAGCTTCAATTTTCGTCCGAGAGATATTCTCTCAATTTTGGAGTTTAAATAACTTAAGGCCTTAACATACTCTACTCTCTACCTGAGAGTAGTCTTGTGCCCTATAGTGGGACGTATATAGGCTGCTTATGTTACCATATGCTAGCTGATTTTTAACTCAACCTACAACCAATCAACATACTTGATAGGTGAAATGCTCGGATGCTGTTCTGTATGGACACCATTTTTTAAGATGCCGATTAAGATGACGGTCTTGTCATTATCAAATGAACTGCAGTTTCACTCACAATATGTTCCTTACCGTACCAATATGTTTGCCGTAAGCGAATCGCTTATTGCATATGGCTGCTACAGTTAAGAACCATAGAAACAACCGAATTAGACCAGTCAGGTATATGCCGGGATTCGAACCGGTTGCCTCTGACGCCAAAAGCTCTGCCCATTACTCTGTTGAAATTGAAAACCGCCCGTATTCCTGAAGTGTTTAATTAGTTTAATGAAAAGTAAGGGCTACTCACAATTCTTTGGATAGAGACATTTAGCCGTGGGTCGGCTGCCTCAGAGGCTTTTGGTGCACTGGAGCATATCACCTACGGAACAAACATCAACTTTCAGCCATGGGGTTAAATAAATCAAAATAAAACTAACAAGTAAAAATAAAACGAAAGGTATTAACAGGATGGCGTTCGAGAACAAGATTAGTAAATAAATGCATAATTTTTTATTAGGGAATATAAATAATAATAAAAGATTTATTTCAGGCAACTAGGCCCACGCCTTAACCTAGTTATAAATACAGCACGAAATATAGAGTTATCTTAAAGCCTAGTTTGGTTTGGGAGTTTCTCGCCTTCCTATAGCAACGGAACACCATCCTCTCTGGCGGGAAGTCTGGACTCAGAAAGACTGTCGCATCTGAGGCTAGCACCTGAAGTCTGTATGGTTTAAAATCTTTAGATCGTTCAAACTCCAAGCGGTCGATGCCTATGATAGGCCAGTCTTTATGAAACAAGATCTTACACCATTCTTGGACATGGCGCACAATATGGTGACAATTAAATACTTAACTCCAGTCACGCCTGATGGTAAACGAAGACGGGGTCTAAGATGTTACTGTTAGCCTATTAAATACCGGTTGTTAACTAGAGCTACAACATCACAGCAATGGAAGGTTTGTCATTGGAAGATAACAGTAACAAAACGACATCTAATTTCATAATGTCATAGTTATTCTCCAATGTGGAAATGTTCATTGACTGTACTTTGAAACTGGTAACCAATAGATAGAGCCGAATGAAGAAAGTAAAAAAAAAAGCATAAAATTACTAATTAAAAATCAACATCTTTAATTATCTTCAAATTTAAATTTACAAGAAATTAACACAAGGAGGATTTAAATTCAGGATGGCACCTATGATAGATCGGCTTGATAGTTGTGCCAAATTAGTACATATAGTAGATGTAGTTCTACCCTATGTTTTATGGCAAAACCCTTCGTGGTTATGAAAACCACGGGGGAGGCCTGTGTCCTGCAGTGGGCGTCAAATGGCTGATGATGATGATGATGATTGAAACTGTCGATAGGTAATTCAGAGTTGTTCTCATAATGAAAGTTGTTTTGTCTTTATGAAATTTATACCACTCAAGTTTTAATATATTGGATATTAACCCAGCGTGAGTGAGGTCGGGTATACCTGAGAAGTTTTCAAACGCAGATTATTTAATGTTACTGTTGCCACACGAGTCTTGAGGTTTCACTAGCTGGAAGTAAAGTTGCGAGGGGCTAGGTACACCGTCGAGTCTAGTGTTGCGCCGCCGGTGATGGTAGATGCACGATACCCAGCTGCAACTTCGGTGCTATTTTACATGATTTCATAAGACTTGCTGGTTCCTTCTTAGTTATAATAATAAGAAGACACTGTTATTATGTTGATATACCATATAATTTGCAAGGTGTTTGATTTTACACGAAAAGAACGCAACAAAAATAAAAGTTTAGATATTTTACTAAACATGTACCTATTTTTTCGAATGAAATTTGGGACTTCGTTATTAAAATAAAAACTGGCCATTAGCGAGCCAGACTCACGCACGAAGGGTTCCGTACCATTATCTATACAACATTAGACACAAAGATCGAGAAAAACAGCAATAAAATTACATTTGTTGTATGGCAGCCCCCTTTAAATAATTATTTTATTCTGTCTTTAGTACATATTTGTTTTTATAGCAACAAGAGAAATACATCACCTGTGAAAATTTGAACTGCCTAGCTCTCACGGTTCATGAGATACAGCCTGGTGACAGACAGACGGACAGTGGAGTCGTAGTAATAGGGCCTCTTACTCTTCGGAACCGTAAAAAGAACGCTTTCTGTACTTAATGTACTATTTTATTTACTCATCTTGTTGAATGATTACTATTATTAATATGTCTCAAGTCAAAAATGATAATTGTACAATCATAGTATCAGATATCCGATTGATATTAGAAATGTGAAGGTTTGTGAAGATGTTTGTATGTTTGTTACTCAATCACGCAATAACGGCTGAACGGATTTACATGAAACTTGGCATACAGATAGACAAAGACCTGAATAGAGAGGTAGCATACTATCCCGGTAATGCGTTCCGGCGGAATAATATTTATTTTAAGTTTAAAATAGATGGCGTTGTGCAAGAATCGTATAAACTGTTTCTCTGGCGGTACGGAGTTCGCCAGGACAGCTAGTTTAACATAATAGTTTCGTGTATCTCATATACCCACAATATCTAACAATTTCTCACCTCACTCACGCCGGGATAAATACATCCAGGGACTTCAAGGAGAGAAGATAATCGGAGAGTAAGAAAGAACCAGAAAAATCGAAGACCTGGGGGCGAGTATAGTTGTTCAATAGAATAATATTAGTGTAATGGTTGTTTCATTCCAATGGATGGTATAATCCGTGCAACTTAACTCGACTCGAGTTAACTCACTTTTTCACGAGATATGCCTATTTAGTTTGTGCGGGTTGTACAATTGGAATGACATTGTACTCCTTTTGCTAGACAGAGGCAAATAACAGCTACCAAGCGACCATACATCATAGACCTATTACGGATTAAAAGATAAAGCCCTGGTCTCTGCCTACCCCTCTGGGATAGATGTAAGGATAGACAGACAGGCGTCGCGTTCTTCCATTTTAAATCTCGTTTAAAATAATACGTAAGTAATTTAGGCCGACTTGCACCACTTTCTTAAATGTGGCTTAAACAGCATTTAACTAAATTCCTTCATACAAAAGTCGATTTAAATGGTGATTTCAGTGACGTTTAAGAAGTGGTGCAAGTCTTCCTAATGTAAAGGTGTGAAACATCATTGTTCTTGGCAATAAATGGTTATTCATTCATTCGTAGTCGATAGGGTCTCGTTTGGCAACCTCGGGGGAAGGAACCGTAAACCCTGCTTATTAGGTTAAGGTGCCTAGACTCGAGGACAGACTGGAAAGAAAATCAAATCAACAGTACATAAATCTTTAAAATTGTCAGGTAGATTAACAACAACTAGTACTTTGTAAATATAAGTTTACAAATACCATACAACTTGTGGACCTTGTATTGTTTTTATTGACCATAAGAATGTGCCCTTCACCTACTAAGCATAACAATATTGTAAATTATCAAAGTTTCGATATAAAGCTTCAGTAAAAGCCAGGCTTTGACCGCTCACAAACAACTCCTAACTTTACCTATTCAGCGTCAAACAAACAAAAAACAGGCCAAGAGAAAACTATAGGGTTTCGTTCGTAGAAAGTTTTTTTTTTTATGTATTTCCAAAACGAATAAAGTTTCGTTTGCTTTTTAGCGTTCCGCACTCGAAGGGTGCCCCAAACAGGACCCTATTACTCTGCCTCCGCTATCTATATATCTGTCTGTCTGTCCGTCCGACCTTTAAAGGGCTCTCTCTATCGTAATAGGCAGCCAGTTGAAATTGTACAGAATATGTGTTATACGGCGGATTACCTAATAAATAATAAAATTAAAAAATAAGGAAGCTCTCCATACAACAAACTTGTTTTCTCGTCTTTTTTTTTTTGTTATGCTCTATCGTAAAAACGGTAACACATACAAGCATCAAACATGGTGTGATTTATTTATTCATTTTGTATGTTGTGTATTTAGTTTTCTTTCTGTTGTTGTGCATATTATGTTACTTATCTGCTGTTTGTGATGTATCTTGTTGGTATAATAAATGTCTTTCTTCTTCTTCATTGTGGGACTTATTATACATTCTAACGACAAATAATAAAAAAACCGCCAAGCGCGAGTACGGAACCCTCGGTGCGCGAGCCCGACTCGCACTTGGCCGGTTTTTCTGATTAATAGAATATGACGGATTTTTCGGAAAGGCCGTACGTCCCCGTATCATGCGGTCTCGGTCTCTTTTACTAGTGTTTTAATTACATCAATAATTAATTTTTCCCCCGGTTTCTCGTACAGTAACAATCTGTGAATCTACTGTTACCAGCTGCCAGTTGGATCAAAGTCAAAGTGCATAAAACACAACTGACACCTGTTAACAGTAAATTAGTGTACGAGACACCTAGTATTTATTATATTTACTGTTTTAAAGAAACTTTTGAACTTCACATTTATAGTAATTATTATTATAATTATAATAAATACGTCGACCGATTCGGGGGCATTGGCAAAAGAAAAAAAATAAAAACCGGCCAAGTGCCACTATAAATATAAAATATGACATTTATTTTTTACTAGCAGTGCCCGCGACTACTACGTACGCGAGGTTAACCGATTAACCTATAGCCTATGTCCACCCTGAAGGTGCATTCTAAATACTGGTGACATAATTTTTGAAATCGGATAACTACTTTCGGAGATTATACGTGACACACGAACTTACAAGCATATAAACTTACAAACTTTGCCTCTTTATAATATTAGTGTACAAGCGTAGATTTATTTACATAAATGTTGCATCATTAAAGTAAAGTTTAACCAAAACGCAACAATATTATGAGATAACTGCCTAACCGAATATTATAAATAACCATCAAATAACTTCTTATTTATTTTACGCATTATTTTACATGCCTTCACCCTCACTCCCTTAGCGGGATTCCAATTAACTTTAAATAAACTTTGCTTTTAAATTGGACTACCTTAAGTGCTTCCCATTCTCAACCTAACCTACACGAAGCTGAAAGTAAAGACCAAAACGTCTCGGGTGTTCTTTTCGTCAATAAGAACTAATTTATCTTTGGGGGAAATTTCGAAACCGCAAATTAATCAACAGTTACATATATTAATGCGCGGGTGTTAACGTATATAGTATGGAACAGCTAATTAAATACTATATGCGACTTCAAAGTATTTTAAAGCGATTTTAAAGTATTTCCCACAGGAAAGTCGTTCGTATTGTCGTGTAGGATGCCTATTTTTAAATGTGGGGCTTTTGTTACAACCTCTACATCAAAAAACCAAATGTACAGGAAACTGAAAATGTACAAAAAACATCAATGAGCACGGCACGAGGCAAACGATTATTAAGACCATCGTACGCTTTTATCTGTTCCAGATGCGTTAGATACGACGAAATCAACACGAACAAGCCGAAAATGTAACCCAAAAAGCTATTAGCTAATGCCCATTCCACGTGGCACGAGGCAGGCGGATATTAGGACCATCGTACGATATCGAGGCCTTGCACGGGGTCAAAAAATAATCGGTGGACAACCTCAAGATAAGCCAAGCGTCTGTTACACTTTTGAACACACACAAGATAAACAAACGAACGCGACGTTGCATTCTTATCGAATAGGTATATTAACGTGGGCCTATTACAAGCTAGACGTTGCGATGCGTTACGATAATAACTACCTTTGAAATAAAAAAAAAACTGCTTTAAGAAAAACTCGCAGTAAAAAAGAAGAGTTTGATGACTATCTCCTGGATCTCATCAACAGATCTTGACCAAATTTATTACCGACCGTTATATGGAAGGTACGCCCTTTCTAATTACTTCTATTCTATTTCGAGTCTCATTGGCGCACGCGGGATGGAGTTCTTGCAACGTATTTTAGTTTAGTCTAATTTGTCCATCGCAAACTCATCCCGACTGCACGGATTTTTGTTCAAGTTATCTGTCGGGCACTATATCTATCAATCATCCGTGAAAATTTCAACTGTCTAGCTATCACGGTTCATGCGATAAAGCCTGGTGGCAGAAAGACAGACGGACAGTGGAATTTTAGTAATAGGGTCCCTTACCATTTGGGTACGAAACCGTAAAAACATTGTTAGGGAGGGTACCCATACTACTTAACCCGTTTAGGGGCTCTTCAAAATACTACGCTTGGTCACAGGGACGGGGAGGGGGCTAAGATCTTCGTCACGGTCTCGTTCCCTTATTTGAACATTGAAAACGTTTAATTAGGGTTCGTAGTCGTAAAGAAAGGCCTGTAATAGACCTGCAGACAGATAGCCAAGTAATTCTTATGGGCAATTAACTGTCGACAGTTGTCGCATTTTTGACATACATCTAACGGGGCAATTAACGCGACTTAAATGCCGTAATTACTTTCACAGTTGAGTTATTTTCGGACATGTATAATTATTGTAGATGCTTGTTACAACGCATAGTTAACTCGACACGTGCAAGAGTGTTGTTGGGAAAAGTAATTTAATTGTGTTTGTTAAGGGGCCTCCTGCTAGCAAATATGAACAATGGTCCGCGCATAGGAAACGGATTGTTGTGTTGATTTATTTTAAAACATGAGACCATGCTTCACAATACTCTTAGCCGTAGCGATACAACTCTAACGATGACGCTTTAACTCTTCCAACATTTCGGATTCTTCATCATCATCATCATCATCATCATCATCATCATCATCATCATCATCAGCCATTTGACGCCCACTGCAGGACATAGGACTCCCTCATCTCATGGTTCTCCTATCATGAAGGGTAAATTGGGTATTTTCGGATTAAATGTCGAAATGGCTGCTGTACAAGCAAATCCTCGGCTTCTGGTGTACTTTATGAGCTGTAGTAGATAGGATTTATATATATGTCGATGTCGCGTTCTCGGTTTGGGTCTGTCATCAAGTCAAAGTAAAAAAAAATATTCAATATAAAAACAAAATGTTCACTTAATGAACGTCAAAGCTGTTCGTTTCACAATTAATAGATTATCGTCATCCTGCGCGTGTGTTCCCCATCGTCATAATAGCAGTAGTATAATTATATTTAGGTAGGTATAAGTTAGTTTTAAGGAAAGGCCTTACCTGAAAATCGGCAACTAATTGCACACTGGTGTACATTAGTTGCTTGCCAAGGTACAGACCTTTTTGTCTTCATAACTAATTAACATGCTGTTAAAGAAATTACTCACTAAATTGTCATTATTGTGTTATAGCACAAGTGATTATTGTGCCTTACTATGTTGAAGATAAATAAACATTTTCTATTTCTATTTAAATAAGATAAGAAGTGCCTACACCCGGCATGCGTTTGCAAGTAACGACTAATGAATGGTGATCCGACAGAGAACCAAAGTCACCGACATAGCCCACCGAATTAGCATACTGAAGTGGCAGTGAGCCAGCCATATTATCCGAAGAACTGATAACCGATGGGGTAGACGAGTTCTCCAGTGGAGACCGCGGATCGGTAAACGTAGTGTGGGACGTCCTCAGACTCGGTGGAGCGATGATCTTCGCAGGGCGGCTGACAAGAGCTGGATGAGAGTAGCCGAGGACCAGGCTCAGTGGCGTGCTATAGGAGAGGCCTATGTCCAGCAGTGGACAAGCATAGACTGATGATGATGATGATGATTATGACTACCGAGGCAGAAGATAAAGTATTCTTGATGGATATTGGCACTAATGCAGCACACGATAAGCTCCTATCTGTTGTAGCGGACTGTACTTTGCCTTTGCGTCATTATTAGGTGCGCCGTGACACGATAAGATAGGGAATGGTATGACGCGAATGTTGACTTAGTACTTCAATATACTTTTCGCCTTTTAGATCTTTTCATCAACGTATTACACCAAAGCCCTACCATATTTTAACTCAGCGCTACCTATCAAACATCTTCTAGCATTCTCTTACATACCTTTATCACACTTCCAATCCCATCCGCAATCACATCACACTCTGGTGCTTCAGCGTTCAGAAATAACAAATCGTGTGTCATTATAGTTCAGAAATAACAAAAAGAAAACTATATTCTCTACGTACGTACGTTAAGATGACCATGGAAAATGGCAAGAGGGGTATGGGTATTAGGTTTATGTTCACAGCCAGCCATACAACGCGTTTGTTGGCGAATTTACAACAACGGCCAAATAACGTCCAACGTCCGATACTCAATATTGTGTGGAGGACAATATGGTTATAAATATTTAGCGTGTGAACATTGCCATCATGGGAATTCCGTACCTACCATAAAATTCACATCATAGTAGCGTGTGCAGTACGCTGCATGGATACAATCACAGGCATTCATTGACTTGCGGCCGTTCCCTATATTCAATCTGTCGATAGATAACCCTACTGACAGTTAATATTTGACGTAAAATGTTGTATGAAAAACTCAATATAAATGATAAAACCTTTTATCAAATTCTAATGAGTTACGCCCAAATTGAGCAGAATATTGTATAATTATTCGAACTGTCAAGCATAAAGATCGATTTGTTGTAGTTTTATTACCACCTATCCTAACTGGGATCGAAATATGTAGAGGTAACTCCCAAAAAATGGAGGTTGAGGGACAACAAATTTACGGCCTTGATAAGAATATTCTTTATTGTATACCGGAAAAAAATGTTACAGAAACAGCAATGACAAAAGAAAAGATACAATTGGCGGCCTTATTGCTAATAGCAATTTCTTCCAGGCAACCTCATATCGGAGATTTGCCGAAGGAGAAATAGACACGGGTAGTCGGTGCAAATACGAATATTAATACACATACATATACGTAATAATAATAATAAACTTACATATATCATACTTGAATACTATACATAACTACACGTACTTACATAAATAGTGGCTTATAACAAGTGTGTGATCTGGACAACAAAAAGGTGATATACCTACAGATATATGAAGAGAAGTGAATAGACACTTACAGCAAAACTACTTAATTAGACAGAAAGAATTCTTTTACTCTGGCTTTAAATATGGCGGGAGATCGTGAGCGCCTTATCGAAACCGGAAGGTCATTCCACAGCCGGACGGCCTTTACAGTAAATGAGCTACTGAAGAACCTTGTCGTATAACTTGGTGTCTTCAGCGCTAGACTCTGGTCGGACCGTAGTGCCCGGCTGTGGGAGTCACCGAGGAAACTGAAGCGCGGCGTTGATCCCCTTATCTTCCGCAAGTGAGCTGTTCTGGTTCAACTTTCACTATGAGGAAAATTTTAAAATCATCATCATCATCATCATCAGCCATTTGACGCCCACTGCAGGACATAGACCTCCCTCATGGTTTTCCAAGCTTCCCGGTCTTGTTGTGCCCGCATGCAGGGACTCCCCGCCACCGTAACCAGGTCGCCAGACCATCTGGTGCGGGGCCTGCCCACGCTGCGTAATCCGGTCCGCGGTCGCCAAGCCAGAACTTTTCCGCCCCAACGACCATCAGTTGTACGAGCCGAACTTTAAAAAATATTTCTTCTGGTTGTGCAATAAAGTGTTCTCTATCAGATGTTTCATTCAGTTTCAGTTCAATGCTTGTTACGGGTCCTCTTCGAATGACCCACAGTTATTAAACAAATTTGCAACGTTATGCAAATATATCATTTCACAACTCGACATTCTATATAAAAATGTTTCACAAACCTTACATCTCACAAAGTAATTCTTTCGTCATTTCGCAACAGAACATTAGTTTACTTATCTTAGCATAAATGCATTAAATCAACAAAGTTTTACTAATATGATTTAAAATATATATATAGTTCACGCTAGTCAAAAAATAGGGCACGGGGCGTGAAAGGTGAATGAAATATTATATCGATTTGAGTACACAACCTTAGAAGCTATAGAAATAAATTTATATGATATCTAGTTTTTAATCTTTCATTGGAAACGCCGGAAATGCAATTCACCATGTTCGTAAAATTCAAATATCTATGGATTCGACCCAACCTTCCCAGTTTGTTTACAAATTATGTGACGTCATGGCAGAGGCAATCTTAGAACATCATAGCTGACAGCATTTTCGTCGGTTAATGACAAGTTAAATTTAAGATTACAGTTTTGTAGTTAACTAAGCTTAAATATTCCTATTATTAACCATACTTAAAAGAGGCCTACTTAAAAGAGGGTCTAATAGGGTTAAAACGCGTCCACACTTACCAGCGCCGCTCTTGTGACGTAGTCAGGTCGCGATCACCGCTCCATCGGCGCACCCGCATTGACTTGACGCCAACGCCGGCGCCACACCGACACGTCACTCACACACTCGCACTGAAAACACTGGCACACCACCGACGCGGCACCGCCGTCCACACAACACTTCACTGGCCGCGGTCGCGCACGGGATTTGTCACTTCACTCACACCTGGAACAAACGGAAATATATTCGTTAGTTTTTTTTTTTTTTTTCATCGAAGGCATTCACTACTAACACAAAGTATTGATAATACGAGCACAGAGTGGGAAAGCCATACCATGTAAAGGCTAACAAATTCAGGATAATGTGGTGGACAAGGTAAACTATTCCCCCGCTCAAGTGCCAATAACTGAAACCAAATAGGATGGACATCAATATATCTTTTTTGACGGATAATACGGATCTTTAAGCTACAACGTACCGATACAGGGGTGCCCGTGTAAAATGTGATCCCTAATGACTTCGATTCATTGCACTCTAGGAAATAGAATTATGAAAATATTATGTACGTTAGAAAAAATATCAAAGACTTCGAAAATGTTGGTGGCCACCATAATGTTAATACTAGAAATAAACATAAATTGTCATTTCCACTATTTAGACTTGCAAAAGTTAACACATCCTTTATGGGGCACTGTATAAGGTTCTACAACAAAATTCCTGAAGATATATTAGAGTTACCTCCAACGCGATTTAAAAAATGTCAAGGATTATTTAGAAGACAAAGATGTTTGGCATTAAACAGTAGATTAATATTATTTAAAGGACGATTGTGACTAGTGTTCAACACATTCATGACTAATATTTTAAGTTGAAAACTCTGTTAATTAAGTTAAAACGTGTTTTGAAAAGAATAAATGTGGAGTTTCTTTGTTAGCTTCTTCTCCACATAATCCATTAACTCCTGAAATGCCCTCGCGGAACGCAACGTATAGGTGGCCCATACTAAGTTGGACACAGATCTGTGTCGCGGCAGACGAGTGGTTAATTGTGAAACTAACAACTTTGACGTTAATTAAGTAAACATTCTGTTTTTACAATGAATAAAAATATTTGAATTGAATTGAATTGAATTAGAGGACCACAGGTATGTGTGTTGTTTAGAACCACTCTGTGTCATAAAGAAAATTATATAGTTCTAAAAACTATATGATAGACCGTGGAAAAAAACACTCAACAGAAATGATGACTCCCCCTATAACTGAATCTTGCGTGTGAAACAAAATAATCAATTGCAGTAGACTCCTTGTGAATCATCGAACACAGACTGATAGCTCTATAACAATATCAATATGGCTCCATAAACGAGGACCAACATTACGATATGATAATACGCCCAATAAAATAAACCGGAGCAAGTTTTACAGCCTGTAAACAAGGAAACGGTACTCCGGCGGGACATTGTCGCGTAATATGTGAGCAATTTTGTGAAGACATTAACAATATTCTTTAGAAACACAAAGTAACTTTAATGTGTCCAACTAACCTAAACCTAGCATAAACATTTTACTGAACATTAATCTTCTCTTTTATTCCTTTAAACTACCCCTACGTGCTTGCCAATATGGCCATCAACAACAGATTTTCAATCCAGGCCGTGCTTCGAAGCCGCTTCCAGTTTAAACCAGCTTATGGCGATTGGTCTCTCGAATTATAGATCTCGTCCAATAATCCTTAGCCACTTTCTCTGAAGATAATGTAGGTGTCTAATATTACTGTACTGCCAGACTTGCCAGATATTTTTTACCCTGGGGCCAGACACACAGAAAACATAGGTCCAAGTGATGTGGACGTGAAGATAGTAGTTCGTCGAAGAACGCGCAATTGGCAAGAACACTTTTGAGCACGAACAAATGAATAATATAAACACACAAGTTTGGCGTTTAATTCTGATGCAAGACCCCATTTCATTATCACCCCACTCGTAGCGGGGCGTCTAAGAAGTTGGCGGAACAATGCGAATGGGGGTCGCGAAGTTGTGTAAAAACGTCGCCGACTCCCCAACAATCCCGGGACGGCCTTAGTGCAGGGGACCGACTACCAATGCAATTTCATATCGATGTGATTCCATGATGATACATCACTTTTCACTTCACATTTTTTTGTCAATCGATCAACATCAACCCTAGTATTTCTTGTTAATTATTGGCTTCCACCTTTTTTAAATTAGATTTTTATCCAGTCGTTACCACAACCAGATTTACTAGTGTTATGCGTGACCACTTAATCTTTAGTTCAGGTATTTGAATTCTCATTTGTAGCAAGTAAGCCACCTGGTGACATGGGGAGTTATTTCTTTTTCCTAAAGTCAAGTCAGCGTCGTGCTATGTGCTGTTTGGGAAACTCTCATTTTGAAATTCACAACATTGGAATTTCAAACATTTGAGAACATTTTCGACCCCCATAATTTACTACCTTAGGTGTTTGTTTGCACGTTTAGTGAATAGTATCCATTAACTCTAAGGTAATAATTATTTACCACCGTCTAAAGGGGAATCAAAAAATTTTGAAGAAAAAAAGACAGCCACGGTTGTGACATTTCGTTTGTCAAATTGAGAATTGCCATCAAGACTTCCTTCGACTGCCTCGTGGGTCCATCTGTTGATGCGCTTGACTACCAAACCAAAACGTAGGTCGTGGTTTCGATTCCCGCCGGAGGCTGCCGCATGATTGATTTGTACAAATGTTCTTAGTCTGGGTGTTTTTCCATTTTGTTTATGATGTCCTTGCCTGGTTACCATAGCACAGGGCGTCCTAGTTTGGGACCACGACAAGTGATTGTGTTGTGTATGTATGTATTTATGAATATAATAAAGAACGTGGTTACACTACTGTTACAATAAGCCCCCACCAAACCTATTGCTTGCCTTGGCGGATATGGGGGCAGTCTCGTTTACAATAAACAAAGGTAACACAGCACATGTGTTGAAGTTATTATTATTAAAACCAACGATACCGGTGTCCCTGCCCTACGGTAGCCGCGGATAGGGGGGGCGAAACTTTTAATTGAAAGAGCCATTGATCGCGTCTACCCGGCTGATCCTCAAAAACTGTCCAGATAATACCGGGATGGAATCGGCCATTCTTTTTGTTGGAGAAAAGATTTAACTGCGATTAACTTGGAAGACGTCTATAATAAATAACGTGCAATCTGTCTGACCGCGATTTTGTAGCTAGGATAGAAAATCTGACAGTAACTGATTTAAAATTCTAGATGGAGATTCAAAACTTAATGAAGTGTATTTCTCGAAAGATAATTTTAAGTTAGTAGCTGCTAGATAAGCTAAGCTAATAGCAAATAATTTCTCAGTAATGAAGCGAGGAAAACATAATCGTTCCTCCGCCTTTATTATAGAATATGATGACATTACTGTACTAATTAAACTTCATTATTATGCAACAGCTACGTACACATATTTTTTATCAATAAACAGGGTGTTAAGGCAAGGTCCAGTAGAAGTCAATAGGGTGTCTAAATGGAATGTAAACTTTTACTAGGGGATCAACTCTGAAATTGCGAAAGAAATATCATCAATTCCTTTAAAAATTAAGTATGCAACATTTGATATTTGTTGTTGGTCCCACCCATACATAACAAAAGAATTCATGCCTTTTGGCTTAGTGGTGAGTATGCCGGCCAGCTAACACAAAGAAGTACCTATGTATCGTTACATTACTAGAGAAATTCGCCCCGCCGACCATAGTCAATTTACGAGGCCGTTGTGGCACCCTAGCTAAGTGAAACGGATGATTAATTTCATATTTTCATGTCCTATCGATTCCCTAGCTAGTCACCGCAAACAAAATGTAACGATTTCCCTCCAATTCAACATGTAACCAGACGGCTGTGCCGGCCACCTAACATAAAGAGGGTAGCTGGCCGGCACAGCAATGTATCGTTATACCTACTACCAGAGAATTTTGCCCGCGCGACCATAGTGAATACTAGTAATGGATAAAGGTTTATGAAACTACATCGGCACTAACTAAAGAGAACAAGTCAGCGAGGTAGGTTTCCAACACCGATCTCGTGTTACGTAAGTTTGTCTTAATACAATGTGTCACTGAAATAACGCAAACCCTGAGAACCGTTTCCTGAGTAATCATAAAATCAAACCACTTCCAAAATGCAAAAGTTTAAAAAATATTATTGGGTTGGTTGGAGGGTTCAAATCCCGGTAAGTACCAACGACTTTGTTTTTCTAAGTTACGTAACATACGTGAAGTTGTAGTAGCAATACCACTCGCTAACGGTGAGTGTTCGAGGTGTTCACGAGGTGGTAATCTCTCTCTCTCTTTCTCTCGCTCTCTCTCTTTCTCTCGCTCGCTCTCTCTCTCTCTCTCTCTCTCTCTCTCTCTCTCTCTCACTCTCTGATATGCCAAGAAACTCAGAATTCGCGCGCCAATTTATAGGAGAAATTAAAAAATCAATTTATGTTTTTACGGTCTTATTTATAAAAACACGATTCCTTAAAACACTCCACAGAGACAGGTTATTAGTCTGTGCTAAAGGGAAAGACGCGAGCCCAGATTATTTAAACTGCCCGAGGAGTATTTTAGAGGAATCGTGTCTTTATAAATAAGACCGATTAAGATTTGCTTATTGAAAGTGGTGTAACTATCGACACTGATGAATCGGTTAACAGGTTTTGCGTTGTTTCGAATAACACGCTGCACAAACTTTTCAACAGCCGAGGTACAAGGTAAATTGAAAGACGAAACCAACAAGAATATAACATCACAAGCCGAGTTCTCAGACTCTCTATCAATATTTGATTTGTCTTTGAAAGTCACTTTGGAATCACGTTTATAGCTACTAGAGTGCTTTAATTATTTCGAGACAAATGATCACAATTTAGAAATCTGACTCGAAACGCTAAACTTCGAACGGCAATATAATTATATGTGCGAGCTATTCTCTATTCAGTTTAATTAAGTCTCGAAGCGTTTCTTATCGGCGAACGATTGGCAATTATCAAATGGGTCTTCTCTAAAACGATCCGATGTTATTGCTCTACGAAAGGGTTACGTCGGTCGATTACGTCCAAAGACCCTGTTCACACTAACAACTTGCTTCTTGTATCTTCCGAAAGATTAAATCGCTCACCTACACCTCACCCATCTTTTTGATCTCTGATAAGTACATATCTTTCTTATCTTTAGCGCATCTTGCTTACTGCTTCACATAGTTTTCACTAGTTCACTCAAGGCGCAGCTCACTAGTCATGATAACAATGATATGCCAAAAAGATCAGTATTCGCGCTTTTTGAAATATCATTATCTTTCACGATCTCTCGCCATTCGCGGCAATATGTTAAGTACATACATCAATATCAAAATATTTTTTCAAAACAATTCCGAGCATTTTATTTCAATTTATCGTGTCCTGCTCCTACACTTTAAACTACAATCTCTATTGTTTTTCTGGATAAGCAATTCCCATTTACGAGACTTGACAAGTTTGTTTTTTATTAGGTCACGCTTTTTTAAAAACTATCAAATTAAATTCGACCAAAGGGTACGCAAACAAACCAAACATATTCGCACAGAGGTCTGCTCATTGCCTAAAGGGTCGAGCGAAATTCAGTTTTAATTAAACTGAGTAAAAATAAGTATTGATCAAATCGTTTCATAAAGGACAAAGGAAACAATATATAACACGTTCCCAACTGTTTGTTTCAACAATAAAATAAACAAAATAAAAACCAAACTGTAATACATACGTTAATTAAATAATCAGTGAAAAAAAAAAACAGCAAGTAAAATGAACTGAACGGATGTGACTCGTTGGGAACAAAGGCGAAAGTCGAGCGAGCAAGTTGCTAGTGTAAAACCAGTCTCACTGTTGCCAACCGGCTTTGTCCCAATCTCTCGGCGAGCTCTTCAGGTAATTTCTACTCAATTCGCAATAACAATTTGGGCTTTATTATTGGAGAGCACTTCCGAGGTATCCCCGCTATGGGTTTTCAAGGAAGCGTTGGAATAGAGTTTGAGCGCACTCAAATCATCCGTTTTAATCTGCGTTACTGCCTAGCAATGACCTTTTAGTATTCTCCGCGGGCGGGAAGGATAATGGCGCTTGGAAGTCAAGTAGGTATTTAATAGTTACATACATAGGTACACACACATGATGGTACAATAGTCCCCTTTCACTGAGACGGGTTATATAGGACGCTTTGTCTCGCCGCGAAACGTTTTCGGAAGGAGATCGCAACCAACGATATGTCTAGCTTTCTAATTACGCATATATCCAAGCGCCCGTTTGTATCTCTGTACGGGCATGACGGCACGCGGTGATTTAGAGCTCGCGCTAATCTGCTCGAGCGACATGTGCCTCTGCGATACTGATTGGCGTTTTGGGATCGCCCGGGCGTAAATCAATCATTGGCATCTTGTTACCATTGGGTCGACGCAATCTCAGATAGTAACACAAACAGTAAACAGGGAATGGATGTTGATTGCACTAACAACGCAGAGCTCATTAATATCACATTGAATGGTTTCCAGTAACTGCTAAGTTGGCGAGAAGCCGGTTGAATAGGATGTTATTATAATAACCACATGTGTGAGTTTGGAGAGCGCACTCGGGCCTCGAGCGAATCCCAATATTCCCAATTTCAACTTTGATAAGTCAGCCGCCGCTTTCGGAGCAAGTTCGCAACACGAAGGCCAACTTGATGAAAACGAGTTCCATCAAAACGCAATATCGACGTTCCAATGCGGGAGGAACATTCTCTGTCTCTCGTGTTATCTAGCTGGAACAATATCGAGGTTAGGCGGCACATAATTGATTGGCTCGCTTCAGAATGTGAACCTTACTTGCGTAGTCGAGTCATATTGTCGATATTCGACAAAGAAACTTGGTCCGTAAGTCTGAAGCTGACAACGGGCGAGCCGATAGCGTTATTTCCCTTTACCATTCGCAAAGTTTGTTCGGTACTTGGGTAGTTACACAGTGGAACTTGTAAACAGCGCAGACGGGGGGGCGGCAAACTCGAGTAAACTTTGCCGTACCCCCCTCCCCCCACGGACAACTTTTGACGTGTCATAATCTCGAGCACGTTGAGGCTTCGTATGTACAATGTAGCTTAACTTACTGTTACGCTTTAGGCAATAGGAGGGCCGGATTTATGTCTCAGCCAACGGATTAACAGCGGCTATTGTATTAGAATATCCACACTGCGTCAAGTTTATTCATTAGTCATTGATGACCCATATTAGAGTCAAGATATTATTAATTGAAAACAATTTAAAATCCATTTGTGAAGCATCGAAACAAAAACAGGGCGGCCTCCTCGAGTAGTCATCAAAACATTTTAACGATTCTTTCGACGGAATAACAAACCGGGGAATTATAACAAACTTAATAGAGAAACAATCCCCATTTTAAGAGAAAGAGCAAACTTATAATGAAATTCACAAGCAATAAAAGTTCCCTTTTGACTAAGCCCCAGATATACATTTGCGCGTACATTTAAGGCGCAGACACGCTGGGGACGCCAAAGTTGGCGAAGGGAGGCATAACACAGCTTCTGCAATGTGCGTGAATATATATTGCTAACATTTCCCGAGCAGATTGTCTCTAGTGTATCCTGAGATTGGCTGGAGATTTCTTGCCAATATGTTACTACTATTAGATCGAATTCGTTGCTGACATTCGTTAAACATGTAAGCCTTTTAATGTATTTTGCTTTCTGGTGTGTACAAGAGTGTTCTAATCTAATCTAATCTAATGTGTTTTAGTCGCCGCAGATATCTAACCACTGTTGCTGGTCGAGTTGATTAACGCAGGTATTGCTCTTCGTCAATACCTACGTTATTCACTCCGTCAGAATACGCCTTTGGTTGCCTGCCTACGATGGCAGTTCATAAAATAAGGCGTAACAAGAAACTGCATGAAAACATTTGTCAACTCGTCCAACCAAAATAAGACCCTATGATCTCTTTGTCCTGCGGCAATCTTTCGGTGACAAGATTGCCTGGAATATATTTGCTTTTAGCAATAAGGCCACCCATTGTACCTTTTTCATTGAAAACATTTATATGTTTTGTTTCTTGTGTGCAATGAAGAATATTCTTATCTAATTAAATGACGCTTAGAAATTATGGATTGAGATTTTGTCAAAGAATCATGTAGCTTACACTGACAATCTGTTAGTCAGTTGTTTCTTTCGTATGCACTTTAGCCAACTGACGGCTGATAACAATAGACTAACAGGTTGTTAGTGTACGAGCAACTGGGGGGGTAAGTGCAAAGTGGACCAAAAATAAGACCACATGCGAAAACCAATAAACATTAAGAGAATTCGACCTAAAGCGAATAGTGTTTCCGTCGAGTTTACCAAACGAGAAGTGAACGAAATACAATGAAACGGAATATTTTGTAGCACATAATAGGCTTGGCCTTTACAAGCGCCGGGAACAGTCAGTGGGCAGACGAGTTGGTGCTTCGCAAAGTTCCTCACAAAGAGGACTAACTTCCATTAAATCTTTCGCAACAAAGTTCGCCGTCCCCGCTGACTCCTGTCCTTGCCGCCCGCTCTCTAGTGTAAATACACAAATATTGCATTTATAGTTAGTTAGTTGCCAAACTCAGCGGAAACGATAGCCATTGTTGTACTTTTAAGCTTACTCTGTTTATGCATATATTACATAAAATCACTTCTGTATCTCAATGGGGAAGGCAGAAACCTTGAACGCCGAACTCGAAAACCTGATGGCCGAGCTCAACATAATGGGAGAGACTAAATCCGCAAGACTCCGATAGCTCGGCCACGTGGAAAGAATGGAAGAGGATCGGGCTGCAAAAAGAGCATAATATGGAGACTGTCCGGTTGAGCGTCGGCCGGTCGGACGCCCCAGGTATCGCGGGAAAGACGCAGTGGAAAGAGACCTGCGTGAGCTCCAGGTGGATGACTGGAGGGAGGCAACGCAGGATTGGGAAAGATGGCGTCTTTTGGTTGCGGAGGCCAAGATCCATTTTGGGTCCCTGAACCAGAATTAATGTATGTTAAGACAGATTCAAGATCAGGTCACACTCCTATGTGTATGATTCGTACCTAGGTAAAGTGCGAGAAGTGTTGTGCAAATTGACCATGATGTTATGCTATACCTAAGCCAAAGATTTTAAATAAGATTAATATGAAAACTCCACAATAATTATTCAAGGAACCTGGAACGTGGACGCACGAAGCGTGGAAACTGTATATTTTAAATTTTATAACAGATGAAGATATAAAGATAAAAAATTTATAAGTCGATGTCTGCTATGCAATTCATTAAGTAAGCGGGATTTTCAGCGCGCTGATTTTGTCATGAAAATACGAACAATTCATCGATTACCCTATGGGTTTACGAGTAAATTATGTAAATTATACAAATAGTACACAACACAGCCGACTCCGAAGGAGAATCGAAAAAGTTACACACCGAAACGGAAAACTTAATTGACGGCGATTTATCAACTTAATCGACTTGGTAACTATGATTAAGAATTTAAGGAAACGAGATGCAACTTGGAGTAAGCAATTACACTCCTTCTAGCAAAACTTAATCCAGTTGGCTTGTGAGAAATTCTCATAGTTACACCGCTTTTGCAGCCCCAGCATGTTTCGGTGTGATTTGCAACCATGTATAGTAACGTAAATCTCTTACACAATAAATTTCTTAATTCTTGAAGCCCCTTACACTAAAGTGAGTTCAGTTTGGTGTAAGGGCTTCAAGATATTTCCGCGCGCCACCAATGAAAAACATTTGTTTCTTTTACAGATGGTTTTTAGGGTTCCGTAGTCGACAAGGAACCCTCATAGTTTCGCCTTGTACGTCCGTCTTTCTGTTCGCGGCCTAGCTCAGCGGCGATTAGTACGAGAAAGCTGAAATTTGGCATAGACATACATATTAATCAGGCTAACAAAACGGTAGAATAAAATCTTTTTTTTAGGTTGCATCTACACCTACGCCTAAATTTGGGATGTATTTTTTTTTTCTCGCCTAGACCATAGTGTGGAGATCGTTGGATTGGTCGACTAAAAATAATGTGGGTGTAGTAGATAACTCTTTTTATTTAGGGTTCCGTGTGCGAAATATTTTTGTTCGAGTAGGGCGGTCCTCCCCCCTCTCCTGGCTAAAACGTTGATTGCAGAAACGTGAAAAAATTCAAAGTGGGTAGTAGCACATACAATGAACTTAAAATGAAACCTATCACGGCTAAGAAGGCTTTACAAGTTAACGAGTAATAGGCGACTAATTCATAAAAGGAAAACTTCGTACAAAATCCATTGAAAATTACGTTGATGAACTTGTTACTTCTGTAAAGCAGATAAGACCCCCTCTTTCTATGGAACCCTACACTGCGAGTGGCCCGACACGCACTTGGCCGGTTTTTTTTTACTTGTGATGTTTTTGTATCGACGACCGCAAACCTAAGACCAAAAACAGCCGTTTTTGGCGGATATGCTATCTGATCCTATATCCCAGGTTTTCGACCATGGGTCTTAAAAATCACTATTAACATGATCGAGTGATTGATCTGACCCTTTTTGCAGAAACGATCTGTAAAAAAGGATATGATTTTTATTCCATTGGTAGCGCTAGCTAGTGTTACTGCATGGAGCCCATTAAATACAAAATTCCATAAGCACTTAAAAGCTGTAAAAGGCAGCCACATCAGTCTCTACATGTACAATCGGAAAATTTCTGCACAGTCCTTGCTCTCCTCAAGAATTTGATCAAGTTTTGAGGGGGCCCTGTTTTATGAGGCCGGCAGCCCAACGTCGGATTGAACAAACTTCGGCCCCCCAAAACTAAACGGCAAAATTATTGTTAAAGTTTTCAAATTAAGCCCGAAGAAGAGAACACGAACCGGCGCGAAACTTCATTCGGATACCTGACAACATACAAAGTTAAGTCTAGTTAAGAGTTTCGGTTAGTTAAAACTGGAAATCGCTTTAACATGTTTTTGACGGATTAGTTTCCCGGGAGAGTTGAACTAGCAAAGTTCTTGCAAACTACCTTGTATGTAGAAACTACACAGGTACGGCATACCTGACAAAGAGATACCCCTAGTTGTTTAATACTCGCATTTATGCTGAGAGTAATAAGGACTACTTGGAGAAGCTGCAGACTGTACATAAGTAATTATGAACGAACAAACAGTCCAGTTTGTTGTTTTGTTTGGGCAATCAATACTTCTGACTTGCGTTGTTTGTCTTAAAACCTTTCCACGCGCCGAAAATGTGGTAGATCTTTTTATATCTTTTCGATTTCGGACGGTTTTTCTTCAATTTTGTTTTGTATGAAACATTGTCACATAATGGTACTGCCATTCGTTAGAAGTTGTGGAAATATTTCTAAATATAAAATACTAGCTGTACCGTTGTAAAAATAAACACTGTCATCTACAACAAACGTCTGTAAAGCCAGAGATGTCTCATTGCAATCGTAATTCTACAACAGTTGTTTGTCATCATGATGAATGTAAACGTCAACGTTTTCAGTCTTTAAAAGTGGCTACCATTACTAAAAAAGTTTGCCTCGGGCACATTCGCTGTTGAAATTCAAATACCTCATATTATAGCCCCATTTAACAGTGTTAGCTCTGGGATCGATCGACAGTGTGCGGACATGACAAAGAGCCCACTGTAATGTGAAATTCTGCATACAAAAAAACTAGTTTTTAGGGTTCCATACCCAAAGGGTAAAAACGGGACCCTATTACTAAGACTGCTGTCTGTCTGTCCGTCCGTCCGTCCGCCCGTGCGTCCTTCTGTATGTCTGTCTGTCACCAGGCTGTATCTTAAGAACCGTGATAGCTAGAGAGTTGAAATTTTCACAGATTATGTATTTCTGTCGCCGTTATAACAACAAAATAAAATAATTAGTTAAGGGGGGCTCCCATACACCAAACGTGATTTTTTGCTGTTTTTTTATCTTTGTGCCTAATGTTGTATAGATAATGGGTACGGAACCCTTCGTGCGCGAGTCCGACTCGCACTTGGCCGGTTTTTTTTATCGTTAAATACAAATTTTGCATAATAAGTTTCCTCAACAACTGTTTTTGGCAAATAACTCTTCCACACAAAAAAAAATCACATCCCAAATTATGACTCGATCCTAAGTCCACGGATTTCCAAGATAGAACCAATGTGGGGCGTGAGACTGACTACTTTTAGTATTGTTGTTAATAATAAATCGATCTGTACTACGTACCATTTACACTTTCGCCAGATATAAACTACGTACCAGTTGTCTGGAAGAGATCACTCTAAGCGATAAGTGTGCCAATTGTACACACAATTTTTTTTCCGGTTGCGCAATAAAGGACTATCTACCTATCTTTGAAAAATGATCAGTCAACAAAAAAGTAACTTGGGGGCAATATTTGTTATGTAAATGACCAAGAATCTAGAATTATCATTATAGCTTGTTTAACAAATGAGTATTACCTTGAAAAGAACAATTAAAAACCACTGTTATGGTGGCCCCAGCGGAACATTTAGAATGCTACAGCATAAGCAGCCTATAAACGTCCCACTGTAGGGCACAGGCCTTCTCTCAGGGAGATAGTATGGGCGTGGGCGTCACCACGCGTGCCCACCGCGGATTGGCGATGTCAAGCGCTGAGGTCCATGAATAGCTCAGACACTCCGGTTTCCTCACGATGTTTTCCTTCACCGTTAGCGAGTGGTATTTCTACTATAACTTCACAAATGTACTTAACTTAGAAAACAAAGTCATAGGTACATGCCCGCACTGGGAATCGAACCTGGGTCTCGCGCTTCCGAGTCCAATGTTCTACCCACTAGGCTACCACCGGATTTAGAATGCTACAGATTAATTCAATTATGTTTCTAAAATTTCACTGGTTCCTTACGAAACATGCTGGCGCTTAGTGCAAGGACCCTTGGTGTTTTTTTTAGTCTTATGGATCGATTTTATAATATTTCAACATTATCTTTTTCCACGTTTTTACAATTTTTGACAAAGGCTTATTTACATCGAGGGGAAAGTGCATTTCGAGCGTAGTGTAGATCCTGTTTAGCAAAAGGTCAATTACCAGCTACTATATTCTTGGACTTTTGTGCTTTACCTATATCATAGACATATACTATGGAAATAAGGTGCTTGAGACTGTCGGTAAATACTGATCAATATCGATATTTTCAGTAATGTGAGAAGTAACCGTTGTAGTCTCTGCCTATGCCTACGGGATGCAGACGTAACTTTGTATGTATTTACCCTATAAATACATGGTAGACTATAAGACTAGTCATCAATACGTTCAACCTGAAAATACCTCGACAAACACATAAAATATAATGTGTCAAGGGTACAGTCGACGGTCAATTAAATTTTACATTCCTGCCCTAAGTATACGTTATTGTACACATAAATTGTATGCCGAAGAACCGATGGTCGATGGGGCGCAAAGGTTCTCGAGTGGAGAGCACGAACTGGCAAACGCAGCGCAGGTCGCAAACCAGCTCGATGGACTGAGGCAGACCGTTGGCCCAGTGTTGCCACCTTGGAGGTTTTCCCACCAGAACTGGTGCTCTTTCAAGGCTTCCGGTAGTATTTTTTTATTATATAGTGCTTTTATTTTATTTTGTGGTAGGTATTTAGCGGCTTTTCGATGTGGAATCTGGCAACACATTTTCGAAAGGGAAATCCCCCTTCCGTTCCGGAATTTCATAATATTCTATGCTTACTCTATGACTGGGGAACCCCCAAGCGCACTCCTAAGTTGATGTTTTCTTTTTAGCTGACATTCTACGTCCCGCCTGACTTTGAACTGTGTGTGTTGTAACACAGTTCAAAGTCAGGCGGGGCATAGAATGTCAGCTAAAAAGAAAACTAAGTTACTTTAATAATACGTTTAATAATACATTACGTAATTAAGTTACTTTAATAATACGTAACATGATATACTTAATAAGAACTACTACCTACTACTATTTATAAATATAGTTCGTGTTTAATTTAAACTTTATTCAGAGATTTTGAAATGCAATAATTTAGCGGAATTTAGTGTTTTTTTTTTTAAATACCTATTTGTTCAATCTGGCGACATTTTAAATAAATAAAAAGAACTTTATTCAAAAGTAACAAATTTGCTTATGTTAGACGGATTTTACACGTTCACTCTGGCGTCAGCCTATTCCATCAGTCTGGTAAGTCTGACGGCAGACTGATTGTCTATTCAATGGATTGATGGACTGATGGACCAGACTGACGGATATTCGAATATTTTGATAATTTTCGTCAGTCACGGTCAGACTGACGGCAGACTGATCGTCTGAATGTGTTATCAGTCTCGCATCAGTGAACGCCAGTCAACGCTAGGTCAACACTCAGGCACTTTAGGCAGCATACTATAATCTTGAGGCAGCATCGAGGAGGATTCTCTTTTTAACAACCAATATGTTTTCACCACATCCTCTTTTGAGTTTTTTCATTGCCGTATCTATTATTATTGCAACGCGTGTTTTTTTTAAAAGTCCATAATCACAGATAAAGATCTGTGCTTGGTGCTGTCGTATTGGTGTTTTCGTTCGGACTGATGCAAAATCCATCAGTCTTGAGTGACCGTGTAATACCTCGCCTAGCTACATCAGTCTGGCGTCAATCCGAGCTTGATCAAGGTCACGGACTGAACTGACGCCAGACTGAACGTGTAAACTCCGTCATAAGAATAATATAGTTTAGTACACTTTTGAAATGGTCGGAGCCTCAGCATTAATGCTGTTTTTCAGTCTCCGCCGCTAGCGCTTTAAAAAAATCCAAGGTGGCAACACTACCGCTGGCAGCGGCTGGATGAGGATGGCCGAGGGCAGACAGAAGTGGCGTACCTTAGGGGAGGCCTATGACCAGAGATGGACGAATACAGGCTGATGGATTAATTGATTCATAAAAAAAGTAAAGACGTACCGCGGTTGACTGTACCACTTAAAGTTGACACGAGTCTTAACAGCTATCGCCGTCATTATCCTAAGTGCTTGAATGAGAGGTGATCGCAACTTCAAGTTAAGCGAACTCACATAATATTATGTTTTTAAGTCTAACAACTTTTCACCAACATCGCTACATCAGACTGCAATTTGGTTTACAGTGTCAGTCACCCTAAGAATGCCGATAACATTATATGCAAAAGTAAGATACGATAAGATAAGGATATTCTTTATTGTACACACCAGAAAACAATTACAGAAACAATAGTTACAAAAGATAAGATAAGAATATTCTTTATTGTACCAGGAAAAACAACATAAATAAAATATTTATAAAGACACAGTACATTTGGCGGCCTTATTGCTTATACATAGCAATTGAGGCGCTTTTTACAAGAACAACCTTTGTCCCCAGAGTAAATTTGGTGCTTTTTGGCCAAAACGATTGTCCTAGAAGCAAACCTTGGTGTTTTTGTAAAATTGCCTAAACTTTCGGAATAACTGTGGACATAGAAAGGTTTTGTAAAAACTGATTAGTGAAGCTAATGCAGCTTGTTGAACACTGTTCCCAACAACCGATTGGCTGTTTTTGTAAAAAGCGCGTCAATTTCTTCCAGAAAACCGTATATTAGAAAGATTGCCGAAGGAGAAATTGAGACGAGTAGCAAGCGCTAATCTAATATTAAGTAATGTAAAACTAGACAAGTTTTAAAAATAACGTTATATTCTGTATTTCTTTCAAAACTGCCATCCAATAGCTTTGCGTATACATAATATACTCCCCCGGTATCACTCACTAACAATATGTTAATCTACGGTTTCTCGTAACTGCAGTCAGTTGGCAAAGGTGCAAACAAAAAAAAACAACTGACAGCTGTTAACAGTAGATTAACAAATTGTTAGTGTAAAAGAAACCGGCGGTAAGATCAACAGATTGTCGGTGAACGAGAAACCTGGTCTTAGTGCGCGAGAAACAGGGTGTCAGCCCCGTAACGCAGTGGGCAAGTGCAATTTGTCGTAAAGTGGGGCAGGGCGAGCGCGGGCGCGGCGGGCGTTCGATCGCGGGGGACGCGCAGCGGTCGACGACCCCGCGCCATTGCCACGCTCCGCGGCCGGCTAGAAAACGGACTCCACGAGTCTATACAGCATGTAGGTAGAGGTAGCCTTTCGTTTGAGCACTACTAATTGGGAGTCGGGCAAGGACTCTAAACGAGGCCTGGAAAGTGTTGGGGGTTTTTTTACCAGACGCTTTGAAAGTGGCTGGCATAGGCTAAAAGGATTAACTACGGGTGGCTGACCAACTACAATCAATTATTCAGCTAGGTAACAAACAGTCCCTGGTCTCTGCCTACCTCTCTGGGATACAGGCGTGAGTTTATGTATGTATGTATGTAACAAACTGCTTTCTAACACTACAGCATTAAAATAATATAACTAAAATAATTTAAGCTAATATGACCTTTAAATTCGATGTAGGTATTGTAGAAGTATAGTTTGGAAGCCGGTGCCAACTCACATGACCAGCACATACATTTCGGACACCGACTCCAGAGTGTATTTCCCAAATAGCTTTAAGTGTGCCTTTAAATTTTGAAGAGTTCCCTCGATTTCTCCAGGATGCCATTATCAGATTTGATGACTATGGTACCACCTGTAAAGTCTACCCCTTCAAACAAAAAAAGACTTCACGAAACCGGTTCACGCGTCTTCGAGTAATCGGTGGAACATACATAAAAGAAGATTTCGAAGAACCTACTCCTTTCATGAAGTCTGCTAAAAACAAGACTGATATTTCTAAATTCTTCACTTAACCACCTACCACTATGGAGAAAATTGTCGAGGTCGGCGGACTTAAAGCACATAAGTCCAAAACGAATTATTTGAGGCAGTGACAAAAACATATTATAAAATTGTTTTGAATATTTTTATGTAGCGGTGACAGCCTAGTGGGTAGAACATTGGACTCTGACCGTCTGGGGAGACCCAGGTTCGATTCCCCTATGACTTTTCTTTCTAAGTTATGTACATTTGTGAAGTTATAGTAGCAATGAAGGAAGGTGAAGGAAAACATCGTGAGGAAACCTGGGTGTCTGAGCTATTCACATACCTCAGCGCTTGAAATCGCCAATCCGCGGTGGGCACGCGTGGTGATTACGCCTACACTCTCTCTCTCTGAGAGAAGGCCTGTGCCCTACAGTGGGACGTGTATAAGCTGCTTATGATGAACATTTCTATTATCTTTATTACATTAACCGAGAGCTGTCATGAAACAATAAATTGAACACACTTTTTTTTTTCTTCAAAAATAAGGAAACTGCTACTATAATAACTTATGTTGTGTAGGACATCGTTAGCGTGTGGTATTGCTCCTACAAAGAAGCAGATGTACTTACGTAACTTTGAAAATAAACAGTCATAGGTACATGCCCGCACTGGGGATCGAACCTGGGTCTCCCGCTTCCGAGTCACTGGGCTATTACGCTAACTGTGAAGGATAACAACGTGAGGAAACCCGCTGCTTGGTTGGCTCCGCACGTATTGACTTGTCTTTCGTATGGGCTAGGCCGGCTAGGCTGTCAGGCAGGATGGTATAGGTGCTGGGCAAGCCTACTCCATCAAAAAAACAATGTCCCAGCCACTGCAGCGTCCGAGTGGTCCCTTCACCCATCTAGTGTGTGATGGTGCCACTGGACGCTGTATAAATCATCTCATTACGTAGGTGCAACGGCCAGTTTGTATAGGACAATAATTTAATGACAATTTGACTTATGTGCTGTAGTCCGACGACCCTGGAGTTAATTTCTAGGATGTTAGTATATCGATCACTGAATAGTCGTTGGTAAAGTGGAAATACGTCTGCCAGTTCGCTTTCACGCACTAATTGGAATATATACACTCAAACACTACAGGCACTTCCTCGAAACTAGGTCGCCATTGTGTCCAAAATATGTGTGTCGTTGACTGTCCATGGATAGCACCGATCGATATATGGTCAGAATAGATGTGAAGGCTTTAGCACCTAAGCAATCCATCGTGACGTGACATTTTTTGAGCCTTCTATGAATAGTTACGCATCATTACAGTAAGGAAAAGACCTTCCAAAATACCTATGGATACAGTAGTAGCGTACCTATTGAAAATGTTTTCGCCTCTTCAAATAATGGAAGCTTAGCGCTACGGTACCTATATAAATGAGGACATTAACTTAATTTATTGACACGCATTTAAATGTAACTAAGTCTAACCATCACTAATGCGAATGCCATTATGGCACACGAAAATATGAGAATATTATGATAATGCGAGGTGTTACGAAAGTATAAATTGCGATGTGCGGTTCCATTGAATATTATTTAATATCAAATCAACAATTAAAAATAACTTTTACGCTCATGAAATTTTCTTGCGATCGCGCTATATTAAATTTTATATATCTATGTATATCTAAGTTTAAATAAGTAAATTAGTATATTTAATACCTGCTAATGATACCTTCAAAACTTAGGTTAGCTAGTAGACAGTGCTAAGCCGCATTAAGCTTACCTATGTGCAACACATTGTTCTAACGCAAAAAAGAGTTTTAATAATAATATCAGCGAAAATTTCATAATGCTATAAATACTAGACTCAACAAGAACCTCTCACCACTCTACTCAGATTATTAATTTAGAAGCTCGTGCAAAACGAGACCATTTATAAATACATTCCAACAGTAGAAACTTTAAAAGTCCGCCAGTCAGACGGACCGAGCAAACTTATGATGCTAAAATGACCCATCGTCGACAGAATGAATTGGCACAGTTATTTCAGTTCCACGGGGACAGGTGACCGAAAAGATTCTCAACTCTGGATAACTTCCCCGGTCGATTCCGTGCCGACGGACGCACGTGTGGGGCGCGTTTATTTGTCTATCAAACAACTGTGCTTTTGCGATTAAAAAAACTAAGAAATTGCACCTAATTGGCCTCCGCTCGGCCTCATATTGTCGCTGGCACCCACGACGCTAGTTTTCAGCTGATACCACGAAACAAACTTAGACTACAAAGACCGATATAAATAAAAGAAAAAATTATTACCCGGATTTGGATTGACAATTTCAAGCGCTGAGAGTACGTGAACACTTCAGCCACTCAGGTTTCCTCACGATGTTTTCCTTCACGGTTAGCAAAGGGGTGTCTCTACTTTAAACTTACAAATATACCTTCAGAAAACAAAGTCGTTGATATTTTATATGGCCGGTATTTGAACGCTCGTCCTCTCTTATGCGAGACACGGATTCAACCGATACTCTACCACTGCTTATTTGGCTTGTCCGCTTCAATAAAAGTCTAAGAAAGAGATATTGATGAACAATTTAATGACAGTGATAAAATACTTTAATGGAAATAATAACTTTCCAGCGAAATAAATTGTTAGCGAAGCAATCTCGTGCTCAGCAGTGATAAAACTCAATAATGTCTTATGCAGACGGATGAAAAAAACATTGAGCGAACAGCCGGTAACTGTAAAATCAAATCTCCAATATTGAATTTGGAGAACAGTTGTTGCCTGTTGCCATACAGAACATGTATGTGTGTGGCGGAGCTATGCCGAATAGTGATGTACGGAGCAGAATGTTTTTCGATAAAATTCTGTGATTAAACTAAAAATATTAATAACAAACTTAGCATACAATTTATATTGATATAATTGAGCGGAATTCATTGGTTAACATCGAAGCTTAATTACTCAACACTATTATTCAAATTATAACGTCGCGAAGTTATAATTTGAATAATAGTGTTGAGTATTGCGAGAATGTTTTCGGGGAACGCTCTCTACCGCTCATCAGTAGCGCCGGCCATGTATCAATCGGTGTCTGGTATTTTCATTTTGCGTGCGGTCCGAACCCAAACCCGCGCAGAAAGGCTTTGTATCTATCTATCGAGTGCGCTCAACTTTTTTTATTTTACCAGCGCGGGCAGCGGCGGAACGGACAAAACAAAACGACACAGTTTCCTGCTCTCTATACGCGCCCGTCACAAAGGAACAGGCGGACATAAGTACACAAACGGTACATCTGAAGTTTGGTCGTTTTGTCGTAATTGCCGGTATTATGCGGCACAAAAAGGGGTACTAATGACTCGTCGCCCGCCTTTTGTCTCGATACGCGCGCGTGCAAATGTTTCTCACGCGCGATCGTCACAATCGGCCGATTCTCAGAATTGTTCGCTACGAATGGCACATTTAATAATGGGCTAAGATTACGCGGATCGCGTCGAATGGTTGCCGACGCGGCGTATTTTATAAAGTGCGCTTACGTGATGGGTATTCCGCAGCGTGTGCGTTTCGCGACCGGTTTATTCGCCGGGGCTGAGTCGGCATTCCTCTGCCGCGACCGAAGCGGAAGAGCAAACTGCCGCGCCAACTGTCTCTCGAGTAGGTATTATATTTTCACCGTTGGAAGACAAACGTTGGCGTTTCTGAGGCATTAACTCGAAGCGGTTAATGCCAAGTGGCACAAGCCGAGAAGAAACGAACGTGCAATTATTCAGTAAACATTTATTAACGTTGCGAAACGCTCATGTGAAACGCTTAGTGGCGCAGCACAAAGAAAACGCAAGGCCATTTAATAACTTCATAGAGCTGCAGCGTGCAGCGCGCTAAGTAAGTTCCAGATACGTAGTGAAACTTGTATGCAACTGCAAAGCCAGTTGGCGAGAGCGAAGATAGCTGTTTGCCATCCGACGGGATGTAAAGGGTCACAGGTCAACGCAGAGTTCATGCGGATAGTAACGCGCCTCTCGGTGCCGCATTCACTAAAGTTATTGCTTGTCGGTAGTGCGCTTGTTAATGATATATTATAGTTAAACGCACAACTTGAAAGCAGCATCTGTTTGAGTATAAGTATGTGCACTTAGCTGGTTCGGTAGTTTGATTTTTCGGTGTAACTGCAATATTTGCAGTACATACATTACATTACATAAACTCACGCCTGCATCCCGGAGGGGTAGGCAGAGACCAGGGTTTGCCACTTGCCACGATCCTGACAGACCTCTTCTGATTCATCAACATTTGTTGCATGCACGCACGTCCGGTTTCAGGTACTTTTGGGGTTCCGTACCCGAAGGGTACCAAACGGGACCCTGTTACTCTGCCTCCGCTATCTGTCTGTCCGACCCCTTCTTTAGAACCGTAATAGGTAGTAACAGATAGTGAAATTTTCACAGAATATGCACTTTGTTGTCCGTCCGTCCGTCCGACCATCCGTCAAACTTCTAAGCTATCGCAAAAAAAGATACGGCCGTTTATGCCGCAAAAAAGGTATATTCCGACACTCAAGGGAATCAAAGTTTATAGAGTACTTTCCGTTGACCTAGAACTATGACATTTGGCAAGTAATAGGGTCTTATATTACAAGTACAGGAAAAAAATCTGAAAACTATACATTTGTAATTAAATAAAAAAAAACCTGAACTATTTATAATATGTAAGTACCTACAAATTTGTACAGAACCCTCGATGGGCGAGTCGGACTCGGTTTTTTTATTTATACTGTATCGTACAAACGGTATTACATACAGACATCCAACTTGGCGTGATAATAAGTACCACAGATTGTGGTATTAGCTGGCCCCGCAAAAGATGTTTTGCCATATTATTAGCCTACGACCTACTCAGACCTACCATAAACAAAAAATTTCTTAAAAATCGGTAAAGCCGTTTCGGAGGAGTTCGATAACAAACACTGTGACACGAGATTGTTATATATTAGATATATTCTAACGACAAATAAAAAACAACTAAGCGCGCTACGGAACCCTGCGTACGCGAGTCCGACTCGCACTTGGCCTGTTTTTCTCTTGCCCTTTGCTAATACATCCCCGATTAGGTCGAAAAACGTCCGCCTGGGACGTCCCTATTTACACCATAATACAAAATAACAACTTCAATTTAATTAACTAATAACAAAAAAAGAAAATACATCGAGTGCTGAAGCGATATTCTCCAGCACATCAGAAGAGGTTCCAAAGCAAACCAAGCTATGTTGTCTATGTAAGCAAAGCAAGTCCTCGCAGATGGGAGAGAGCGTCGTTACGCGAACCTGCACCGTCGTCAAACACCGGATCCCCGGCTCAGCAAATTCGGAAGAGCCCTTTGATGCTCGTTCAAACGACGCTTTGGGCATAAAAATTGGTCAATTCCTCCAATACCCCGTTTTTCGAACTCAGACATTTTCATTTGACTTTTTACGCTCAAGACACCAATAGGGCTAAATTGTCGTGAAGTTATCCAAACCGATCCGCTGGTTATTCGCACTTAAGCCGGGTGTACACGGGTAGAGTAAACTAGCATACTACTCTAACCAATTCAGAGTTCTGCCAGTGTTAGTTGTCTTGTAACTGTCTTCACCAATGTTTTTCAACGTGTACCCAAGTCTCGGGACCGTAAGGGGGTCGCGAAGCAAGAATGGAATATGATATTTTTTAACATAATAAAATACAAACTAGAAACAGCGGAGAGTAGGAGGTCATTCATCTCTCACCTACATGTTGTTTTTTTTTTTAATTATTTATTATACTTAAAAAAGCTACTACATATCTTCGCCAATCTGCAAAGCAGTTGGCGGACTAGCTACTCTACTCTTCTAAATTTTGGTACTCTACATAATAATATGCTGTTTACATTGGTATGGTTAGAGAGATAGATTGAGAAGAATATTGCACACCAATAGTAGTAACATAGAAGTTAGTACTCAGATGCAGTGGAGAGGGACCTGTACACAATTGGAGGAAGGTAGCGCACTACCTGCATTGAAAGATTGCGTCTTATCAAAATCTAATTTATTTATTATAGCGCAGACATTGTGACTTAATGAAGGTAACAAATTAAACATAGGTGTCCATTTCAAGCATGACCTAGATTGTTATTGAGAAAAAAAGAGACAAATAAAAACGTAAGGTTGCTGAGCCAAAACAGAAAAAAACTTTTGTAAGCACTGCACATTCTTAACTTTATTTCGGAATCACTTACTGGAATTTCGATCGGACGAGTCCGACCAGGTTTCGCTCTTATTCGAAGAGCTTAATCATGGTGAGTTGAGACGGAGCTCGCGTCGTCGGTTGCTCGTTTCGTCCAGTAAGTGATTCCGGTATTAAGTTAAAGTTAGAATGAAAAAAAGTTTACCATGTCACTATGTCGCTTACTCTTCGCGTGCGAACCAGAATTTACGGATCGCATGGTCATGCCGCGAGGCGAGTGGCAGTGAGAAAGCGATCGACTTTCACTATTGCTTTCTCGTGTGACAAGACGGCGTACGGTGTCGCCGCGGGCGTGACCCCCCGATTGCACTTGGAGATAAATCAGCCGTAATGGTCGACTGCAAAACTGGCTCTCTGAATACATCGGATGTTAAACATGAGACGAGGCGCGCCGGGACAGATAAGTGTGGGTTTCCAAACTTGGGAGCGAGTAATAGCGACTGAGAGCCAGCAAAGTATTGGATGCGATTGGTCTGTCGTAGAATTGTATATGAAGCCCAAACATCATCAAAGATTTGTTTCCAAATGTCCGAAACTATTATGGAGGCTATGGAACTACCACTAGCAAGCAACTGAGAGCAAGAAAAGAAAAGTATGATGGGCATCTGGTCTGTAGTAGATATGTAATAGCCCAGTCATTATATACGTTAGGAAATGCATGTGAACCGAGAAGGCTTCATTTTGGATATTATGTGGGGGGGCTGAAAAGTTTAAACTTCAAATGGGCATTGTTCCGGGAGACATCGACTGTCGTAAAGTGAAAACCATTTCGAGGAATAGGGATACTGATTACTATTAGGGGTTTGAATAAGTAAAATTAAGACGGATTATTAATATTTACCGCAAAAAATTTATAACCTTCATTCGTCCTTCTGGCAGTAGACGAGCCACTAGTCTACAAGTCTTCACCAATCCGGACTTGGCCCCCGTGGTGGAGTATGGCCTATACCTTCCTCAGGGAAGAAACCCGTGCCCCTCGGTGGGGACATAATGGGTTGATGATGATTCGTCCTTCAATTATGTCATCGTTGGCCCAAATGCAGCAGTTCCATTGCCTTCGAATATAAAAAATAAATACATTCGTTCGTTCAACAACTGTCAGAAGCGTCAAATTCTTAGATACAGTGAACATAACCTCAATTCTCAACAAATATCCGATTAATTTGAATAATTATTACGAACGAGACGCTAGCTTGTTATTTACATGAAAAAATCAATTCAATTCAATTCAATTCTTGGTTATGGGTGTTGGCGATTAATAATTTTATAGCATTGGAACCTTTTAATATAGCCTTTTTTGCACATATTTCTTCTTTATATTTATTAAAAATAAGTTGTCACAAAACCGTCTTTTAAATAACAATGGGCAATATGATTAGAAAAGAAAATATTGTTAAGTAGTTTACACTGACATTTGTTTGTCATTGTCAAACGTCAACATATTTTTATTTTTAAAAAGCATGAAAAAAGGCAAAGGAACGTACATAATTATGCCAGTGGTGACGTCATACTTACTAAGCTATCAGAAATTTTAAATAATTCATAAAAAAAATATACATCGAAAATTATGAAAGTATTTAAATTAGTTTCTTATATCAATCTATATTTTTTATTTCTAGAATAAAAAAATGGGGTGAACAATGCCCATTGTCGACCAATATTTCCTGTGCATTTTCCGCCATCTTGAAAAAAGGGTTAAATTCAGTTTTTTTTACGATAACTCGGTTCTCCGTTGAGATACGAACATTTTAATGCAATGCTTTTTTTGTTGCTTTTTTACGATCTATAATAAAGGTCCTTCAGATTTTTTCACCTATCGTTCATCGTTATTGAGATATCGATCGAAAAGCCAAAAATTAGTTGCTCAGTTATTTGCCTGCAATTGCCTGTTATTCGTCTCCACAGTCGGCATTCTATTCAACGACGATGACGATGACGATGACTATGATGATGATGATGAACCTAACCTAGCTTTTTCCGACGTAATGACTGGATTATAAATATGAATGAGGCCTAAACGATGAATGATTTGACACAGTTTTTTACGGTAACATGAATAATTTGATTCTTCGCCCTTTGGTACATGGTATGCCATCAAAAAATATTGAGAAAGTCTTAATAATACGGAAATTAGCCATACTAATTAAGACTATTCCCAATATTACAGAGACCGGTTTTGACAAAATACTGCTTCTATAGATACAGTGTTTTGCCATAAAAAGCTCGGTGTTTTTTTATGAAAGGTAATTGTAGACGCAGTGTTTTGTCATAACAATCTCACAACGTGCAGCTACCTTTTTCTTTACCAACTGTTTGCACAAAACACCATATATGTAGTTGCAGTATTTTCACTTCAACTTCAATTTCAACTTCACGTCATAACATAACACGTTTTATGCTGTAACATACTTTTTTATTTCTTGTTACGGCATAATTATATTAAACACATATAAAATTTTCAAAATAATGTGTTTATATTTGATGTATATTTGATTTATGTGTCATTTTTGTAACAAAATGCTTTTTGGGTTTTCTGGAAAATGTCTGTTTTCAAATTACTTACAGTGTTTTATCATGACACGGCAGAGTTAATGTAACACCAAAGATTTGTTTCTAGAAATCCGAAACGAATATGGCGGACATGGAACTATCACAAACAATCTATCTGGAATATTGTATAGTTCACAATCTACCTGACAATAGGTAGAGTGTGAACTAAAGAACAAACATTTATTTAGCAAAACAATCCAGATTCAGTTGCGGCCCTTTAGCATACAAAACAAAAAGTACTCCCAACAATCTTCATCAGCACAGCGGCAGCTCGCTAAAAAACGCTCCCCGACATGAAAAAATTAACAAACGGCCAGAGGTAAACGCCCCCGAGCGAACGCTCCTCGTTTTTGCTCCAATGTTAATAATTTTACAGGTCGCCTCACAAAGAATTGGCCCCTCTGTCCCCCTTTGAAACGCTCAATCGTCAGTGAGGACATTCTAAGCATCCGACACTAGGAATTTATCATCAACAAGTCCCCTGCTTGAAAGGATCCACGATGACCGGTCCGGCGTTTATTTGTAATCACCGCCTTTGGCAATGCACAAGTTGCTGCGATAAAGTGTTTGTTACTGGCCGGAGGGACGCCGATTAAATGGTCCGATAGTAATATGGCTCGATAAATTCACAGACAGAACACGAGATGACACGAGGATGATAACAGTGGGTACGAGGAAGTGGGTTACAACTATTCTGCATCAAGTTGCCGGTCAACGACCTAAACAAAAGTAGTGCAGAACTTCAATTTAGCGGAGCGAAGCGTTGGCGAAATAGGTGAACGCGCGTCACAAAACTCCTTGGCGATATTATCTGTCTCCGAACGTAGTAAACTTGGCGTCGACTCCTACACAACACAATGTGTAGGAGAGCGTGCATGTGTTGTGAAGCCAGTACGTGTGCGTGTGTGCATTTGCATCCCGCTCGCGCAATGCGGTCGTTCACTTGAACTGTTACCGCTCTACTAGAAACTGGGGTCGCCATCCGTGAAACTAGACATCGTCTAATAATACTAGCGTTTCAAGTGTCGATAAACTATTTATAGGATGTGTAAATACTAAAACGCAGCTTTTTCGGCTAGATAAGAAAGAGATATTGATATAAAAGGAATAAATAGTCGTAGAAACTTAAATGGGATTTGATTTTATTGTGTGGTTTGTAAATTTGTAATCGTGATTTTAACTGTGATACTAGTCGAAGAGCAGCAATGTGTTTTTAAATCGTACTGAATGATTAATTATTCACGCCACGCCAGTTTTTGTATGCATGATGTCATGTCACCTCCAATCCAGTGTGACTCCACTAACAAACCTGTGCAAATATCGATTGATACCGAAAATGTGTGCAGAGGTGATTTAATTTCGACGAAAGCTAACTAATGCGCTACCAAAGGACAAAACTGAATTAAATATGCATATGTATTATTGTAGGTTGCGCGGAAGAAGCCACTATGCATGGAAATACAAAGATGGGGAAGACATATTACGGAGCCACATCCTTCGCCAATCGTCGCCGTCGGGCGGGCGAGCATACAACGCACTTTAATGAGTCAACACTATCGCAGAGACCGAGGCTAACAAGCACGGCATTTTCCGCAAAAACTATTCGCTAACAAACGCCGGTTTAGTATTCGCGTAAATCACACGGCCGCGCCACAACTGCGCTGCGAGATTTAATACCGACTGATTGCGGAACTGACGATATCCTAACACAGCGAGGGAATGAGTGAAGTACTGCAAAAAAATCCAGTGAAACTGTCAGTTCCCCGGCAAGCTGATCTGCGATATTAAGCTGCTTATTATTGTGTGTAGCGAATGGGAAAGTCCTTTCCCAAATCTCGAAACTGTTTAGTCTCAAAAACAGAACTTGCACTAAACAATGTTCTAATAGAATAGGAGAGGACACATTAAAAGATAAATAAACATGGTATTTTTTTTATCTGCTACTAATACTTTTGATAATATATCCAGTTGAAAAGTCAATATAGTCACACCACACGGTACTAAAACGCGCCATACAAATCGACCTTAGACTATGACGTCACTCGCTAACGTAACGCCTATAATGTATGAATCGTTTATCAATATTTGAGTTACCTCTTAAAATAATGTTTTTATGCACGTACACCCTTGTAAGAAAACTTTCAGAATTCAATGGCAAAACAAAATCTAATAAGTTTTATGTCATTAGAGTAACTCTATTTTTCACATATTTTGTGACCCCGGAAACCCCGAAAAATGTTTTTACTGTTTTATTTTAAAAAAATCCTAGGTTTTTATATGATTTCTATGGTTTAAAAGCAATGTCACTCCAATCTAAGTTAGACGCAAGTTCCCCATTGTACCTCTTCTATTGTAGCTATTGTCTCTGTAATTGTTTTCTAGTGTGTACAATAATAGTTATTTGTTATACAAGAGTGCAAAGTTGCTTTTTAACCACGTGCTGAATTTTGATGACCGAGCAAGCGAATTCTAAAATTGAGTCACGAGCGCAGCGAGTGATTAAAAAATTAGTATCTGAGAGTTAGCGAGGGAATCAAAGGGCACGAGGTAAAAAATCTTTGCATTCGAGTGCAACACGTAACTTTTCATCCCAGCTCAGCAAGGAAATGACTAAATGCAAAAAACACAAAGAAGAGAAAGAGTTTTAAACAAAATAAAAAAAGTTTTAGGATAAATTCGGCACCATGGAGGTAGAAGCAAATACACCAGAAAACAATTACAGAGACAATAATCAAGCTACAATAGAAAAGGTACAATGGTTTAATGATGTTTTGAATTTACAAACTTAGTTCACACGATCTTCTAAATTCAATTGACTTTATCCTCTAGCGGCTCAGATATCGAAAAACAAAAATACTCTTTCAGAGATGGGGGGATGAAATAGTACATTGTTCACCAAGGGCGCAAACATAATTTTTGCGTCGAGGTTGCGAACTGAGGCGATTCTTGCATTAAAGCTCGAGCGATGCGAGGGCTTTAACTAAGAATCGCTGAAGGAACGAGGGATTTAACACTACCGAGACCAAAAATTATTTGCGCCCGTGTAGAACACTCTGCTTTTCACTACCAACTGAGAGGAATGAAATAAAAGATAACACTTACATACCACTCAAATGTAACTTCTGGCAGGTTTTGAATTGCTTGTGTTGCCTGTTTTTTTATATATTCTGGTGTTAAGAAGACACTATCATCATCGCTTGACGACATTTTTCCGAGAAAATAAGTGAAAATAGACAAAAAAGCGCGCCAATGTTATTGATTTTTTGCATAGAAAAAAAAAACTTGCGTTCCAATTTCAAATATTTGACAATTAGGTACTTAAAATTTTGCAGCAAAGAGTTTGGTAGTTCAGTAAGTAGTTCCAAACTCGGTGTTAAAACTTATTGCTTGGGTTGGAGCGAAATAGATATAGGACGAATCCTCAAGAGTGAAAGAGAAGTCCGACTTCTTAGTAAATGAGTGCATTAGTATATAAATTCAAAATTGTACTTTGATGCATCTAAGCTTGAACAACAATAGCGTGTTTTGGGTCCTAGATTTGGGCATCAAAATGCATCATTTCGAGCAGATGGAGTGAAAAGAATATTCTTATCTTATCTCTTTATTGATGAGCTAGAAAGCTAGATTAATATACTTCCCGGAGTTTTCCCAAATTCGAGATCATGATACTATACGTCCTTGTCTTCTATGACTTAATTGAATTTCCGTTTGAGGTGGCTCGACAAGTCAAACATAATCAACGCCATAATGAGAAGTAACGCATCTCAATCAGTTTGGTACTGATCCCACAAATTTTATTGCCGGGATAGTTTTTAATTGATTCTCCCGCTCGGATATTACAACTGCGAGTTCTGACCAGCAACTTTTCCCATTGACCCGCTCACTTAATAATTTTGTTCTCTTTGCGTTTATTTAACGGTATCCTAAACTTCGCGCAAAAGCAATTAAGAGTTAGAGACGTGTTCTAAGTTCGTTTAATAGGAATGCTTGCGAATACTTTGATGTAATACATGCATCCATAGTAAGAGACGCCGAAAAGAGCAGTTTTGTTTTACAACTAAAACACATCATGTACGTATTTCAGTCTAAATCCACTCGAATCATGTCAAACATATATTCAAACTTTCACGAGGTCGATGTTCCAAGGTTCTTGTATACCTACTATGTGAATACCAATACAGCTACCGGAGTTACAAATAACAAACATGGCACGACAAAGAAACTTCAGATCTGACATGTCCTATACGGAGCGATAAGTCCAATCCAATACGATTAACAAATAGAAAGCAATATTGATCTTCGGATGGAATGTGACACGTGCCACAAAATGGCGGCGGTTAGGGCGATAACACATTGGGTGACACGAGCGGCGTTTTTACATTTGTCAAGCCCTCCCTTCGGGACGGCTCTGTGCAATGTAATCCTATACGGCGGTTTGACTGGCACGACGCGATAACACTTGAGATATAATATAGGCATGTGTTGTAATTTTGTAAATAAATTGCTATAATTTTACTGTGAGGCACTGAAATTTAAATAAAATTAGCAGGCAGATGTGATAAACATTATATTGATACGAATGTGAAAAATGTAGTTTGAAGCGCTAGTAATTGGCTAGAATAAGCGACTGCCCAGATTATACTCTGCTAATTCATTGAATACATGGTAGCTACCTAAGTCCATAGTAAACCAAAGTGTTGCGTTGAAAGATGTTACAATGACGAAATTTGTAGGTAGGTAATGATACGAAGAGGAATGTCCAATAAAATACTCAAGAGAGACTCGAAAACTGACGGAAATACAACACGACCAACCAATAAAAACGCCACGAATCGATCTGGGATTCATTTTGCAACATCGATCACCCAACACCTTCACGGAGGCACATACAAAGTATGGTGGCCTGTCACACTTTTTGCGATGACTGCTTTTTACGGTCATCGCAAAAAAACACTAGTCTCACTAAGAATCGATCAAAACCACAGTTTTGGATAGCGGCTGAAACACGACGACGCTTGTCTAATGTCATTCATCATCATCATCTCGCTAAACGAAACCATTCTCAAAACGTTTATTTTAAATTTGTGTTTGTTAAATCATTTTTTTCAGTGCCTAAACTCAGTGTCTGGTGGACATTGGCGCAGCTCATCTGAATTTGAAATTCGGATCCGACGTTCTATATCGTATGGCGTGCAATACTTTTGAAATTCGAATCCGACGTTCCATATCGTATGGCGTGCAATACCCATGAACGGCCAGACTGCAGGGAGTCCCATATTCGTGTTCGGTTCGCGGCATGCCCTCGCAGCCAAAGGAGTTACGTCAACTTTTCTGCAATTTCTCAGCATTATCCTCGTGTAGCCTCCCTCGCGAGGCCGAGGGCTTAGTTATTAACATTCTGCGAACGTCTCCGGGGATCACGTATGGGACCGGTCGGCGTCGTGAGAGCGCCCGGCACGGCTGGTTCCGCCTTGTACCGATGAGAGGCGATGGCGATGATTTCATTCTACACTTAATTCCGGTATTACTTAAATTTTCATCGGAGGAGTCCGACCAGGTTTCGCACAGCTTAACCACTCCTCTGCCGCGACACAGATCTGTGTCCAACTTAATATGGGCCACCTATACGTTGCGTTCCGCGAGGGCAGTTCAGGAGTTAATCATAGTGAGTAGAGACGGAGCCCGCGTCGTCGGTAGCTAGTCTCTGTCTCGTCTTACTTATGTACATCTTATTCGGTTCCTGAAAAATAAACTTACATGTATCTGTCCTGAGGTAAGTCTACTAGATGCAACGTTGATCAATAATGTTATTATTACTCCAATGATTACTTTAGTATCACTGTTTGTATCATCCTCATCATCATCAGCCCTTTGACGCCCACTGCAGGACATAGGCCTCCCTCATGGTTTTCATAACCATGAGGGGTTTGTATAACCTGTGCAATTAGTGCTGCGAATTCTTGTGCATATTTAATTCGGACGGGTTACACAATTTGAATGACATTGCAATGTGACCGTTGTAGACTGAAAAATAGTCTCCATTGCCGTGCTAATTTCATTAATATTGCACAACTATGCATATAGTCTCCAGACACTGGATTAGATTAACCCTAGATTGGCCCTGCTTCAAAAAGTTGACAAGAAGATTTGACAAGTTTGGAAGATAAGTACTTGTGTATGATACGCATTTTAGAAACAGTTTTTGTATGGTATAACCACATGATACTTACAAACTACAAATACAGTTTTAATCACGATTACAAAATCAGTCACTAAAAAACAAAACAAATTTTATACTTGTACATTTTACAACGTCAAAATTTTGATCCTGGTGAAGGTTTTCTTTCCCAGTGACCGTGTATTCAGAGTGCTTTAAAAATCCTGCGCATTTTTGCGAAAAACGTACTGTCGTTTGTGTAACTTAAATGGGATGAGAAACAGGTTGTAGATGGAACCAGTTCGACTGGATGGCTGAATTACCGACGCCGACGTGGCGTGTTCGTGATCATAAAAATGTGCAGCGTAACGGAAAGTGTCTCCGCATGCGCCTATTGTTTCCGTCGCGCTATCTGTGATGTGATGTGTATGCGACTGTATACGTAGTTACTTTTCTTTCGCCTATTGTTCGTAGCGAGGATAGGAAGGCGAATCCATTCGGATTGCATTTTGTTAGATGCCTCGCGCGAGGGAAATATTTGATGAAAAAAAAAAGTAGTTCCAAAACTTCTCCAATTCGTGAAAAACAACAATATCTGTGGCACCTCGAATCAGATGCGGGCAATTTGAAGGAGAGAAGTTGTTCGGATTCACCAAACCACTTCGGCTAATTGAAATTGGAGTAGAACCTTTGTCCAACAACTCGCCGGTTTCATCAAGTTATTGACTTCTTGCGGCGATATGAAACAACGCGATGCTATTTGCACAAACACAGCTTGTCCATTGAACGGCCGTCAGGGCTGGCCCGGACGCCGTGTCATCTCAAGATGCGTCTCAGCGGAGAGGGGAGGTGTATGCGGGCGCTGCGGGGGGAGGGCTGCCCGGCAACTGGCAACTGCGCCATAACTCGCCGCGCACGTACAGCCAGACAATCGCAATTATTATTAACAGATACGTTTAATGATCGTGTATGCCGCGCCGCGCTCGGCTCTCGATGTAATTTCCAACTGCGGCGTCGTTCGGTCCGATTGTGGCGCTTACGTCACTCGTTACTACGTGTGCAATTCGCGTGGATGGTTTCGGGCGAATGCGCCACTTTCGGATTGGGAATCAGCTGGCGGGGGGGCAGGCAGCGGGGCGGGGTCGCGGGGCCGAGTTCTTGCGGAGTTAGCTCAAGAGACTGATGATTTGTTGCGCGGTTAACGTTTCATCCAGCAGACTCCCTCGACGTGGAATTATAACTCTCATAGGCCGGCGAGATAAATTAAACCGATATGGACGGACTGCTGATATTAGAAGAATGATTGACGTCAGCGCCGTAATAGATCCGAATGACGAGACAAGTTATCGTGCGATAAAGTAACGCTTAACCATGTCAGAGCTGAAGTGGTGTGAACTGCGAAACAACAAAGTTTCAGGCCCCTACTGTACAATGTTGTTTTATTATTGCGTCAGGTACGTCGTTAACGTAACGGAAATAACTTGTACAACTTGGGTATTTCCAGTATTTTTCTTCGCGACATGGTGGAATGCTAGATCTTTCCATTTTGTTTTCTTTGCAATGTCAAGCTAGTAGGTAGGTCGATATGCACTTGACATATTTCGATGCATTGAAATAGTCAGTGAATAAAATTATCCCCACCTTTTCTTTCTCATTGACTTTCAGACACGTTTTTGATAGCATTGATTGTTGATTCGTCTCATTCAGGCTTTATGTTTAAATCCAATTCTAGCCGAGTACTCTTCGAGGCTTTCTTTTAACTGCCTTCTTTTATACAGTCTTCCTCTAAGTTGATTAGTCTCTTTAGGTGTGTCGAGGGTGGATTTTATGAAACCGTTCGGCTTATCCACTCCCTAGTTCATGTACAACTGCCGGTAAATTAAACAAATCCCAAACTCGACTGGCTCAGCGAGTCAGCTAGAAGCCAAACAAGGTGTTGGCCGTGTCCGCCGAGTAAGCAAATAACTGAAGTATTTTAGCCTTGGATTTTAAATAGGTGTTTTTCCGATAACTCAATGAATTATTTCATAAAACGTGCTTCATTGTGTCACTATTCAGATGCAGCGCTTATTTGGAAATTGTGACACGGGGTCTGGACTGGTACTGCTAAATTGACAGATAGGTAAGGTATTCTTAACATTCTGGAATATCAAATACTTTATGATTCCCAATGCGGACATATACCTATGACTTTGTTTATTTTCAAAGTTACGTACATCTGCGAATTGGTTGTAGCACAACACAACACAACCATTTATCCGTCCCAGTGAAGGAAAATATATGAATATATTAAAACGATTAATACACCGACTGGGTTCAATCATAGGTTAAACTAAACTTGCAATCTCCAGCGGATATCACGACCGTCAGTAAGAAAGCGAAGATATTGAAACCGCTTGCAAAACTTGAAGAAAATAGATCGGGCAAAGAGGGAGTGATAAAGAAGTCATTTCAAGTGCCTAGTCGGAACAGAACAAAAAGTAAAAGATACTCACCCAACTGTCCAAGCGGATACTTCGATGTTCGGCGACCTAGAACAAGGCAAGAATAGCAATTAGCTACTGTCGAACGGAAATAAGAAATTCCACGGGCAAAATAAAGGAAATCTACTTGGGAAACTTTTATAAATTACTCCTTATAAAGTTGGGCAAAGTTAGCTTCCTTTTATATCCACAATGCTTCAACTTCGCAAGTATGAAAAGAAGTATAAAGACTTTTCACAACTTTTGTAACAAGGTCTGCAACAATGCCTATTCGATTCGAGTACTCGGATGTTTAAACTAAATTGTAAGGTAATTATTCGTAGTAGTTAGTAGTTAATTGTTGTAACAACTTTTGGGCATAGGTATCAAATTCGTCTAAGTTCAATCTTAAGCGGCCCACACCGCACTGCCTACATAAATTTTGAAGGCATGACTCACACAGTAGTATCGCTTAGGAATATCGAGTCACGTGTACCTACTCACGTCACGTACTAAAACATAAAAGTAACCGAGGAGAGTCGTGAAATTGGAATTACCACATGTTTGCCGTAGACTTGAAATAAACTGTTACTATCTACGAGCATCCTTGTTGTTTATCTCGAGATCGTTTCTCGAAACTTCTGAACCCTAAAATGTTTAAAAAGGTATTATTTACCACGCCACGCCCCTCGATCATTGGTTTCTTGATGCCAATTGTGTTTCGTTGAAAATATTTCCATCGTCCTTCGGTCAGTACGTTAAACACGTTCCTAAGCACCCGACGGTGACCGACGCCTGGCGAAAATGGACAATGCGCATAAAAAATCAATAAAAGCCGGGCACGGCCTTCGTGGAGGTCGCGTGACGCCCTCTCAGTCTCGGGTGACTCGGTGTCCCCGCTGACAACTTGGCTGTACTTTTTAACTGCTGTTACATTTACGTAACAACTTAACTTTAATGTGGTGAGAAATAAACATTTAATTTCACGTAAGATAAGACGATGTGCATTTTTATCGCTTCGCTCACATTACTCTGTGGATGAAGCGACGATGTGTGACATCAAACAAACCTTCGGGATCTCTTCATTTTATTGTCAGTTATGCAAACGTTCTACATGTGGCAAGACCTTGTTTCTGCCTACCCCTCCGGGACATAGGCGTTTATAAATGTATGTCAACACTGCAAAGTGGCATCAACTGTTTTGTTAAAAAGACAAAACTTCCAAAACTACGACCTCCGTGGCGCAGCGGTTGCGCATTTGCCTACCATGCGAGAGGTCCCGGGTTCGAATTCCGGCTGGGGGCAAAAAAAAAAAACCCCAGCTCTTGGATGTTTACGTGTTTGTGATGTCGTTGTTTCTGGTTCACACGACACAGGGTATCCTAGTGTGGACTAGGAAAGTATGCCAGAAGCAATGTATGTGCCTGTACGTAAATGTTTATGTTTATAAAATACTTCCCCCCAAACGTACACATTTGGAAAAATACAATAATCATCAAATATCAGGTCCGCAACGCGTTTTTTAATGTGACGATCTATTTGACGGTACAATTGAGTAATTGGAGGTCTGTTGGTACATTTTGATAACCGGTTGCTGCTCGTTAAATCATTCGTCACTGTGAATCTCCTCATCGATTGAAAAAGCCTTCGGCTTTACCTATTCATTGGCTTTGTGGTTGGTTATTTCCAATGCAGCATAAATTAATTAATTCTACCGGCTCCATTGTCGCATGTTATTGAGAACTGAAATGCGATTCGCATAATAGATAGGTATTTATCGTGACAAAGATTTTGTGTTGCAAATAACAATATTCCTTATCACGGAAATTAACTTTGTCAATGCTGAAAAGCAGGGCCTCAATTCTGTGAGTGCTAATGCAGTAATAATAGTACAATGACAGATATACGGTTGGATCATGTGACGTGTTTTTTTCATACAAATGATGCCTGGAAGGTTTGATACGTGTGCGCACGCAGACTTAGACCTGGAAATTAAAGGAACTCATTGTAATACAATGCATTAACAGAATCCGGGCCCAGCCACTTTATGGACTCGTCCGATTTAAACCTACTCTGAACTGTGAAATACAAACCCCCGGTTTCTCGTAGCTACTAGAAACCGGCTAACGATAACAACAGCTAACAAGCTGTTAATCTACTGTTAACAGCTGTCAGTGGTTTTTTTTGTATGCACTTTGGTCAATTGACAGCTGTTAACAGTAGATTAACACAGCGTGTTAGTGTACGAGAAACTGGGGGACAGTAATACATATTTTGACAACCTCAAATTGGCTAACGCAATACAGTGGACAGTGATGGAACATGCTGAGTGGAGTAAAAAAAATAATAAAAAAAAAGATGTCGTCTAAGGGCGCTTATACTGGCAGTCGCCGAAATGTCAGCGTCGAATATGCGCGTCAGCGCGTCGACGCCTGTCGCCGACGAGTGTCGACGGCTACAGTTGGCACACGTGCCGCCCGTGTATAAGCGCCCTTATGCTAGTTAGATGATGCTGCACCTGCCTGCAAACTAGGCAAGGTGTCGAGTTATTTGAATTACAAATCAACATTGGCCACGGTTCAAAGTGTTAGCGCCGTTTAATTCAGTGCCAAGTCTAATATTTTTAGCCGAGAGTGACACGGCATCTTTGTATCGCTGACGAAGGTAATCATTACCTCCACATCACACCATGCTATTTTTTTAACCGACTTCAAAAAAGGAGGAGGTTCTCAATCCGAAGCGTCTATCCTTTTTTTTTTGCTCTTTTGCTATATGTAGACATATGTCCGTCAAATCTTAACCGATTTCGACGATTCTTTTTTTAGTCGAATATTTAAACGTCCCATTGGTCCCGTGAAGATCAGCCCCTATATTACGCTCACCAAATCCTGAGCGATTCCAATCGTTTAACTGTCAAATTAGTATGCAATTTGACAGTTAGACGATTGGAATCGCTCTGGATTTGGTGCGCATAATTAGGCCACTGATGAAGACTTTTAGAGATGGTGAACGGAACTCTTCAATGTACAGCAGTAAATAAGGCCTACTAGGGCCCCATCCTTTAGTAATATGCATGTGTTTCATAGAATATAGCGTAAAAGTAGTCCCAGGGTAATTTGGTGATGTTCAGGTTAAGACTTTCGGAAATGGAAGTTGAGAACTTAAAATTTTAAAGCAAAGAATTAAGTAGGGTAAATTATGGTTATACAACACGGGATTTGATTTTTTTCTCACTCTTTCCCACACAAAATTTAAAACATTTTGTATTTTTTTAAATAAAAACTGAGTTTTAACATGAAATATTTGTTTTTCGGTCTTGCGATCGATCCTGTCCTTTTCACCATATCAACCAACCCATATGAGATTTAGGGTTACTCGCGTTTACAAGTTTACACACTCTTAACCACCGTGTAAGGTAACACGTCAAAAGGAGGGCAGGGTGGTTTCCAACCCGACTGGTGTTAGGCCTAGGTCTAGGGTCTCCTTCGAATGTCCGACAGTTATTGAATAAATTTTGAGACAAGCAATATAATGCAAATGTATCATTTCACTACTCGACAATCCATATACAAATGTTTATATGGAAAATAGTAATTATTTCTTATAATGTCATTTGGCAACAGATAAACTTTTCTTAACATAAATGCATTAAGAGCCAGTTTCTGAATTGAGAATTTCGCTAAGTAAGTAGTTAAATGTAGTGCTGTCTCTTCGAATTTCTCAGAAAAGAGCGTGACAGAACGTTACTTAAGTATTTACTTAGTGAAATTCTCAATTCAGAAACCGGCCATGAATCGACAAAGTTTTACTTATATGATTTAACATTACAGTTCACGCAAGTCAGAAATTAGGGTGCAGGGGGGCCCTACCTATTTGTTACCAGTATGTGCTTCTGACAAAACTTTTTTTTCTATAATTAAACAGCTTAAACTATTATTGTACGTACTTGTGTTCTACACGAACTATTTGGTGGATATTGTATCATCATCAGCCATTTGACGCCCACTGCAGGAAATAGGCCTCCTTCGTGGTTTTCATAACCATGAAAACTGAGGGGTTTTGCCATAATCGCCACGCTTGGCAGGCGACATCCTACATCTACGACATCCACGGAAGGAACTGGAGTGACGCTATTCTAATCCGGCGCCATACGGAAATTGTATATTGTACGGATATTGTATGGTAGGTACATGTATTTTATTTTTTTATAACATAAACTCACGCCTGTATCCCAGAGGGGTAGGCAGAGACCAGGGACTGCCACTTGCTACGATCCTGAATTTTTTTATATCGAGTTTCTAATAGGTTACTTTAAAAAGTCATTTAAACTGGTATTGCAAAATGAATTATTTGTTATCTTCTTTTTGTTGCACTAATCCGTGCTGAGGACAATTTTAAAGAACCTATTTAGAGGCTAAGAGGTCGCGGGTTCAAGTCCCGGCAAGGGTGGAATTTTTAGCTTCTAAATAGGTTTTTATTTGTTATGTGTCAAATGTTGACGTGTAAGTTTGTCTTTTAAACATTTAATAAATGTGATCTAGTGTACAATTAAGAATATTCTTATCTTATCTCTTAAATAATGCAATTCTAAAATGACTAAAATAAAATCTTTGTATTTAAATGTCATTGTTAAAACAATAGTTTGCAAAATGAAACATTGACAAATGTAGCTTGTGAACTGATACTTTTATAATGAATTGTAGGTAAAACATTATAGACCCCTAATGACCACCCACCACACAAAGACACGGTGCCAAGCGATTCGTCGTGTTCCGGACGCCACACCTCAGCTTAGGCCTCGTATATAATTATTATTTGCCATCAAATGAGAGGCCAAGTAAAAAAAAACTCCGACACGAGCATAATAAGAGATATTGTGTTATTTTCCGTAATGTATACGCAGAGGTACATTCATTATTAAACAGACCAATGTTTAAAGATAGAGTAAGTCTTGAGCAAACTCAGAGAAACTTGGTTTCTGAGCAAACTCGGTGACCTCGCATCAAAGTCGGAAAAAATGAACCGATCACACAACTCTATCACATCAAGCAAGAGTTGTTGATAATAATATAACTATGTAAGTAAATAGTGACCCGAAAAATTTTGCAGTAAATAACACCATAATATCCTCGCCGAACTATGATCTCATGCCCTTCTGCTAAACACGAAGCTAGGCTTTTCAGAACATTGTTGAAGCCAACTAAGTCGAACATCAACTCAAAATGTCAGAAGAACTGAAAGTCAGCGTGATGGCTATTTTTAGATGAACCTAACAGCGCTAGTAGAGCAAGCACTTGGTAAGACACTAACTAACACCTCATAAGCGAAGCGCATATTGTGGCTTTTATTCTGGGAATATGTATTATCAGTATTGCACTATGTCGCATTGTTATCGCTTACGTAAGCAAAATGACATCATGCGTTGAATATTTTTACAGTGTACCAATGAATTTCGCAAAACAACGAAGGTATGCAGACGAATCGCGTATCGTAACACGCAGTTTTGTTTCAATTTCTCACGATGTAAGCGCGAAAATTTGTACCGCGGACGCGTATTTCACGTAACTGCTGCGCTAGGGAAATATGCTTATTCGGCTGTATAAAAAACGGTTGCAGCGGGCACTGTGCGATAATCGTACTGCACTGCACCCCCTAGCATGAAGTCCCATATACATGTACTGATGTAATAGTGATAGTTTTGTACATTCATGATAGCTAGAAATACCATTATTGAATTTCCGTGAATATGCCTAGTAGTAGTCCCATACGCGGGGTGTAACAAAATACTCTTATACATCTGAAAATTGGAGGTTCTACTTGTCAACACGAACGACTTAAACTTCCAAAACGCGAAATTATTATCAGATTCAAATAATAAAACACCTCCGGCATTATAATTAAACAGGTAATAATTATTTCCTGATTTCGAAATTTTCTACAGAGTAGTTGTTTGCTCTAGTAGAACCCCCCATTTTCGGATGTACATGTAAGGGGACTTTGTTACACCCTCTTCTAATACACCGTCTGTATGTAAATATTTCTATACAATGAGAAATAAACTTGCAGTGTTCTAATGGGGCCCATATGCTGTCCTACTTATATATACATCAACACCTTGGAAACCACACAAGGGCGATAAATGATTTGAATTTATTATATTACAAGCTAGATACGGAACTTGTGCTACGGGGCGCGGGCCGCAGTTTCATAAATCGCCAGAGACTCGTTTTTATACTGACGTCAGAATGGATTTATGTTTAGACCCGCGAGTTTCGTTTCGCCGCATCGATCACGTCACAGGCAGTCCCGCGGTGAAATAAAACGCACCGGAGTGCGCTGAGGGGATTAGACTGCAGTTTCGGACGTCCGATACTATTTCTGAATTGTGCGGTGCGCCAACGCAAATTGATCTGCCTATATGTAGAGCCCACTGCTGGGCCCAGGCATCTACTCTCGTCAACTTATCCTGTATTGTGCAGTTTCGGGCGTGCGCTACTATTTCAGAATTTTGCTTCGCGCCAGCGCAAATAGATCTGTCTGATGTCTGTCTAAAGATCAGTCTGCTGTATTTCTCCTGTATCCTCCCGCTATCAGCATTAACTTTGTTATTACTGTAGATGTTTTAGTGCATAACGGAATTTTTAACAGCGTAAAAAATTAAGGTTGCAGAGCTCTATTAGAGCGAGAATGGTCAACTGGCGTCAAATCGCGATAAGGGTTAAGTTCCTGATTTGAGAGAAGATGGTCACTGTTTCTTTGCTACCTTTTTCTCCACAAACCCCTGTTGCTTGAAAGCTGTCTAACGTACCTACTAACAACTGTTCCCTGTATACGTCTGGTGCAACAATCAGCGAGCTCTTGACTGCGATTGGGAATTAAGGCAAATCCTTTCACTACGATAGCGAACCTTGTTTGCTATCCATACGCTAAGTACTTCAGACCTCATAGCGAAGGCGCCTTACACTTTTGGCTGTAAATCATAAATCGGCTGCTTTGCATTGAAATATTCTATATATTCTACGCGAATTATAGATGTAGAAGATATAGATAGAATGAAAACTACGAAATGTGAACTGCCTACCTATTCCTTAACTGTAGTATTTTGTTAACCATTACAAAGTTTCCAAAGTGTCAACATAATTGTGTATTGGATAGTCCGTAATAGGTTCAATCGGCGGAGTCCATCAATACAGTGGAGAAGTTATGCAGTAGCACGCCTGAACAAAATAAGCTAATTACTCTTAAGAAAGAGTCCAAAACGGATGAAGAACCTTTAAAACCTCATTTAAGTACAAGAAAATAACATTTAATTAAATTATCGTCCCGCTCTACACTTACCCCTTTACAAAGAAGATAACAATGACATGAAAATACAGTCTTAACAAAATCTGACGGCCTATAATAAGAACACGATTCCTTAAAACGCCGATTAAAATAGTCTGTGCTGGAGATTTTACGAGGAAAAGTCGTAACTACAGATTAGATTAACTGCCTCTTAGGAGAGCTTTAGAGTAATCGTGTTTTTATAAATAAGGCCATTACTCTTTATATCTCGTCAAACCAGGTACGATTTGTGGCCTATAATAGATACTGGTCAGGCAGACGAATATGTGGATAAGTCAACAACATGTTAACACCAGTTACTTTACCACTGTTTTAGATAAAGGGGCACGGACGTGGCGTGTGGTTAGGCGACGGACTGCGCAACGAGACATTCATTATGTTGGTCATAGACAGGTCGATGGATGACCCATTATGGTGGACTAACCATCAGGCAACTAAAGGGTGATTTTGAAATCGTTAGCTACATATTTTGTTAAGAGACTGTATTATAATCTATTTTGAAAATATGATTCTTTATGGGGCACTGTGTACGGTTCTACAATAAGATTCCTCAAGATATATTAGAGTTACCACCGACGCAGTTTAAAAAATGTATTAAGCATACTCTGTGCAAAAAAGCCTATTATAACATTAAGGATTATTTGGAAGACAAGGATGTCTGGTATTTAAATAATGTTAACAGGAACGATTGTATCTAGTGTAGTGTAACTTTAAGTTGAAAACTCGGTTAATTAAGCAAACCTGTTTTGAAAAGAATAAATGTGGAGTTTCTTTGTTAGCTTCTTCTCCGCATAATCTATTAATTGTGAAACTAACAGCTTTGACGTTCATTAAGTAAACATTTTGTTTTTATAGTGAGTAAAAATTTTTGACTTTGACTTTATAAGTAAAAATAGGTACGTTCTAATTTCAAAATTTCCCTTTACATTTTTGCGAACTAATTTAAATTGTCGTATCTTATCGAAAAATGGATCGGCGCCGGGAACATTACCACGCTATGATTTTTTACGATTTCAAGTGTCGCCTGAAACCGGACGAATCGTACGATAGACTTCAAACTTAGTTCATGGATAAAGGCCTAATCAATTACTAGGAGACGGGCAGCAGCGTCTTCCTGAGATTCCGACCGCATACTGCGATCGCCAACTCGCCTGCCAAGCGTGGCGATTATGGCAAAACCCCTCATAGTTATGAAACCCACGAAGGAGGCCTGGGTCCTGCAGTGGGCGTCAAATGGCTGATGATGACACTTTATTACCGCAAAACTTTCTGAGTATCCCACGTATAAAGAGGAAAAGTTAGTAAGTTTGCAGGAGGTAATCTCTGAAAGTACTTAACCGATTTCAAAAATTCTTTTTTCAGTATTTATAATGGTTCGTCAGGGTGGGCATAGGTTCCAAATGTACGTAATATATCGAGCTAATGTGGGAGGAAGGACCGGTACGGGACGTCCCACAGGCGGACATACTTTGACCAAATAGGGGATGTATTAGCAAAGGGCAAGATAAAAAGTACTCAAAAACGGCATGCGTGCATGCAACGACCAATGAATGTTAATGAAGCGAAAGTGATCTGTCAGGATCGGGGCAAGCGGTAGTCCCTGGTCTCTGCCCACCCCTTTGGGATACAGGCGTGAGTTTATGTATATATGTATGAGCGTCGCGAGTCATTAAAATACTGGTTAGCCTTCTCATGTATTTTTTTCTCAAAATTTGATGTTTGTTTAGTAAAGGTCAGCAGCATGACTGCTCGGCAGCACAGTCCATTCAATCCACAACGAGATAAATTATGCATTAACAACAATCTCGTTAAATGCCGTAATTGTAAAAAAGAACATGCAAACTAAAAGAGATTTTAGTTATGTTGAAGTTGGAAAGAAGAATTATGAGTTGTTACTCTACGTGGCCCAGTGGGTAGGACAATGGACTTGAAGCGGAAGACCCAGGGTCGACTCCCAGTGCGGGCATGTACCTATGACTTTGTTTATTTTCAAAGTTAGTGACATCTGCGAATTTCTAGTAGCAATACCACACGCTAAATGTGAAGGAAAACATCGTGAGGAAACCCGCGCCTTGGTTGGCTCCGCACGTAATGACTTGTCTATCCTGTGGACTAGGCCGACAGAGCTGTCAGGATGGTATAGGTGCTGGGCAAGCCTACTCCATCTGAAAAACAATGTCACAGGCACTGCAGCGTCCGAGTGGTCCCTTCACCCATCTAGTGTGAGTGAAGGTGCCACTGGACGCTGCATAAATGATCTCATTACGTAGATGCAAAGGGCAAAGTTGTTACTCCACATTTCTCTATCAAAAACTAAGATAACAAAATTTTAATCAGACCAGATTTTTCAAAAGTATACTCATCATTTTACAATAATTAAAAAACGTTACAATGTGCGAGCGAGACAATCAAAGTACGGTCTTAACAGTAAATAGATTCCATTAATGATAAACCATTTTCAACTAATCAAGCGATATCAACATCAGGTATAATTTATTAATTATCCTCAGCAACAATGTAAATCAGCTTCAACAACACTACATAAATTAATCAATCAGCCTAAGTACGCCTCCACTTCTATCTAGCCACCTTTCTCTTAGACGAGGTTTAGAACAGTGACCACGCGATTGAGACGCCACTGTGTACCTACACAAAACAAATTAATGTTACTCATTGGCAACAATTATGTGCTATCTTAAAGATAAGACTCATCTTGTTAGAAACGTTTCTTAATGGTTGTAGTTTATCACCATCTGCGGTGCCTCGCTTTGTTTTTTCTCCAGCCTTTTTTCAGACATTTTCTGTGAGTCCATGTTTTATAAGCCACGCGGCGCTCCGGGTGGCGCGGCGTCAAGGCGTCACCGACTTATATCAAGGTCACATCTGCCAGCCCGCCTTTTTACAATCAGAAACAAAAAAACACGCACCTGACTAGCGACGACTTGTCAGGGCAAACAAACGAAATCCAGACAGAGCAATCCAATCACCAGGTAAACAGGCCACAAAGGGAGCAACTCCCCGCCACAAACACAACGTTTTTGAAAAAGGAACGCGCGGTATGGAGCTTTGCGCACGACGGTATCTGGCCGCGCCGCGAGGTTATCTGCCGCGAGCGCGGGCCGGTGACAGCGACGCCGCCGGCTCGCTGGAATAATAATAATGAAGCAGCTAATTATTATTATTACCTAGCGGCGGCAAAGGCCGGACGCACACGCTCCGTTGTATGTGGCGTAATCGTTTGGTTTCCATATAATCGCGGCACACACACACATGGAAGCGCGCCGCCAGTCGCCACGTGTGGTGACGCTCTTGACGCTTATACGCGCTCGGGCAGCTCGCCTAGGTATAGGCTGTGTACAAGGTCCGGCGGGCAGCGGTTAGGCACCGCATGTATCGATCTCGCCGCGATAAATTCGATACGGAGCGGTGAATGCACCGATGGCGGCGGTGGCGCGCGGCGCGGTCGCCTTTCACGGCAGCGAAAACGCAATTTACGACCGCTGCACGGCCTCCGAGACTCGGGCATAATGGGCGTGCGAAACGAGCCGAGCCAGCGACTGTGCGATAGAGTGGCTAGTTATACTATCGCTAAGTCTGTACAGTACACGTACGAGTTGCAACCGCGGCCGCGAACATTCTCGAAAGCCGAGATAGCTCATGTATTTATTGACGACGTAAATTGCGCAACAATGCGCCCTGATACAGCGCATTACTGTTCCGTGGTTTGCTCTAATTAATGTCGTATGAGTGTAGTATTCAGGCAGGATTAGTCGTCGGGCGAAATATGCAGTAGGCGCACTTTATACAGCGTAATCCAATTAAGTGTCCGACGTCGTGCCATTTCTAATCGGCCTAATTGAGGTACCAACGGTCCGAGCTCCAATTACCACTATCGCAACTTCTTTTGGAGCATTGGACTCTTACGACGGCATAATAACTGAGCGCTTAATATTTTCGACGCTCTAAAAAACACAATGCGCGAGAAAGTTTGGTGACCAAAACTTTCCTGACATTGTCGCCGGAAACTTGACTGAACAGTGGACACGAGCATTAACGCCCAAGTTCAAATAAAAAAGTTCCTTTTTCTTCTTTGTAAACACCGTGAGGCTTTGGCACAACGTTGAGCACCCTGATACTAACACATAAGGTGTATTTTTCAGCAACCTGGTGTTCATCGTATAAGCAATTTGAATCACTGCTCCCCCAGTTGTCTAGTGCGAGGCATGTTGGGGTCATGAATAGGTAAGGAGGCGAATGTATCGTCGTTGTAAACGAGGTTATTCTTGCTACCTCGGCGCTTTGCAACAATTTGCAAGTGTGTGCCAGTGGGAGGAAATGTCAAAGATAAGACGCCGCGCTGTCATAATAACATTTGTACCCGACATTATCTATTCCAATAATAATAACGATGTAGTTAAACAACAAAATGCGATATTGTATGATACCGCATATTAACATCGACACAGCACAAACGCTTGTGCTGGTCGCACACTAGGATACCCTGTGATGCTAGACAAGGATAACGAACATAGTAAGTATGAAAAACAATCATTTGTACAAATCAAAATACGGGGACCCCCTAACGGGAATTGATCTCCTTGGCAGTCAAATGTAGACTAGACGAGGCAGTCTTGTGAAGTCTGACACACTTGGTCACTACCAGATTATATGATTGGAAGACTCATATCAGGTGAGCGTTAAGTTGATTTTATTTCAACCTTGCAACATCCAACTCAACGTGTCAAATCGTTGAATGCAAACCACGCCAAGTGCTGTCATGTCAGTCGGTTGAACGTCCGCTTATAGCAAAAAGTGAATAATGGCCACCGATACAAAACGTCCTAGACGCGTAGATACTATTTCGAGACACGTTTTCCTCTTAGCTATACAGTGAGTGGAATGGTATAGACAGCGTCCGGTGCACAGATAGCGATTTCTCAATACAAACTGCGTCACAGAGTCGAGCTTGGAAATACTTCGAAGCTGGCAAACACGAGGCGGTGTGAAGATAAAATTTGGAAAAATAAAGGAATCTTGGTATCGATCATTGAAGCGGTAAAAGCTAGACAAGTTACCACAAAGAGAAAGGCAAAACCCAATTACGCGCACACTTTTGTCAGAAGAGGCTTCTGTTGCAACGAATTTATTCGGAGGGGACGTTTAGTTCGAAGTATGTCAATAGATAGAAAAACAACAACATTGAACACCATGACTGGCGATTTCAAAATGAGAAACGTATAAGAGGGGCGTCCCAAGACATACATTGATCTATGCTAATGTGTTTCACATTTTGTGCGAGCTGTGAAGCAGACACGCTTCCAAATTTTACCAACGACGTAGGTTAAAGACCTTTTGGCAAACAATGAAATAGCACCATAGGCGATGATGAAATATTTATGTGTTTGGAATATAGTTGTTAACTGACAATAATTGTGACGTTTTACAGAAGAAAACCAGTTATTATGTTTGCTAGTTAAGCTAGTTTAAACTGTTCAGTTGAAGAGTTCTGTGGAGGATACACCTCATGTAACAATCCAGCCAAGTTGCTTGACTGACGAAGTTGGCTTAATTGGGCAAAGTGTGCAAGATTAGGTGCACGACTTCCCAAAGACGAACGGTAATGCGCTGACTTCAAGTTGTGTTTGTTCAATGTTCCTAAACGTGTATTCGAATAGTGCAGCATCCTGAATGTGCAATAGAATGGAACTACCAATGCACCTTGTATTAAATTACTTATCATACTAGGCTTTAAAAGAGTCGTGTACGCGGGGACTGCCTAGATAGATTTACAATAAGATCTCAAAGCGTTAAGAACCAGTAAATAGACTATGAGCACACGTGTGAATCGACAAACAATTTTAATCGCGTATTTATGCCAGGCGAATGAGCGCCAAATCCAATATTTGCTCATTAACATTAGGGGTCCATCGAATCTCATAATTGAATTCAGCTTTTGTTATTCGAGCAGACATATTCGGCTCAATGGTTAAGCACTCAGTTTGCTTTTTCTAACTAACTTCAGAGCTTGTTGCAAATTCATAGAGATAGAGGTGTATGTAGGTATGAATTTGCGTGCGTTGTGGAGCTAATGTTCGCAAGTTATGAGAAAACTGCTCGCAAACTCTGGGTGGGTGGTGCCGAAGTTGGCTCGTCAACTTTCCCGGCGCGAGTCGCCCGAGTGTGCAGTAAAATATAGTTCAAAGTAAGTTCGTTCGGGCGAACGGAAACTACGTTGCGAATTGCAGCTGGGCTGGGGGGTTAGTCATGGGGCTGTTTACATTGGGCGTTTAGAAGGATTGATTCTGAGCAGTTTCGCAAAGTCGTCTTTAAAAACCTCTATTTATAATTCGATATTAAAATTAAAATTATGTGGGAAATACAATTAGTGCAAAGCAAAATTCCAAATCAAGATATTATTTTATTTGTTAACGTCTAAGATACTTGTTTCTGAGAAACGATTAAGGGTAATTATGTTTTGTTGCAGAAACTGCGTCAACATACAGCCGCTTTATTGAGAGGTTCCACGTGTAATTACTTATCGTCTCTCATAATTGCAGCAGAAGTTGATCCTTATATAATTTTTCTCGCAGTTTGCTTACTATAAAAGCGTAATGCGCTCTACCCGAGGCAGCGCAACACCTGCTTCCCGTCTTTGATACCCTAAAAGAATGCAACATAGTAGAAGTGGTGTCATACAGGTTTTATCTCTTTGCAGCAGGAAATCCCCGCACAAATAAACAAGTAACAAAGGAATCGTCGCTTAAAGACGATGTTAATAATATATATTCAATAAGTAAAGCTTGTCTTGAGGTGTTCACACACCTCAGCGCTTGAAATTGCCAATCCGCGGTGGGCACGCGTGGTGATTAAGCCCGTACTCTCTCTCTCTGAGAGGCCAGTGCCCTGTAGCGGGACGTATATAAGCTACATTAAAAAAAAAGCTTATCTATGTAATAATCAGCAAAAAGCAAACCAAGAGCAATCTGTGATAATTGTTAGAGCAAGAGTGACTCACTCGACCACGATATTTTGATAGTATCACAGTTGGCGAAGCTCGAATTAAGTTGCTGTCGACCTTACCTGGAATATAGACAGAAAATAAATAATAAACACGATAGAAGGTAATAAAAAGAAAAACACTAGAGCAATGACTACTATACGAAAACCACACAAAATCAGAATTTCAAATTTGCGGAATTCTCATTAAGACCTTGTTGTGCGTGGGGAAACCCGGACTCGCTGCAAATTTGCAATTAGCTAGAGACGAAATGTTTTCCTCAACAAGACATCCATTATTGGACTCTTTATGACCTTTAGGGGATCGATTAGGTCCTCCTTCATGAGCAGAGGACCAACAAGTTCCGCTCCGATTAATTTTCATAACGATAACAGTGATTGATTTTCGCAAGCGTGCACACATTTAGATTGGTTCCTCGTTAATCATCTATACACTTGGCTCGGCACCGTCTATTGTAGGTAGATAGATGAGCAAGATAAAAGCTACAAACGTACATACCTACCTACGTTCTCTAAGTCAGCTCACATCTCAGTGCTCACCCTGAGAGGGGTGGGGGCGCCGGAGGGCGGGCAGGCGGTCTTGGAGGGTGACGATAGGAGCGGGAGGGTCCAAGGTCACCGCCCTTGCCGTCTACCTACCCTGCTATGTCGCCAAGCGAGCGTCGCTTCCAGAGAATTCACAACGATTAATATTATATGAAGCACCACTATTCCCTTCCGACATTTCGCTTTATCAAACGCTCTACATTTTAATTCACTGTATTCGTTCGATTCGGTTTAGTCAGTCGAGTCTCGCGCAATGGTTGATACGTTCGAAATACGTGATGGGGTCGGACACTCCCGCACTAAGTATCCATTTTAGATGCTTTGATACCACATACAATAAAAGCAAATACACCAACTATTACCCATACACAAGAGATTGTGCTTGGTTCGAACAAGTAAGCTGTTTTGGTCTCCGTTACAATTTCTAACTTTCAACATTTAAGCTGATTTGCTTTTATAATAAGGCCGGTTACACGGGCATCAGTTAGAAAGTATTTATTGGGCAACAAGTCAACACGATTTATAGAGCATTGTTTTTTAGCACTCTTTCAAATTAGGGAAGTAAAAGTATAAGATATAAAGCGGAGTCGAGTTGAAATACGACGAGTCGACATTCATGCTCCGGTATGTAGAGCAATTGGCAAAACTGTCGACGTATCACGTTGCCGTACGTGCAGTCTCACAATAGAAGGACACGTAAATCAAATAAAATCGTTATGCAATACCTACGTAGAGGGGAGCATGATTAATTTATTGTTTCCCCTATCAGGTCAATTTAATTACGTTTGTAGCATGTTCTGTATTTCCTAGCCAGTGAAGTGGACCCAAGCCAAATAGCTGCCATAATTGGCTTTAAAACAAACGTGACAGGCAACCGAATGGTATAAATTACGTCATCGCGATACACAAACGAGTTTTTCGCAAAGCGCCAGGTGGCGCGTAATTGCCATGCACGACGACGCTCCCTACCCAATGTCAATTAAAAATCTAACAGCGACAATTCATCAGCATAAAAGCCTTGTGAATGTATACGTAAGGCTCTAGATATTTGCTTTCATAAAGACATTTACCTATTTCATACGCCACGACATTATAATTTAGAACGTCGCGTGGGAATTATGTTTTTGTGAGGGTATAGAAATACGCAGGTTATCAACCTACACGTTATTGCGTATCAAAATATATCAATACCATAATTCCGAAAAGAGAGCGGCATTCAAAGCTGTCTCTTTCAAACTAACATTTTTTCAGAGATTTGGTTCGCAGATTTGTCGATTTACGTACATTTGTAAATTTATAAAAGCAATAGCACTCGCTATTTGTGGAGGAAAACATCGTGAGGAAACCTGAATTTCTGAGGTGTTTACATACCTCAGCGCTTTGTGATTAAGCCGCATACTCTCTTTGTTAGAGAAGGCCTGTGCCCTACAGTGGGACATAGATGGGCTGCATTATTATTGTCAAGTAGCTCTCTACACATCTACGGCGATTCCTGTCGATTCGTCACGTCACGGAACGTCGAGTGTCGACCGCGTCGGCATCGGAGCCACACAGAGCGGGCGGGCAATTTGCTGCCGCTGCGGCTTTTTCCGCTGTCCCCGCTACTTTCGTACTAGGGTTCCATGGCCGTGTTTTGGTATACCAATTTTCTAGGATTTTGGAATTTCTAACAAGTTTACATAAAAATTATTGATTTCCCAAGTCCCAAGTTAGGCTTTATAAATAATTATTTTTTTATATGTTTCTTATATTCGGCCCATTGCAGGGCACAGGCCTTCTCTCAGAGAGAAAAGCATTTCTATTTAAGCGAGAGAGAAAGAGAGAGCGAGAGAGAGAGAGAGAGAGAGGGGGGGGAGAGAGAGAGGGGTAGAGGGGAAGAGAGAGGGAGAGAGAGAGGGGTAGAGGGGAAGAGAGGGAGAGGGAGAGGAAGGGAGAGGGAGAGAGAGAGAGGAAGGGAGAGGGACAGAGGGAGAGAAAGGGAGAGGGACGGAGGGAGAGGAAGGGAGAGGGGGAAGAGACGGGGGAGAGAGAGGGGTGGGGGTGCGAGAGAGGGGTGGGGGTGCGAGAGAGAGACGGGAGGGAGAGAGTGGAGGGGGAGAGAAAGACAGGGAGAGAGAGGGGAGAGGGAAACCGACTAGTAACTTGACTAAATTACTTCAACTTCGTATGGACATATTTCGCGTCTGATTGGCGTGGGACGCGGGATGTGACTTAGAATTATTCGTACTTTAGTAATGGCAAATTAACGATTAAAACAAATTTTGCTCTATCGCGAACTCATCCCGACTGCACGGATTTTGGTACCAGTTGTCTGCCGAGTATTATACTTGAATGGGATTGTTTTTAAATGAAGTTCGTCTATCACGTCACACAATCAGTCACAACACAATGGTACAATAGTAAGTAAGTGCAAAGTAATTCATCTCCGTAAGTTTACAACTTTGTTATGGCTTTGTAAAAATATTTTTAAGACTAACATAAACCTCCTCCATATTAAATGACAGTTACGACACATAATTCGACAAGTATCTGTTCTTCTTAGGGCCAATTTTTCAACAGTCAGACCGGATTTTTCAATAGTCAGATAAAACTTAAAGAATAAATTGCATGCTATCACTGTCTAAATCATACGACAGGACAGTGAAAAGATCAGTTTTGTTCTCCACTTAAGTTTTATATCTATTGAAAACTATTGAAAAATCCGGTCTTAGATGATAAAACTAGCCATAGTTGATCAACCATATCTACGTTCAAATCTCGCAATATCGGGCCCGTCTGGGCCGCGTTTCATAAAACTACCATTAATACTTTATTATGACATTTCGATGTACATTACGCAGCTGTTTAGTTCTTGTAATAGACTTTATATCGAAACGTCGCCATGATTTTAGATCTATGATGAAACTATAAATTTTAGATCCATGAAATAGAGCCCTGATATTACGGAGCCATTTAAGGTGCGTTTCGTGCTTAGCCGCTTTTTTACTGTCACCCGGGAGGCCGGTGAGCACGGAACGGCACATAAAGGGTGCGCCGCCTCCGATCGCCAGTCGCTGACAGGGCGGACTCGGGCTTTATTGAATTTTTTGCTGCTAACCATCACAATTAACGACCCTATTTAAGTCTCTTTTACATAACATAAACTCACGCTTGTATCCCGGGGGGTAGGCAGAGACTAGGGTCTGCCACTTGGTACGACCCTGACAAACCTCTTTCAATTCAATTTAATACAATTTTTATTTCGTAACAAGTCCATAGTGTACTATTACAGATATTTCTTAAGGTTTATATGCTCAGTCCATATAAAATCCAGCGCCTAAGCATAGGGCTATCAGTCCTATTTGCAATGACATCAAGGAAAATGTCGACGCTGCCGCGAAACCTACGCATCAGAGACGCCCTCCACTCCCTCTCGCTTCATCAACATTCATTAGTCGTTGCATGCACGCAGGTTTTACCACCTGTTTAATAACCGGCCTTCTCTCAGAGAGAGTACGGGCTATCATCAAGCGTGCCCACCGCGGATTGGCGATTTGAAGCGCTGAGGGATGTACACCTCGGGCACTTGTTTAAGTAGACAAATTAGATTCAGTCGTATCTGTTTATTGCAGTGCAAGGTCAGCTAATTTGGGTAAATAAGTAAGCGCTGACTTTATGTTAACATTGTGAATTCACGAAAGGTTAACGGAATTACACCTGCTAAATACATACATACATAAACTCACGCCTGTATCCCGGAGGGGTAGGCAGAGACCAGGGTCTGCCTCTTGCCACTATCCTCGCCGATCTCTTTCGTTTCATCAACATTCACTTGTCGTTGCATGCACGCACGCCTGTTTCGGCTACTAAATTCTGATGAATTAATGTAATCAGTTTTAATAACATTTTCTCTATAATTATTTTTATATATTATTATATATTATTCTCTATAATGAATGTTGAGGAAGCGAAAGTGATCTGTCAGGACCGTAGCAAGTGGCAGTCCCTTGTCTCTGCCTACCCCTCTGGGATACAGGCGTGAGGAGTTTATGTTATGTTTTTTCTCTATTAAGTCCGATCACAAAGTTCTATTTATGTTCGAAAGATTAATAGCCCAACTAAACTATAAAACTAAATAACACAAGGTGTAAGATTAACTAATAGCAAATTACAATCTAGCTAAAACGCTAAGATTCTTTGCGTTTTGCGAACATAACACACAGACGAGGATACCCTAGTTAGGGACCAGCGCAAGCTGTTGTGGTGTGGATGTTATTGTTATTATAACAGTAAAAGGAAGGACTCTAGAGTCAGTCCTCTGCTGAAATGGCCTGGTTTCTTAGTCTTGTGTCTCCGTGCCACTTCGTTCCATTACATTAGTCTCCTTGACAATTTATTCTTTTAAGCGTTGGGGGTCACGGCTTTGCAATTTGGCAGGCTTGTTATAGAACGACTGTAGTCTGACCACAACGACACAATACTATTATCACTTACTGAAACACTGAAACTTGAAAAATGCTTGGCACTAACTTTGAATGACTTATTAACAAGACATAGCCAAAACAGTTAATTTCAAAGTGATGTGATAGAGCATCAGTGCGGGATATTATATGATTTCATTACTCCGAACATCACGCATGACAGGAAATCTGACAGCTTAACCATCGCTTTTGATACGAAGTGAGGTGTTTTGATTGAGGTGACGGAAATTGCCAAAGAAACGTCGAACATTTCAGCAGAAACCACGTGATAGAGCTCAACACTCATACAAATTGTATGCTTCCTACAAACTCAAGTGTTAGATTTCGATAGTTAATTAGACCCTGTGATCCTTGCACACTGCACACTATACTCGGGGCAGAAGTTAAGTGGTGTAATGTTTGGAGTGTGCGTAATTCTCTCGAGTAATGTGTGATATTTCACGACGCGGTAGAGCGATAGGCCTTTTGAAAATTTACGAACTTTACTTACACAATGTTTACATTGAAAATGATAATGATTATCTATTACACACAATGATCAGAGTCCGTTGCGACTAGGGATATCAAAGTTTAATCAGAAACCTGAATTTGACAGTTTCATGAAGCACTTTAATTATGATTTTCCGTGATAGGATCGTTCCAATTTCATTATTTACTGAGGACCGGACGGTAGTTCGACGTCAGTTTATAATATATTTATGTTGTGAATCCAGAAACCATTTTGTGTCTATTAATTAATTATGGCGAGAATAGGGAGTCACTGACTACTTACAAATTTGCTGATTGATTTGGAAATAATAATCACAGATATTGGACTCGGAAGCGGGAGACCCAGGTTCGATTCCCAGTGCGGGCATGTACCTATGACTTTTCTTTCTAAGTTAGGTATGTATATTTGTGAAGTATAGTAACAATACCACTCGCTAACGGTGAAGGAAAACATCGTGAGGAAACCTGGGTCTCTGAGCTATTCACGTACCTCGGCGCTTGAAATCGCCAATCCGCGGTGGGCACGCGTGGTGATTAAGCCTGTTGATTAAGCGTGGTGATACTCTCTCTCTGAGAGAAGGCCTGTGCCCTACAGTGGGACGTATATAGGCTGCTTATATAATCACAGACAATGAGGTCGATTTTGAACAGTCATTGTGTATACAAACAACGAACACGTATAAAGACATATTAAAACATCACAAAGCGGTATAATTTAATTTATCCATCCAAATTATGTACAGATGATGGACTTTGTCTGGCGATGGACTTGCACTTCCATACAAGCAAAAAATACTGATTGTAAGACAAGAATATTCTTTAGTGTACATATGAAGGTACTACTTTGGTATCAAATTATTATTATTTATCAGAAGTTCTTATAGCTTTGTTATTTCCTCCACACTAAGTACTCATTTTTAAGTAAATTCGTGATAACCTTTGGCAAGAAATATGATCGGTAAAATTATTGTGCATTTAAAACAACATCTGTCAGATTCTATTACATCTCGCTATTATTAGAATGTCACTGTGGTGACGATTCCAATTCAAAAAGCTTTTTTGGCATGCTGGCAGGCTAGAAAAAAGAACATATCAAAACAAAATCCGGTCTGCTAATAATGAAAAAAAACGAGTCCTTGATATAAAACAAACTTGATTACTTGATTTTCGTTGAGGCTGCGAACAACCCTGTATTGAGATCTCTGTAAGAAATCCAAGACTTTTTTCCTGATCTGTATGTAACATCGTCTAGCTCTGTATCAATTTAAAGTATTCATAATTTAAACATGAACAAGCAACAATTAACCTAACCAAAATTAGAACCCTCTTTTTAGTACTAACTGCGAGACTAACCCATGGCTTTTTTGTGTCATTATTTTACTTACTGTATTTTACTACTGTAAGCTGTAAGATCTCCAAATGTTAAAATAAAATAAATAAATAAATACGACATGACGGAGAAAGAGTTTACCTATACTTTGACTGCCTAGCTGACGATGCGGTAACACGCTTGACTACCAAGACGGCGGTCGAGGGTTCGATTTTCGCTGAAACTGCCGTACTTGATTTGTACAAAAGGCTTCAATTTGAATATTTTTCTATTTCTATTTGGCTTGTTACCATGGGTACCCTAGTTTGTGACCAGGAAAGTGATTGTGTTGTCTGGACAATATTATTATACCCAGCCGAGGACGGAGGTGTGATTATAAGATTCAAATGAAGCAGCCATTTGATGGCCATTGACCCATTAATTGGATTTCTCGAGCCCACGTACCTAAACGTACTTGTCGATATAGTTGAAGCCGATCTCTGCCTGGTATAAACACAAACATACAACCATACGCGCGGCAAACCTACCCTCTTTTGCTATCACAGCCGGGTAAAAAAACGCTCTGAAACTATTCCAATTGTCAGTCGCCTCGTGGCCGAGTTGAAGCGAACTAAGTAAATTGCCTTTTATAGTCCGACCACAGCAGGCTGACTCAACGCTCGAGCATTTCTTAGGAGAGTTTTAATGTAATCTCTCGTCCCATTCCCGTGGAAACAAACAGTCGCCGTAATGAGCTTTTTTACGGCAGATAATTCATGTAGATGATGCAATAAACGCTTATCGTCTCGTTACATGCAATATCAGAAAAATGCAAACAAGACTTCGACACGCTTAAATATAGTTAATTCTAACCTGAAATAGGCTCTAACGTAACGTTAAACGGGAATGGGCGAATGATACGTAGTGCGGTTCTACTTGAAATCATAGTAAACAGTCGAGTTGTTAGAAAAATATCATTAGATGAAAAGTAGAAATCAATACAAATACGAAAAGGGAAAAACCATAAAAATATAGTAAAAAAAAAAAAAAAACACGCTTTTGTCGGTAGTTCACAAAGAAGTAGAACATAAATAAATGTGTGTTGTTTACGTTTGTTTTTACCCGGTGAATGATAAAGAATATTCTTATCTTATCTTTTATCTAGTTTCGTATTGTTCAGTTGGAAAAATAAAAAGCGTGAGGCGCTTTGACTAAACTACTTAACTTATTAAAAGCGAATCAGATAAAAACAAATAAGGAGACTAAAAATAGAAGGCGTTGAAAGAGAACTCCTAGCTCCATCTTTAAATAAGCTTGATATGATAAAAACATATTGTATTGTAATCAGAATTACATAACATGCAAAGTTTCGAAGTGATACGACAGTTAGAAGTAGGTTAAAACGTAATTCCTAGATTTGATACTCATTAACTATATTTGTCACAACAAAGTGACAAATGAGCTCTCTTAATACGCTTAACGTATATGTTGTATATACGTTGAGCGTATTCCACACCTAAACTTGATGTAACTGTACACCACGTTTATTTGTCATTTCATGCAGTATCAAACCAATAAAAAAAAATCCGATCAAAAAATAAGTTTGCAAAAGAACAAAAACCAAAAAGTCCGCCTAAAACAGGAAAGTGGAACGATTCGACACTAAAAAAGAACGCAACATTGTTGCCATTTCCCTCTTGCCGTTATCTAGCGTCACTAAGCAATACGTGCTGATTATCACCACAGCCGACGATAACACAGAACAACTAAGCATTATTCTTGCAGTAAAGTGTTATGCTCGCCTAGAACAGCCGCGTCAGCTCCAGAGCTTCGCTGACGCGGTCTTTTATTCCTTCGCAAAAACAAGGTACGCTCTCTGGTAAAATTACAATGCCGTCCGCTCTCTACCCCACACGGGAACCGTGCAAGTGACATCTGAAGGAAAGGCCAACGGTGTCACAACACTAAAGATTCAGAGAGATCTTACGAGTGCGAAAACAAACAAATAAACGGAGAAATGTCTTAGAAGATAAACTTTTTTGAACTCTGGATACGTAGCGCGGTTCTATTTTCGGACAACCGACATCAGTCAGCTTGCCTGGTTCTTACGTGAGAGCGCGGAATAGGTAACAGCGCTGAGCAAGCAATTCCCCCCGCGCGCTTTTGTGAGTCAGCGCACAGCACTTAGGGTTGCCAAACGGGTGAACTGAAATAATGATACTTGGAAAACAATAACAGCTGACGCCAAAATGTTCGAAGTTTTTGTGTGAATTACAACGTTCAAAATTTTGTACAGTAGTAGGAAGGAGTGCTATAATGCTCAGAGGCCTAATTGTGCTTACCAAATACAGTCGGAATCCTGACGTTTGCGGTAGCAATTAACGGCTTCAGAGAAGGGGTAGCAGCGACTCGACATTTACTCAGTTTTTTATGAAAATATTCGAGCTGTTGTCGGGATCCAGGCATTCATTATGTTGTTATAAATTCAGTTTTTGTGGAAAACTGTATAAGATAAGATTATTCTTTAATGTACACCGAAAAAAAAAACAAAGACAAAATATTTACAAAACTACATTACATTGTATTATCACATAGTAATGTATGAGCAATGTGAGTCATCTCAAGAGGAAAAGTTCGTAAGTTAATATGGAGGGCGTAATCTCTGAAAGTACTTAACCGATATCGAAAATTCTTTCACCAGTGTTTAGAGGTGGACCTTCGGGGTGGACGTAGGCTATAGGCTAATCTGCTTACCACACGCACGTAGTCCCGGGCACTGCTAGTTAAAAGTACAATTTCTTATGTTTTTACCATATATTAAGAAAGACGAAACAATCCTAATATCGACTATATGGCAACCCTGACGCCCCCCTCCACTGACAGCGTTTGGATCAAATTCAACGCTACTTTAGTGGCGTTTTTCTTCCTCCAAATGTTTATAGCCTTTGTCAAAAGCAACGACCAGGGAGGATGTTATTGTGGTTTGTTACCGGAGTCTATGGAACTGCTGTTACTTTATGTAAAATCTATTCTATTTTGTGGTCTACGATTTGCCACGAAGATTTAAGAGAAGCGATAATGTTATAAAATGATGTCTCGACGTTACATACATAACATATATAAGCAGCCTATATACGTCCCACTGTAGGGCACAGGCCTTTTCTCAAGAAGATAGTATGGGCTTAATCACCACGCGTGCCCAACGCGGATTGGCGATTTCAAGCGAATATCTGAACAGCTCAGACTCTCGGGTTCCTCACCTATAACTTCATAAATGTACGTAACCTGTACATAGCATATTTTGGCTAAATTATTCAATAAAGACACTCAATTGTAACGCAACCTGTCTAAATTAACGTCGAGAGTAAAGAGACTGGTCCCAAATTAGGATGCCCTGTGACAACGACGACACAAACATGAAAAAACACCTAAACGGAGGACATTTGTTCAAATTAAAGTACTCGAGTCCCCAGCGGGAATACAACTCGCGACCTCTGGCATGGTAGTCAAACGATTTACCGCTAGAACATTTTCATTAACAAACTATTTGAGTGATTCATCTACATCTGAATTAAGTCTGCCGCCTTTTGATGCCGGTTGTCCCAACATCATTAATCTAATAGCATTCCTAAACATCAAACCAGCTTTTGTTTTTCTTTTGTGTTGCTGTGATTGATTTATATTTTTATAAATCCTATTTATTTTACTTTAAAGAGATTACTAACCCAAAGCGGCAATTCCCATACAAACGTAGTTTAGTTTTAATTTGCAAACGACACGCCAGACCGCAATTAAACTACATACATTAATATGTTAACGAGGACACAAATCGAGTCTAGATTGTGCTTAGAATTGAGAACAAATTAATAAAAATAAATTAAGAGTCTCATAAGCCCTTTCATAGAAACTTCTCACAAGGCTCAAATATATTTTTAATTAGTTCGATTGGAATCCTAAGCACGATCATACCTCAATTTGTCCTCCAAACATTTTCGTAAAGTTTCATTGCGTTCGTCATGTCATGTCGTTTGTAAATTAAAATCAAACTACTTTACTGCTTAACAGGGTTCCTGTTGAGTTAATAATATCTTCAAAGTAAAATATATATTATTTCTAAAAATATACATCAATCACAGGAGCAGGATTCACTCGAAGAGATTTGTCGGATTCTGTAGAAGACTGACTGTGGGAAGTACCTGCTAAAGCTCAGACATTCACTAGTAGAAACTATAGGCAGCAATTATCTCGCAGTACACGTGAGATAATTGTGTGACTACAGGCATTGAATACAAAGTGTTTTATTATCTTCTAGGCTTGCACAGGCAATCCCCGAAACAAACACACTTTTACGCAACGCATAACCAAAGTTTACCATCCTGAGGCTACCGAACTCATCAGACTTCATCGAGTCAATAACGGTCCGCCGTTTACAATACACAACGGAATCCAATTATCCATTTCATCATGGCGCCCAAAATGGCTGCTTTCATTAGCCAACCGAATAAGCGGAAACCAGTGATTGGACGAGAAGCGAAATTACTGTGCCGGTTTTTTCTTTCTCAATCTAAGAAATGAGGAAAAAACCTGGCACGAAGAAGATATTACAGAGCTTCTTGTGAAGTCTCCTACATCACAAGTTTTTAGCATTTGCATTATCTATATATATAAAAATGAATTGCTGTTCGTTAGTCTCACTAAAACTCGAGAACGGCTGAACGGATTTATCTTATATTAGTCTTGAAATGTTCGTGGAGGTCTAGGGAAGGTTTAAAAGGCGAGAAAAAATCGAATAATTTCCGGGAAAACCCCAAAAACAGCCCTTTTCTACTTTCCATACAAACGTTTTCTGTGGTGTTACGAAGTTCGCCGGGACAGCTAGTTAGCAATAAAAGCAAATAAATAAAATACATATTATTATGAGGAAACCTGAGTGTCTGTGGTGTTCACGTATCAAGGCGCTTGAAATTGCCAATCCGCGGTGGGCTCGCGTGGTAATTAAGCCTCTCTCTCTCTCTCTCTCTCTCTGAGAGGGCCTGCGCTGCAGTGGGACGTTTATAGGCTACGTAAAACAAAATATTGTTAAAACAAGACAGCCCTATAGTGGCGGTATCATGTACATTGTCGAACAACCAGCCTACAATATATGCTATCGTATTTGAAACTATAAATTCGACATAACGGACTCCAATAAACAACGTTATTACGATCGCGTACCAAAGGATTACGCCGCTGTTTATGCGTTTCCGAGTAATTTGCATTCACGTGCACACATTAATCCCACGTCCCGAGCCGAAACAGAACAAAATATGCATAATAATTATGGTTTTCAATGATAACATCGTGTCAGATTATGGTAATAACTTCATAAGCAGCCTATATACGTCCCACTGTAGGGCACAGGCCTTCTCTTTGAGAGAGAGTATGGGCTTAATCACCACACGTGCCCACTGCGGATTGTGGCGATTTCAAGCGCTGAGGTATGCGAGTAGCTCAGACACTCAGGTTTCCTCACGATGTTTTCCTTCACCGTTAGCGAGTGGTATTGCTACTATAACTTCACAAATGTACATAACTTACAAAACAAAGTCACTGGGAATCGAACCTGGGTCTCTCGCTTTCGAGTCAAATTTTCTACCGACTAGGCTACCACCTCTACCAACAATATAATCCCTTAACAAGGGTTAAGCAAACAGAGAAAGTTCTAGACTGGTACGCAGACAAAGAAAACTTTCAATCAATCAGGCCGTACCTACTCGTCCACTGCTGGACCTATGCACCCCCCCCCCCCCCGACACAATGCACTTCCTTCTGTCCTCGGCCATCCTCATCCAGCCGCTGCCAGCAATCTGCAGCAATCTGCCTGAGATCGTTGGTCCAGCGAACTGGTGGGCGTCCTAAGCTGCGTTTGCCAGTTCATGGTCTCCACTCGAGAACGTTTGTACCCCATCGATTTATCGGCTCTCGACTAGACCTCTGCCACTTCAAATTGCTATGTCAATCACCTTATTTCTTTGACGAGTTGTCTCGATCACATAAGTAATGAGTCATTACTTATGTTATCCACGAGAACTTTGCACGTGTCACTTCAACGTAGTACGCATTTTCATGCGGCATTGCATTTATTTTGCACTGTATTTCTTTGCCACCGGGCGCGTGTCGATTGAATCTCTACTTTTATAAATAGACAACCTTAAACATAGCGTACCGAAATACTCCTGTCGTGATATTGAGCTATTTAAACATGTTACCAGCCAAAAACAGACCACGCGCGGCCATTGCCAACTCATTACGCAGGTAAATTAACTTTCATTATTGTTTAAATTGAAGCTGCATGTAGCGCTGAGACCGTAGCTAGCATCCAATTATATTGCAAATATTAATTCGGATTGCATCATAATTAATTAACACACGATCAACCCATGATTACGATTAGAGGATAGCACAAGACAGGGCGTCCTCCCCTTTCTTGATATAATTCTTTATGCACAATAAAGGCCTTCTAGTTGCAGATGCTAAGATCCAATTGGGGTCGCTGAGCGAGAGATAATTAATGAATGAACCGATAAAATAAAATTTTACGATAACACAAACCACCGCTCTCTTAGTTAAGATTGTGAGGTTACCCAGTGACATGGGAGGGTTCGATCGAAATAAGGTCACAAAACGGACGCAATTCCACCCAGTCACATTAAGGCTGCTGTTACGTCACGCACGATAAGGGGTCTCCCGCCGCTGGAACATGTACCTAATTTTATGTTATGAGCATTAAATAAGTTTTACTTTACTTTACGTCGAGCATGCTGTCTCGCTCGCACAATTTAACATTTTTTCTTATTGTAATAAAATTAGTAAACTTTTGCTAAATGTGGTCCGAGGGTTTGATACATAATTTAATAACGGACATTTTAAATATATTTTTGTGTTCCTATACGTAGTTTTTATTAAAGAAAAGTTGTTTCCAAAATTTTTTCTCAATCAAAAACTTATTGTAACTACCGCCACCACTATCAATCTCTCAGTCATGTTAAAATCACTCTATGATTACCTAAACATTCGTCAATTCGACGACCATTTTAATAATAAAACAAAACTTTTTTGCTTTTGGTACTTTTATTGCACTGACATTTCAGACATACTTTAGATTTTTTAATAAAATTATTTGTTGTTATTTACCACAGACTCTTATTTATTTTTCCTTCTTTTTAAAATGGGACGCGTTTCTACGGATCAAAACCGACATTCTTATGAAAAAATTAATTAAAACAGAAATCTAAAAAAAGTTGCCCATTTTATGGCCAAACTGAACTGGCTAAGAACAAACACTAGACATTAGGAGAACAAAAACGCCCATTCGGTGCAAAAATCAATTTTATGTTCACCACAAACTGCGATGTTGTACGTATTTTTGTAAAAGTTCGAAAAATATGGTTATATGGTTGCCGGAATTCGTTGCCTCTCGAAGCCGTGACGAACACCGAGTTGACAAGAGACACCAAAATTTCGCACACACACCAAAAAGACACAACATTTTTTCTGTCGCGTATTCGTCGAAACGTTAGACGAAGGTTAGGTGCCTAGGGTTAAGGACCCAAGGCCGTGAATCTAAGGCAAAAAACGTAGGACTAGATAGCATTAAAGTCAAAACGGCAATTTTTTGCATTGATGCTATCTAGTCGCAGGTCCGTGATCCTAAAAATGTCCTAAAATCACATGATTGTGAAATTCAATCAAACAGAAACGAAACGAAACAAAAACGATTTGTAAAAATATGATTTATTATCCATTGGTGATGGAACCCCTTAAGACGCATATCGGGAAGTCGGCGGCGACTGTGTAGGGACATTCGAGAGACGACTCACCCCTGGGACCTCGGTCCCCTTTAGTTACGTCTTTATATTGTGCCGAAATCGCATTACCTATTGTTTGCCAATCGCTTTCTACTGAACGATATAACCTAAATGTTTCTCCCATTGTATCGTGCCCGTAGAGTGGTCGCCGGACCGGTGGGCGAAATCGTTAGAGGACGTATCAATCTCGACTTAATTGACAGTGGTAATTAATTTCGGTATTTACCGAACTGTGGAGGAAAGCGGTGATTTCTGAATCTGCTTCGGAGATCATAAAAAGTTTATAGTTTAAAATAGCTACAAAACTCAGACTGCGCAATCATGGCTCCATCCATTTGTAGAAAAGAAAAAAAACCGGACATAGCGACATAGACAATTTCCTGCGGTTGGTAAAATCGTTGACATTTCAACAAATACAAAGGCTAATGGAAATTACAATTTTAATAGGTCAGCCAACCAGGGTGGTGCACGCGGGAGAAGTGGGGTTGCCATGCCACATACAATAGTCAATTAAAGAATTTCAAGCTTAAAAAGTAACATTCCGGGGAACTTTCCAGAATTAAAATTTATCCGAATACAATGCTCCGTTGTATTGTAAGGCCAGACCCATCAAACAAATGAGCAAATAACAAGCCAACTTCACATATTATTATGGGTATTAAGGGTTTAACATCCCACGCTCCTCCACACCTGACCACCCTAGAGCGCCCCCAAAGCTTTCAGGGTGTAGGGAGCGACATGTTTAGTTATTATAGAATTATTGGGATTCAGTCGAGTGGTATTTTCTGGACGCGTTATAATAATTAAGAATATCCGGGCGGTTGATTTTGTAAAAGGAATCCATAATCAATTTCAAGGTCCTTACTCACAGTTAATATGTGAGTTTCAGCAGTATTCATAATTATCCAGTCCTTTTTTAAATATTTACGTACGATAGATCAAAACTTCTTAAATACACGTCGGAGATCCTAAATATTTATAGAATGAACCATATTAAGAATGCCTCTATGCTTAGACTGTATGATATGACAGTTCTGTTAGTCGTTAGTTAATTAAAATTCAGCCTTTTAAGACCTCCATTTTCTAGTTCAAGGCATAAACGAGTTGGCACACAGATCTTGGCAATGATAAAAACCTACCATTACAGGGTAAGAGAAAGGCAAAATACAAGGAACAAACAGGCGAGAAGGCGACAGGCAAAGTCACAGTACATGTAATGTAATATTGTTTCAAGACGCTGAGGAAAATTATGTGAACGGGAAAATCTAATAACATCGCACGTAACGTAATTAGAGTCGAAACGAACCATGAGTTTGGAGTTCTTTTTTTCCTATCGGTAATGCCATTTATTTATTTGGAAAATCTGTGGATCCAAAATAAGTTGTTCTTTGTTTGGGAATTTATTATTTACAATGCCTCCGTAACTTTCTCTTTTTGAGAGTCGTCTAGCTACATCGATCTTTAAAAGTTTTATTATACCTTCAACGTCAATAGGACGTACCTGCTAAACGTTATTTATACAAACGCTTTAATGATTATACACGAGTACGATTTCTGAATCTGACACTGCGCAAATTGCTACTTAAGCGAGCACAAAAAATAACACGAAAGTGACACGAAGTGCCCGTTCGCGTAATTATGCGCATAAATTGGGAGCATTATAATCACTCGTGCGCGCTTATAACACTGCATTATTAATGTCATTTTTATGTAAAGATGAAAGTTTCGTGTGTTCCTTTTTTGTCTGCCGCGGAGAGGAGACCCGGCGAATACTTAAAACTTTTATGATAATTTCAAGAACGCGAAGGTCTTTAATTAATACCGAGGGAGACGCGCAAAAACCTCCGCTCGGAGCCGAGTGCAGAGGGCCGAAGAGAATAAATAAAGCGAAATGAGTCGGGGCTCGGATGTGCCGCGCGATGATTGTAGGCGCGTATTTAAGGCACGCAATCGATACCCGATCAAAGAGCGGTCGGGCCGGTTGGCGGACCGCCTCTGTGTGTGTGCCGGCTACGTGCCCCGCTGAATGTGTGCGACGGATGCGGTCACAGTATCGAGGATACCTCCGCACCACCGTTTGCTCAGAGAAGCACTTTTAGTGGTCCTTGGTTTCAGAGAACACATCTCAGAGGACTGGAATCTCATCTACGACACAACTAAGTATAGAGCAACATCGAAAAGACGAAACTTGACATTGGCAAAGTGGCATCTTATTAGAATAGAATCGCGTGAAAGGCGCCTGGGAACAGAAAGTGGAGTGCGAAGCGTTCTAGTGCGAACACGCAACGAACACATGATACACTTTGCAATTGAGATTACCAGTGTTCTCTATAGCAATGCAAGTCAACCCGTCTGATGGTCGCACATTTAATTAGAGCTCTGGCGGACTGGCTCGCCCTCGCCAACGGGTGTGACCAAGCGACCCGCATTTTGGAGGGACTCTGCACAACCGGGTTTCAAATTAACACAAAATATGTGGAACCATGATTGATCGTCTTTTATCGAAGTGGGAACGGGCGTTACAATACATTTCGGAACTCGGTAATAAAACGCCCCGCCGTATCGTCGATATCGCACTTTATGCGTTCGGCTTTGTGTTTTAACCAAGACATAAAGCCACGGCTATGTCCGCGGATTCTCATCTATTCCCATTTATGTCCCGCATGTGGGGCTATAAAGCGTGCTCACTGTATGACACTATCTATCTACGTAAAGGAACGTGCAAGCGTAGATTTTCTTGTCAGTGCTATAGATAGGTACTCTGTCCGTACATAGAGATAGCGTTGCGCAGATAGGCATGTATGTGGCCTTTGTTTACCACGGCACACAGTGCTATACAGAGACAGTCGTGTTGTAGGTACATTGTATTTGGTTTGGTAACATGCCATTCGATAGTAAGCCGATTAATCAAAAACATGCATGTCATGCGACTTTTGAATTCGAAATTGCTGCTGCCTCGCATTTTACTTCGAATGCAATAATATTGTAACTCAATTTTTGTGAAGCAGTTTAGGCAACTTTTCCTACAGTATTTTCTCTACACGGCGTGGCAAGGTATCGGTATTAACAGTACTTCGTATGCACAATGGAACACCCGCATTTAATGCGACGTTGCCATATGAGTCATGAGAGGGATTGATCATGAAATCACAATAGTACTGATATAATTTATTCTATAAAGATTACATTTAAAAAATTGAAGGTATGTAGCTAATATATAATACAAGGTACTAAACAGGTGTAGATATAGGGGGACATTGAAAGCATGGGGAAACCAGACAGGAACTGGCACACTGCTGTATAATGTAGCTAATTATGATAGGCAGATGCACCACTGCACACACTCTGTAGTACAATTATGGGTTACCGTAGTCAACCTACCCAAAGTGAAAACAGCTCTGATGTCAAAAAGCCTTTTTTGTATGGCACCAAAAATTTATAACAAAATACCTAGTGACATGAAAGAAATGGATATATCGAAATTTAAAAGTAAACTATGCCAATTTCTTATTGACAAATGTTATTATTCTTTAGACGAATTTTTTAATGACATTACTATATAAATGTAAAGACTATTTAGTTTTGACACTTCTTTCATGACATTACTGTATAATGACTTATGTACCTATTATCTAATTGTGACATTTCTTGGTTTTGTTTAATATTTTAATTTCTTACTTCATTGTGCATGTGCATGCTTAAACATATTTGTATACCTACATTCGTTTTGGGTAGAACACAGCGCTCTAAAATACACCTATGTTCACAAATAAATATATTGATTGATAGTCACTGACTGAAAATCAGCATTGAGGGATCACTTCCTCAGCACAATGCTGAGTCAGCTGGCAACTTAGATTACCACAGGCTACATCTATGGTCCTGTTTTATTTATTTGTTTTATCTGTTGTGTAGGTATTTAGTTTTCTTTCTGTTGTTGTGCATATTATGTTACTTATCTGCTTATTTTCTAGAGTATGGCCTATACCTTCCTCAGGGAAGAGACCCGTGCCCCTCGGTGGGGACATAATGGGTTGATGATGATCTGCTTATTTTGTTTCTGTGATGTACCTTGTTGGTATAATAAATGTCTTTCTTCTTCTTCTCCATATGGTATGGAAATGTACTGATGGAGGTGACCCAAAACAGGGTGATATTTTATTTCATTATAATAATATATGCGAAACAATCTGAACAAACATTTACCAGTGTTTATTCTAGTGTTGAGCTAGATATACACCCTAAGTATACACAAAAATTAGACGAAATCGAAAAATATAATATAATGACAATAACAATATACTGTGGATTATAATACAGAGGATTGGACCTTTTTGCTAACTACTGTGATTACTATGGTGTTCTTGAGTCACCGAGTGTTACTACAATATTGTGAGTTTGAAGCAAATAAATAAAATCACACAAGAATAATAATAATAATTATTGTGGACTCACCACAATTGGGTGGGAAAATGTCAGCTTCAGGGCGGTACTAAAAAAGCCCATAATAAGAAAGTGCGCATTTTTCAAAATGCTGTTTGAAACAAAATAGCAACATCAAGAGTGATGGTATATAATTTGTAAAAGAATATATGTACTTAAATAAATCCTCTAACGTAACATTTATTTGAACATGTTAATGAGGTCAGTCTCTACATTAGAAACTGGTCTGCCACTTAGCCGGCCTAATTGAGGCGTACCCAACAGATGACTGTCCTAACAGGCAGTCTACCGGGATTTGCAGGAGTACCAAACGTCGGAAATCGTAAAATAAATGAGTAAATATTCGTGCAAATTCAGTTTTTACTATGTGCAGTGCTTGTGTTAACCTTAGAAAATACTAGGGAGTGTGTGTAAAAGCACTAAGCAAGAAAGAAATAATAATGGGAATAGTTTTTTTTTTCCACAGTTCCTGAAATGAGAATTTCACTATGTACAGTTGTCTCTTCAGATTTCACCAAAAATAATGAGACAACCAGATACTTAAGTATTTTCTTAGTGAAATTCTCAATTTACTAACAAACAGTCTAGAAGTCTCAAAAGTGCAAAACTTCCAACAAATTGCAATAGAGTTGTTGTGGTCTACTACACAACATTCAAGGCCAATAATCATAAGCAAAAACTTTCATAACTTTTGAAATTGTAAAACATTGGAGAACTTACACAAATTTTTTTTTTAATATAATCTGAGAGGCCATGTTAAAAGATAAATAAATGTGGTAAATTTTTTTGAGATATCTCGTAAGATAATGTTTTTACACCCTTTTCAGAAAACATTTAGAATTCAATGAAAAAATGAAATCTAATATATTTTTTATTATTAGTATAACTAGATTTTTAACATATTTTGGAACCCTGAAAAGCGCGAAAAAAAAATTTATAGCTTTATATTTTTTTAATCTTGAGTTTTTCTGTCTTCTGAGGTATGAAAGCAATGCCACTTAAATCTAAGTTTGACTCAAGTTCCCCATTGAAACTGAACAATGAAATTGTTCCAAACACTTCTTGGTAACTTTGCAAGAATTTTCAAACAACAAGAAAAATCCACAAAGGTAAATAAAATTGAAGGCAACTTTTGGATTACATTAATTGAAACTTCCAAGTTTTCTAAAGAATCTGAGTTGAATGAGAAATGCTTTGCTACGAGCCTTTTTGTTTTCACTTTTTTAAGTATATACCGTAATCAACTAATAATTGAGAACATTTTTGGTTGTATTTGTGTTCAATTTGAAACCTGAAAAATGTTTTTGTTATTCCAAGGGTTACCAATCTTTTTTATACTGCACATCTACTTGTAGTAATTGTGCGAGTTCTACCCAGAGAGTAGAGGCACGCTTTCTCTTACTTAAAAACATGTTAACAGTTGTATTTTTCTTAAATTGGAATTCTAAAAAGCTTCATGGAGCAAAAAATAAGCTCGAAAGTTTTGAAAAAAAAAACCTGGTTACTCTTGACAAGGTGGGGCCCAGCACTCCTATACCATCATGAATTGTTAGTCTATGGTACAATGCAGCTTCGATGAGTGGTAGGCAATGGCATTACTGCCTAGTGGTACATAAATTACTGATCATATTCATGTGGTTCTAAAAGACGTTAAACATAATAGACTACCATTTCTCCAAGGGCAATCATGGTGGAAATATCATTATTCTAGTCATGCCAATGCTCAGTGCTTTTTGTAACTTACTCTGTCCAAATGACCAGATCGGACCACCATAATAATGGTTTTTAATTGTTCTTTTTAAAATCTAACAGACATGATGGCCTGGGACAGCATCGATAAGGAAGTAAAGGAAGACCTGATGCAGTTTTTTATATATAAAGGCACATCTTCGGCTAAAAAAATTCACAAAACAGTCAGTTTTCAATGCACTTAACATTTTCATTATTAGGGAAACTGTTTGTGATGTTCAATGAAAAAACTGAGCAAGAGAGGGCTTGATATATTGAAATAGAAGTTTCAATGAAAATAATCATTATTACACAGAGTTGGTCTCCTGGTGACGCAGCATTTACCAGTAATCTAAATAGACACAGGCCTGTTTCCTCACCGCAGGAAAAATATAAGAAGCAAATAATAAAATGTATTAACACAGCTAGGTGGTTTGACCGTACCATGTCATTAATAAATGATTTGACTAATGATAACACTACATGAGTCTTTCATGAGAGTAAAATACTCAAATTATGTATAGTCAGAATTCTTAAACTAGGTCAGTAGCTTCCCGAACTTTGCTAATCATGAGTTTTAAAACGCGTGACTGAATATTGGTGGTATGCTGAGGAGCCTTCTAGATACATCCAAAAACCGACGTCTCCTCCGTGCTAAGCTGTGACGCGTCGGCGTTGTCGCCACGACCAGTGGACCGACGCGGGCGGCCATCGTCACCGCAATAATCACGCCGCTCTATTCCTCAAGACGCTGACGCCAACATTTTCGGCCACAATACGCCGGTACTACACCAGCTAACTTGACAAAAACATCACCCAACACATTGTATAAACCTACAGACAGCCTCAGAGGGTTTATGAAGTAAAAACTTACCGTAAATATGCTGAATCCAATAACAAAGAGTAGACAGCCACGCGCTCCGATTTTAGAGACACTCACAAAACACGACAGCACAAGGAGTTATGTCAAGTATATTATCACAACAGTCAAATCTGTCCAAATGTAGTGTAATGTAACAAAGTTTTTGGGTTTTACTTCCCGAAGATCACTTTTTGACGAGAAATAGTCCACAAACCACCGCCAACGACATACAAAATGGCGGATTTGCGTAATGAAAAAAGTGACGCGCCAACGCCAACCGACGACACAGAGAACAAGAAACCGAACGCATCCGTTTCAAGATCCAAAAATACAAAATTGTTGCTCATGCAGAATCGATTCATATTCAGTTGATGACTGTTGTACATTCATCGATTGAGGGTCTACGTCAATTCACTCTCCTTAAATTGAACACACCATAATAATATGAGTTTAAAAAAAAAATTAATGATAAACTATACCTAATAATAAAAAGTAATCTATCAATATTAATATTTCAACATTTCTTGTCTGCCCTGTCAGCCAGCTGAGAAACCTTAAAGGAACTATCTTTGTATCAAAATACGATACTGCTAACATGCTGTGCTACATTTGTAACTAGATTAGGTTTTATTTCCGGGTTCTCCCCAAGTGTGTTGTGTTTTACTTTGTTAAGTTAGATACCTATCAAAAGAGTGTTACATGACATTTTGGTATACAAAGAAGAATAGAAAATAAAGCTACCGAATTAGACTGAGAAGTCGGATAGATGGGATACCGCCAATACCGTTTAGCCAAAGTATTTTTCGCCAAATTTTACTTCCCAATAAACTTATGGCATCAGTTTCATTTCCCAAATGAAACTTTAGCAAGTTTTCATTTCGCATTTTATTCATTTGGTCAAATTATCATTTCGCATAATTTTACTGCGTCAAGTTTTATTAAGACAAACGTTTATTATGCTAAAAATATAGGTGCGACGAAGCGCGTAGCGTAGCGGAGCGCGTAGGAGCGTGTTAGGTTGAACATGTAAGACCGAAAACTAACCGAAATTATTAGTGTAGGTTAATTTCCAAGCCAAGCAAATATTGACCAAGTATTTATTTGGTAAACAATAACTTGCCATAATAACTTTTGCTAACTGTTTATTTGCTTTAAGTTGTTTTGAGAAATGTTTTTTTGCCAAGTGATAATTTGCGGAAAATAGTTTGGGAAGTAATACTTTGGGAAACGATTTTTGGCAATACATTAGTAAACCCGGATAGATCTTTAGCTCTATTAGTTTTATTTGACACCTTTTCTTGCTGTGAGTTTTGACAATAAACGAAATAGTAATAATAAGCTTTCTCGATTATTGCGCAATTTTTTCATAAAATAAAAAAAATAACTACTTGATAAAATCCGGTGACTCCAATTAAAGCTAAAATGTTAGCCTCTAAAATTAATAGGCTCGAGGTTGAATACTTCTATATCACATTCTTAATGCTTCTACTGAATACTTCAATATTACAAGCCTGATATTAGTAGCATCTAGTCAAAATATAAATTGAGCTTAATTTATCCAAATTTGTACATTGAAAAGTATCGTTTCATTTTTCGAACGCAGTCATAGTTCTGTTTTTCTCTCTCACACATAGTGAGAAACTTTTTTGTATTCTTCTTGTATCCATAGACACACCTATGGGAGTGGGAATAGTGCCGTACTATTTCCGGTCCTCAGCGTTCTTTATTATTTTTGTCTTAAATATTAAATATTCATGATTTCCGACCTTTTGCTCGAAACTGTGATATGTACCAAATTCAAAGTCGTAGGAAGTAATGACGATGACGTTGAAAAATGTTTTTTAATACATATTAAAAAACATTACCCAAAACAAACCCATAGTTTTTTTCGATTTTAATAACTTATCATCATTACGATGCTTACGTGAAGTAATGTAAATAAAAAAAAGTTTGGTCACCCCTTTTATTTGGAACTAGCGCCATATGATTCTAAATCATAGTTAAAATATCCCCTTATAAATTGACAATCGAATTGAATATCACCATGTAGACATCATAGATAGTATTTAAAAAAAGTTTATACCCAGGCCAAAGCTCCATCAAACGAAAGATCGAAGACTTTTGTGACTATTTTCAAAATTTTGGCGACATTCGCTGGTCAACATGGCAATACTGTCTACTGAGTCTGTGAATTCTGTGATATCCGGTCCGCTGATATCCTGTAATCCGGTTAGATGTTTTTGTTTATTTAGTCGATGAATGTTGTGGTTAATCAGAAACTGCATCTATTTTATTCCTTAAATTTTCCTCACAAGACTACTTTAAATTTAGCTTCGGAGAGAGTGGAACGTTTTAATTAAACACGCTCCTAAGGGGGAGTTTTGAATGATTTTTGAGGCCATTTTGAATGACTGTCATAATCATCTAAAGCTTCAATCAGCTGAGTTTTGTTTTCATTTCAAGAAAATAATACAAAACAGTTCAGTGCGTTCTTGTGATAAGTGGAATAGATCGAGTCTCACATAAGTATGAATGAGTTAAAGTCTTTGGAGCATCCAACACTCAAGGTATGTCCGTAAGGTAAACCCTAACATTACCTACCACGCAATATGTTTCGATTGTGTGACTTGACCAAGTATTTACCTGGGTGGGCAGAATTAGGAAGTCTAAAAGAACTGGATGCCTTTGCTCAGCACTGGGACGGTGGGCTCAGCACGATACCAAAGTGCTTTCGCACTTTAAATTAGAGCCATCAGCTTTGATTTAATTACTTCTACACAAAAAGATGCGATTGACACGCAATATTTTTTTTATCACACCTGCTCTGAAAATACATACTAATTATACCAATTAGAGGGAAGAAACGCCTTTATCCCGCCCTTCAAATCCTTTCATCCCAAGGTATGGAAGTTTGTATGAAAATCCTTCCGACCCAAGGGTGGGAAGTATGTATGAAATTCCATTACATACCTGGTTTTTTTTTTTATTTGTCAGCTGTCATACTGCAAAGAGACTTTAACTGTCTACTAATTAAATTTCAAGTAAATTGTTACTGGCCACATACAGTTTTTTTTTTTACCAGTTACCAACCTCCTTGGTGCATACAGAAAATTAAAAACTAAATTATTTTTGTATATAAAACGCGCGGAATCATATGTCTATAATTTTCCTCGTAGGTGTAATAAAAAGCACTATACATACCTCAGGATAAAGTACAGTTCCATACCTCAAATGGTTTGCGCCCCTCGCAAGCTCGTGGCGCAAATGCCATAATCTCGGTATGGAACTGTCACTTTCTTCCCTCTGAAGTAATGTACTATTGATATGAGGGACTTACATTACAAGTAACTCCTTATAAAAAAATATGGGGATATTCTGTACAATATGTAAGTTGTTGACCAAAAAGGGACCTCAAGGGAAAATAATTGATTTCGAGAAAATCGCGTTTGAACTTTCGTGTATAAACAGGTTTCCAAAACTGCCTCGGCTCGCAAAAAAAAAACATAAAAAAATAACTACGGCACCTAAAAATATTCTGGTTAGACCAAAACAAAGCTGAAATACCACAAATAAAAAAATTCAAATAAAAAAAATAACGGTTTCCAATCCCTCCACGTGCCTTTTTGGTCAACCACTCACATATGGGGACGCTGAATTGAAATTCGAAATTAATATCACAAACACAGCTACTGATTAATCAACCAGAATAAAATTTCCCGGGGGAAACACTACACCACTAAAAAGTTAGAAATAATTTAAAAGAATACCTTTAAATCAGAGTATGTGTAGGTATTGTAGAAGTATAATTTGGGGTCGGTGCCCAAAATATATGTGCTGGTCATGAAACTGTTTTGTGCTTTGAAGTCGGTTTTTAATTTTTAATAATTTTTTTCAATCAAAAAAATCACATCCCTTCTAACCATTTACCGTTGCAAGTCGTGAAGGCAGGCCGTGGAGACGGGCAGGCAAGTCGTGGAGGCAGGCCATGGAGACGGGCAGAAACTCTGCTCAGGTAGGTCTCCCAAGTAAGACTCAGGACTCAAGTAGGACTTCGGTAAGACTCTTCAAGTAGGACTCCGGTAAGACTCTTCAAGTAGGACTCCGGTAAGACTCTTCAAGTAGGGCTCAGATAAGATTCTTCAAGTAGGACTCAAGTGAGACTCCTCAAGTAGGACTCAGGTAACTCTTCAAGTAGGACTCAAGTGAGACTGCTGGAAAAGCCTTCTTGGGCGGCTTTTATACCCCAAAAATAGTTCCATTCTAATATTCAAATTTGATCTGAATCTACGTCAGAATTCTTCTGGAAGTTTCTGGATCCTGTTCCAAATCCATAATTTCGAATTCTAGATCTTCTCTCTCTTTCTTGCATTAAATTCATAATTTCAGTTTGGAATGCGAATAGTCTTCTAGAAGTCTCCATAGGCCAGAAGTTTCCTTATTCGACCTTCTTAGTATGACGATTATTTGACTTAATTTAGAAAAATAAAGAACAAAATTCAAATAAAAGAAATATCTGACTAGCAGTTGAATTGTTGACAGTAAAGCAAAATACAATATTTACACTGTGAAAAGTGGAAAAATAATTAGAAATACGTATTAGCTTTGAAATAATAGTGAACCAACCTTATGTTTTCTTTCGTGATAACATGAAAGTGTTGTGAAATTGGATTTCAGTGGTTCAACTTGGACAAAACGTAAGTCTTTTTTGCATTGATAGAAAGAGTAGGGTGCTAGGCAATAGAATCGCGCTAGACGCGTAAGCTAAACCCTACAACCTCCGTTATAAAATTTATTGTAATAAACTTGTAAAAAAACTAAAAAAGCAGTTCGACATTTCCGAATTCCAAAAAGCTGGTACCAATAGTAAACTCCTCTGGGACACAATAAAAAGAATTTCAAACTGTGCTAAAACAAAACCTGTACCTAATCAGCTTCTTCAACCCTCAGTCACTCCCCGGCAATCATGTAATGACGTAAATAATTTCTTTGTTAATATTGGAAAAAGCCTGGCTGACAATATAGCCAACCAACCCTCCTCCTCGTTTAATCCTCCACCACAACCCCTTTTTCTTTTGTCCTGTTAAATACTGACCCAGACGAAATTATAACTACTATTTATTCCCTGAAACCCCGACCCAGACGAAATTATAACTACTATTTATTCCCTGAAACCCCACGCTGCAACTGGTTGGGACGGCATTTCTCCTACATTGGTTAAAAGATTTTCTAAGCGTCTAGCCCCCGTACTTACGCTCTCTGTCTAAAGTGTTAGAGCGTTTGATAAATAATAGACTGTATTTTTCTTGAAAAAACTAGTTTAATTTCCCCCAAACAATTTGGCTTCCGCAAAAATTGCTCAAAATATCAATAGCAATAAAAAGCTCTCGCAGTATTTCTTGACTTAGCAAAAGCATTTGATACTGTACCGGTATCCACTCTCATCTCAAAGCTATCTACAATAGGAATCAGAGGTCCCCAACACGCGCTTTTGTCGTCCTACCTTGTAGGTCGATCACAGGCCGTAAAAATTGGATCTCACTTAAGTGATGATCTAACTATTTCATATGGCGTCCCGCAGTATTTTAGGGCCGACACTTTTCCTCATATTTATTAACGATATGTGCAACATTTCCCTTCCAAACGGCTCCATCACAGCTTACGCAGACGACACGGTCCTGCTCTTCAATGCTGATACTTGGACTAATCTCCAAAATATAACCCAATCTGGTTTCAACACAATTTTTAACTGGTTTTCCGCAAACTATATCTAACTTTAAATACTTCAAAAACTAAATTCATCCCTTTTTCAGCTACTTCCGCTAAGCAACCTAAAAATCCCTTAATTCTCCAAGCTCATTCCTGCTCCGATCTTTCTCTATGTCAATGTCCCCTTATTGACCAAACTGACACAATCAAATATCTAGGGATTACCGTAGATAAATACCTCAATTTCAAACCACATATTGACCTTCTTACTTCTAGACTTCGTAAATTAATGTACGTTTTCAAATCCATCAGAAATGCCGCACCCCCTCATATAATCAAAACCGTCTATTTGGCACTCGTCCAATCAATCTTCGTCTACTGCATTCCATGCTGGGGAGGAGCAGCCAAAACTTACTTGAAACCATTAGAGATCGCTCAAAAGTTGCCACAAATCGCCCTATATTGTTCCCTACCTCTACGTCTATGTGACGTTTTAACTGTCAGGCAGCTTTTTGTTTCGAATTCCCTAATGCTTCAGCACAACAACACACCACTATTTGAAATCTCAAAACGCCGTAAAGACTTAATTTGTCTAACACCTTTTCCGAGACTTTCATTCACAAAACGACACAATCTGTTCCTTGGATCTTGGCTATATAATAAATTTAACCACATACATCCTATTTTCACGCTTACGTCACACGAATGTAAAAAGAAAGTGAACTCAGTTTTAAAATCTCTTTCCTACGAACAAACCGAAAATATTCTAACATCGTCTAACCCGTTCTCCAGCTGATTAGTCAATAGTATCCCTCAATAAATGACTCCACACCACAGCCACATACCCACACAAACTCACACAACACACACACACACACACACGCACGCACGCACGCACGCACGCACGCACGCACACACGCGACAGCATGTTATTTGGTAGCAAACAATTTAGTTTTAATTTAATCTTGTTTATCATCCTATTTAGCTTCCCAAAATTATTTACATTAGCTTTTACTTTTATACCTCCATTGTAATATCCAAAGCATGATACCACAAAAATTCTATGTCTCAGCATGTACCTCGCCAGAGGCACGGGCCTGCTCGCCATAAACACAGGCTATGGCAGCAGACATTTACCCAAGTACATTTTATGTTATGTTTTTTCTATTGAATAACTTAATGTAGATGTATTACTATGTAACTTTTTTCAATAAATAATTTATTATTATTATCTAATTTGAGAACAGCGCCATCTATAGAAACCAACAAGAAGCGTTTAACATTGAGATTTAACGACATGACATCGGCTCTGTGAAGTATATAGATGGCCGCTAGATGGCGAGCGCTGTCTTTAGACAACGTTTGTTGTATGTTAGCCCCGCTTAAATATTTATTTTATTCTGTTTTTAGTATTTTTTGTTATAGCAGCAACAGAAAAACATCATCTGTGAAAATTTCAACTGCCTAGCTACCACGGTTCATGAGATACAGCCAGGACTTTATGAATCTAGCACTGATTTTGTATAACTTGCAATGTATTATAAACTGTCAGCAAATACGTGATTACGAATAGCAAAGTGAAGCACCAGCATAATCTTACCCCCAGGTCCCTTACGAAGTCTTCAACAAACGATACCGCAGTGCCCAGAAGATCCTGGACTTAGAGGCGCGCCAAGTAGCCGGGGCCGCTGCGGACATTGACGCAGCCGTTGCTAAGGAGCCCAAGGCTGGGGAAATTGACCACCTGCTCGGTGGGATGGTGAGCTTCATCAACATTACCTATATCTAAGAGTTGGACTGTCGTCAGTGCATCATGTGCAACATGTGCCGTTCACCGGGCAGCTCTTTGACAGCATGGTATGTGATAATGTCTCATCCACCAACTATGGCGGTGGTACCTCTCCTAACACACGTTTTTAACTTCACAGGAGAATCCCAAACCCCCTGTAAAATGTACCCTGATCATGAAATAAAGAAATTTTGTATTTGTATTGTAAATTTTGGTATTTGTATCATAAACCAAAGTGGTGGCGTTGGCAGTCATTAACTGCCCTAGTGTTTTGCATCATTTACTGCAGTAATATTTGTATGGACGTAGCAACCGTAGCGGTCAATCAATTAATCGCGTCCATACAAATACTAAAGCAGTAAGGGCCGTTTTCTGAAATGAGAAGTTCTCTGAGTAAATATATTACTTGAGTAACGTCCTGTCACACTCTATTCTGAGAAATTCGAAAAGAGCCCTACAGTTAACTATTCACTTAGCGAAATTCTCAATTCAGAAACTGGCCAGAAATGACCGCCACCGTCACCGCGACCGTGACTGCTTTGGTTTGTGTGTTCCCTAAAAAGCATTATAATAAAATTGTCATCAAAATCATATCAAACTTAATAAAAGTTCGGAATCATGAAAAGGGTTTCGGTTGCAGGACGAATTATAATTGCCGAAATTTTATCAAACCCAAAATCTTATTAGCATTATAATGACCCAGACAAGCGGTCCATCCCGGCTCTCGCGGCCTAGTATACATTTAACAGGTTAAACCGCGATTATTTATTAGGCAAACTTAATTACCTTAATTATCGCGATTAAACTATAGCCAGACTAAGGCCATCGGTACAAAATAGTAGATTATGCATTAAGGGGATAAAGCAGTGTATTATGTCTCGGGCGATATTTTGAACCCCAAGGACGAGGGATCCTAGGGTTAACTCCCGAGCGAAGCGAGAATCTAGAAGCTAGAATCCCGAGGCCGAGGGGTTCAAAAACGCCCGAGATAAATACACTGCTTTATCCCCAAAATGCATACTCTACTTTATATAAACACTGCGAGGCAATAAAACATAATACAATTAAAAAGAATTCTCCTTGATTTAGGGCTCTATGAAAAGTTTTCATTCTAATTTTGAATAAATTCTTCTTGGTGTAGGGCTCTATGAAAAGTTTATATTCTAATTTTGACGTTTGGTCATGGATTGCAAGGAGCTCGTATATTCAATGTTGATTGCATTCCAAATTCAAATGTCATAATTCCGTAGGGGATTATGAAATTCAGTACATTTATAATGACCCGGCTAGACCATAGGAAGCAAATGACTTGCTTTAAGTTGAGTTTGCATGACACATAATATGCCATTGACGAGCAGGTGTTATATGAAAATTATTAAGTTTTCTTGTACCTATTTGTTTTTTTTTTTCAGGTGGAGAGACTAATCACGATGAAACGCAAAGCCTCCGAGGCTATAGCCGAGGAGTTGCAAATCGCGAACGTCTGCAAGAAACGTCTGGACCACCTGAAAGAACACGCTCAGGCCTTGACTGAGCCTACATCTCCGCAAGTTAGGGTGAGTGAAACAGCCCGAAGACCTGAAACCTAGTTATCCACAGCGTTAGGCCTCATCATCAGCCATTCGACGCCCACTGCAGGACATAGGCCTCCCTCATGGTTTTCCTAACAAGGAGGGGTTTTGCCATAATCGCCATGCTTGGCAGGCGGGTTGGCGATCGCAGTATGTGGTTGGAATCTCAGGAAGACGCTGCTGCCCGTCTCCTGGTAATGTATTTCCTTAGTCGCCGTCTACGACATCCACGGAAGGAAATGGCCTACAAAAAACTATTTTACAAGGGGTATTAAAATGCTCTTATCTTCTTGAAACGCGAAGGTCCTGTTTATCTATCAATAAGTTTTACTTGGTATTTTAATGACTTAACGGGTCTAATCGCGATTGTTTCCGTCTTTAATTTACAGTGTAACAATAATAAACAAAATAACATTTCGTTGCCTTCCTCACGCTAGACCCAGCTGAGCCAATGGCGTAAGGTGCGCTTAGACCGCATGCTGGTTGACTACTGTCTCCGCAGCGGATACTACACTTCGGCGAACAAACTCGCCGATGCCACCGATTTGCGAGACTACACCAATGTCGGTGAGTGATTTCCTACATCATTTCGTGATCATAAATACACAAGTGGCTCTAAACAACTAAGCGCCACTTGCGCCATCCCACTGGGTTAACCCGTTAAACCGTTAACCCAGTATCGAATTGTACTGGTAACCATGGTAACTCAAGGTTTAACCGGTTAGCCCCGGAATAGTGGGATGGTGCAAGTGGCGCTGAGTAGCACTGAACGTATTGAGCATCAGACGCAATTGATCCTAACAAAACAGGTATTGTTACCTGTGTCGTTAGGGTCACTTGTGTCTTACTTGAATTTTTAGCCACAGGCGACTAAAACCTCTCAAACTGTCAACGAGCAGTAATGTGTAAAGTCAGTGGCGCAACATGAGTAGCATTAAAGACACAAGTGACCCTGACGACACATGTGACAGTGACACAGGCGACTAAAGACCTGACCCTGGTGCGAGCGTTGCAGTGTGGTTTGCCTACGAATTGTCAATGAACTTCGACCAAATAATGGGGTGTGCATTAGAAAAGGGCAAGATAAAAAGTACGACTAACTAATGAATGTTGATGAAGCGAAAAGGGCTTGTCAGGATCGTGGCAAGTGGCAAACTGGTCGCCGCCTACGTCTCCGGGGTAGAGGCGTGAGTTTATGTTATGTTCTATCGGCACAGACATATACGCGGCGGCTGCTGAAGTGGAGGCGGAGCTGGCGCTGCAGCGCACCGGCCGCTGCCTGCTGTGGTGCGCCGACAACCGGAGCAAGCTAAGGAAGCTCAACTCCACCATGGAGTTCAAGATCCGGATACAGGTGGGCTTCAGTGTTCTTATTGCATAGGTCTATAATCCTACTAATATTATAAATGTGAAAGTTTGTGACGATATTTGGATGTTTGGCGGTTTTTACTGAATCACGCAATAACGGCTGAACTGATTCGCATGAAACTTGGCGTACAGATTGAGGCCTGAATTGAGGCATAGCATACTTGATAATATCCCGGTAATGCGTTCCCGTGGTATAATTTTTATTTTAAGTTTAAAATAGATGGCGTTGTGCGAGCGAACGTTGTGTTTTAAAAATAGATGGCGTTGTGCAAGAAGTAACGGATTCTGTGGCGGTACGAAGTTCGCCCGGGCAGCTAGCTAATTAAAAATTCTCAGATCGAGAGATTTGTAACAAAGAGGAAAAGATAACACAGTTTCTAAAGACTCGTATATGACAAAGATAATACAGTTTTTAGCCATTGAAGGCGACAGGAGCAAACTAAAGCAAAGTGAGATTTATTTAAATAACTCAGTTACAGCAGCAGTTGTTACATTATTCATTTAATTCGCAAAAGACCTGTCTTGCAAATTTAATAAATTATGTAACAAACAATTATGTAAATAAAAAAAATAGTACATCCACAAATGTTTTGTCCAAAGTAATAAAAATAAAATATACGTAAGAAGCAAGATGTCCAGAACGGGAAAAAAATATATACATATACACACACAAGAATACAAACGATAAATTAACTGTCAAGCAAACCGCCACGAGACATACTCCAGCCAAAGGTTCTCATAAACGCTGGCAGCATTACCCCGCTGTATTTTTTTTTGCTTTTGTAATCTTGTCTAAATCTATTATTTTATTTGTTATTAATTTTTTTATTACTATTATGTAAATTATAAAACTGTGTAATCTTTACCCCTTGATAATGCACCTGCCCAGGTGCATAATGAAAGGGTGTAGAATCAGATATAAAGATAGTACAGTGTACTCAGTCATTGAAGATGAAAGGAGCAAACTAAGTATACAGGTAGGTCTTTGTAAATTAACAACATGAACAATATAGTTGTCTCCACTGCCTGTTGTGGTGCGCCGACAACCGGAGAAAGCTCTAGAAACTCAACTCCATCATGGAGATCCAGATACGGGTGAGGTCGGCTTCTTACAGCATTTGAACGGTATTGATTCTAAGACAAAATATCTCTGAAAACTCCTTAAATGCATTTTAAATGTGCGGTAAAGGGAAAGACATAAGACAAACTATGGAAACTGCGTTTGAGGAGCGTTTTAGAGGAATCCTGTTTTCATCAATAACACCGTAAGCCTACAAATAATTAATACTGGTGTGCAAAATGTTGCAGCAAATCATTATAAAACCATATTTATTTTGATTCCCGCTTTTATCTTTATAACTAGGAACACGCGTCATGGTATGGAATGCTTTGGCTCTCTGCTTACCAGAGGTCGTGATTCTGTTATGACACATTCTGTTCTATCTGCTTCTATGACTTCATATATGTTGTGTAAATGTTCATCATCAGCACCAATCACTGCTGGCTACTTTTCCCCATCACACCATCTCTCGCGGTCCTTCGCCGTTCGCATTCACGGACCCTCTGCCGACCTGACTGCATCGTCCGACCATCAAGCTGTTGGTGTCACTGACCGCCGCCGTCCAGCCTCGGCCGCCACTCCGTTACTGCCCTGATCCACCGGCAAACTTCCCGCACATCGCCACTTCAGACTCAAGATTCGGTTGCCAATATCGTAGACCTTCGTCCGACGTCGGATGGCGGCATCTGGTACTTTATCCACTATTCTGCGGCCTGTCTCGCCAGCATGGCTCGCTCCATATTGTATCGCCCATATTGTACCGCTGCACATCTTGTAAATGTGTCATCGACTTATCGTGTAAATTCTTTTGGCAGGAGTTCATTGAACTGGTTCGAGAAGACAAGCGTCTAGAGGCGGTGCGTTACGCTCGCAAACACTTCTCCAATTACGAGGAAGGACAACTTCCGGAGATCCAGCAGTGCATGGGGATGCTAGCCTTCCCTAAAGACACAGGTAAGGCATAGACACAAGTGATTCTGAAGACACAAGCGGCTATAAAAAAGTTGTGTTGCTGAAGACACATGTAGTCCATAGATAAATTATCAAGGATGCCCAACTGACTAAAGACACAGGTAAGGCTAAGACACAAGTGATTCTAAAGACACAGCTGACTATAAAACAGTTTTGTTGCTAAATATACAAGTAGCCTTGAATTCATCGCAAAGAATGCTCATCCACGAATTTAATTTCTCAATTATTCATGAGCATTTCTTCCAGAATTAGATGAGTCTCCTACCAAATTAGCTGATTGACTTTGCCATTTATTTATTCCGCCATTTATTCCATTTATTCATTTATTTATTTATTTATACCGCTCCCTGATCAACCCCCCCCCCCGCACCCTCTCAGTCGTTTTAGGGTCAGCCCTAGTGACCTAGTCTGGCTGGGCAATTACCTGTGGTAATACCAATTAGTTTGTTTTGCACCGTTTTATCCTCTATTAACAGCGTTTCGTCTGCAGTTGACCAAGTTCGCTTAATCTTTTTACTTTTTCGCTCAAGATCTGTTTTTCCTTCTTCCCAATTTAGTTTTGACTTACATCCGCTGCTTTTTTCATAAGACCTGTACCAGTGTTTCCTCCCCTCCCCCACACGTGGAGGTGTACCGCAACCTCGTCATCCCGTCGCGCTGGTCGGCAGTTCCGGTGGGAGCACGTGCGGCAATTACTGTATTCATCCTATATAGTTTTGACTTAAATTAGCAGCGTTTCGGCTACGTTTTGCTCAAGATCTAAACCTACATTCCCTCCCCCTCCCCCAGATGTGGAGGCGTACCGCAACCTTCTCTCCCCGTCGCGCTGGTCGGCGCTGGTGTCCCAGTTCCGGTGGGAGCACGCGCGGCTGCTGCAGCCGGCCGCCCCGCCGCCGTTGCCGGTCGCGCTGCAGCTGGGCTTGCAAGCCGCGAATACGCCATATCCTTTTCAATTTTACTACTCGTTGAGTTTTAGAATTTTTTATGTGTATTTTTTCCGGATAAGTAGTATCCTGTGTGCTATTTCAGGCTATTATCTCTTTTTCTTAAAGTGCCTCTCCGTGATCGAAGGTTGGCAGTCGGCCTGTTACAGCGCCTATTATCAGTCTCTATGCCAAATTTCATTCCGATGCAACTTTTAGCATGTACTTAAGTCTTACATGATATCTGTTGTGAATGCTGTGTTTTTCAGTAATTGTATTCACACTGTCTTGACTTATTGTGAATTGTTTTTATATTTGTAAAGTGTGCGTCTATTGAAAAACCTCTATTGAAACACAACATTTACAGACAAATTAAAAAGTTACCTGCTAACCCAAATGACATCAATCGATCGCCTTGACTCCCCGCACTCAGTGCTACAGCGAGAGCAGCAAGGTGGCGGCGTGCCCGGCGTGCCAGCCGCCGCTCAACGCGCTGGCGCGGACCTTGCCGCACGCACACTGCACGCACTCGCGGCTCGTGTGCCGCCTCTCCGGCAAACCGCTCAACGAGCACAACCAGCCCATGGCGCTGCCCAACGGACAGGTCTACGGGGAGCAGGTAGGTTCGACCGCACACCGATGGAAAATAAACCAGCTTCGTGAAAAAAAAACTAGCTCCGTGGACACTATGAACCTACTGCCCAACGGTCACAATAAACCTGTCGCCCGATGGTCACAGAAACCTACTGCCCAACGGTCACGACAAACTTACTGCCCGATGGTCATATTAAACTACAACCCAATAGTCACATCGAACCTACTGCCCGATGGTCATATTAAACTATTGCCGAGTGATCATATTAAACTACAACCCGATAGACACATTAAACCGACTGTCCAATGCTCACGAAAAAACTACTGCCCGATAGTTGCAAAAAAGCTACTACTCAATGCATACAACTAACCCATCTAGACAGGAGACAGCTCAAAACGCAGACGATACTCAAAACTCACTAAAAGTGAAGTGTAACTAACTAGTCACTTTTAATGATCCTATGGCGATTAGGCATATCCTTCAAACTTAGAACTAAGGAAGTGACTATTTACGCGCTGGCGCACTCGCGGCTCGTGAAACCAGCTCATGGCATTGCCCAACAGACAGGTCTACGTGGAGAAGTTCATACTAACTGCAGCCCCGTGAAAAATTAACGAGCTTCATTTAAAAAAACTTGCTTATTGAACACAACCGGGTCGATGGTCACTATAAACCTACTGCCCAACGATCACAGCACACCCACTGCCCAACGATCACAGCACACCCACTGCCCAATGGTCACATGAAACCTAATGTCTAATGGTCACTACAAATCTAAAATGTACTGCCCAATATAATTGACGTCAAACCTACTGCCAAATAGTCACACACATCAATCCTACTGCTCAATGGTCACCACACATACCCAATGATGACAACAAACCCACTGCCCTATGGCCGCAACAAACCTACTACCGAATGGTCACATCAAACGTAAAGTCCAAATTGTCAAATCGAAGTCACACTTCCCAACGAACAAAGTATTCACTCAGTGAAAACAACCCAATATCAGATCGTCAAAGCTTTATAATATTTTACCGGATTCTCTCTTCCTTCAGGCCCTCAAAGAGATGATGAAGGAACACGGCGCAGTCATATGTCCCAAGACCAAGGAGGTGTTTTGCATGAAGCGTGTGGAAAAGGTCTATATAATGTGAAGCGACGGCGCTTTTGGTCGCCTCCGGCCGCCGCTGGTCGCCTTTGGTCGCCGCAGGTCACGAGGGCGACACGTCGACGTTTGGACGGGTTTTCTTTGTTACGAAAATACACTGGACAAGCTGTTAAGAACTTTGTCCACTTGGCAAAGGTTTTTTGGCTAAAATTGACTGTCATTTTAATATCAATGATAAATAATTATGAAAAAATACAAAAAAAATAATTTTATTCTCACGTTCCAAAGTGAATATCACTGTAAATAATTTTCAAACATTATTTTTCCTTCTCCAGTTTTTGACTTTGGTCCAGTGCGAAGTATAAACGCATAGCAGTAATAATTATAATAATAATTACTATATAATTTTTTATTTTTAAACAAATTGCCTCAGTAAACGTCAAAACTATGTTTAAAGCTAGCCCAGTGTATTTATAAGTCCAGATGAGCGGTTGTAAGTTAGTTTTACCTCATGACCCTAAAGTCCAACATGCATTTCAAAAACTGAATCCCAAGTTTATACCTACTATTAAACAATAACAGTCTTTTATTTTAAACATACCTATGTCTTACCTACTTATAAAAACACGATTCCCTAAACCAGTCCTCAGAGTCAGTTTAAATGGTCTACGGTAAAGGGAAACCGTCACCACTGTTTATTTAAACTGTCTCTGAGGAGTGTTTTAGAGTAGGTAATCGTGTTTTTATAAAAAAGACCGTAACTATCGTAGATCCCTTTAATACGTATAGATCCATTTGTTACGAATGCTCTGCAATAAGTGGCCCCTTTGAACAATTTGCGTAATTCCTAAAACATGTCGAGTGTTTGTCATTTACAACTTTTGTATTTTTTTTGGTATATTTTTCAATTTCTTGTGATCTTGGTCAGGATCGTGGCAAGTGGCCGGCCCTGGTCTATGTCTACCCCTCTGGGATACGGGCGTGAGTTATGTGTATGTATTTTTCAATTTCTGGCTATATTGGTAAAGCGCGTAAACCGTGGATTTAAAATTATGCATTAAAAATATATATAAATCTTAGAAAAAAATACTTAGGTACATAAAAACTAAAATTTGCATATTGTTTTTTACAATAAGTGAATGTTTTTATTCTAATCAAAATTATTTGGAGATAAAAAGAATTATGATCTGTCTTTAAGTCTCGGAGGCCATTTTAAAAGCATACAGGGTGTTCTGCACTGATGTATAATTTATAGATTAGGTGACATCCCCCTGTACGTCGGTGTAATTCTTTGTATATATGAGTTTATTGTAAACATAAAGTCAATATACTTGTAATGTGTAAGATTTCTTTCAAAGTAAAATAAACATATTTGTTCTCTAATATTTCTTTAATTTCATATGCCGGTTTATTTGCCGCTTCACTGTTCATGAGCTGATTTACGTGGATTCCAGATGATAATAGGGTATATTCAATTAAATTCTTTTTTTATGGCACACCTAGGATTCTGCCAATTATGGTATATTAAATGTTTGAAATAGGTAGGTAGTCGTTTAGAGCTAGGATTTTTCATGGCCTGGGGTCCAGAAGGAACTTTTTTCTTATGTGTCGACCACAGATAAAAAAATAGAAACTTTCTTGTCTGAATTTTCCATAATCACCTCTACCAAGATGTTAGATAGAATATTCTTTAATGTTTGTGCTTATAAAGTACAGAACAGAGGCCTAATTTATTTATTATGCACACCAAATCCTGTCAGAAACACAGAAACAGCTGGACAACAGGAATCGTTCAGAATTTGTCTTGTTCCGAGAATCTGTAGTTCAGGATTTAGTGCGGCAGACTAGGTTTTTTTTTTGGATCGTAAAGCAATGACCTTCATGCCTTCATATTGGACATCAGTGTCACAACACTGATTTAGTAGGTACTTGATTATTACACCCATGTGTACAGTGGGTCCTTAGACATTTGTTACGTAAAAATTTTCTCTGTGATTTGTTAGACACATACACTTTGTAAACATAGACGTTTGACGTCTGAGTTGGTAAATACGAGAACTTACTACACTTCTCTAAGACTTGTACCTACGTAATACGCAGTCACTGGAGATCTACAGCATGGTGAGATGCGCCGATGGCTCCTGTTGCTGCTTCTCTACAAGGAGCGCCACCGGCTTGATAGCCTTGTTGGGTTTCGTAAGTTACCATTAGAAGGTATAGTTCTAACGCTGGCGCTGATACCTAGGTATCTTTTGCGGGATTAATAATAATAATAACTTCCACACAATACAATCACTTGAGCTGGTCCCAAACTAGGATGCCCTGTGCTATGGTAACCAAGCAAGGACGTTACAAACATGAAAGTACACGCAGACTGAGGCCATTTCATACAAATGTACGGCGGCCCCCAGTGGGAATCGAACCCACGACCTCTGTTTGGGTAGCTGAGCGCCTTAATGGCTTGACCAATGAGGCAGTCAAACAGATAGGACCAATCTTGGTAGCTACTTATTGAGTTTAACCCGCAATGGATATCACATACCACCCGTGAGCAGAAGGTTTGCCAATGAATACCGTTCCCCAACTTTACCTACCCACCAACCGTTCCTCAGCCCCGGATCTACGACTATGACGACCAACACGGGGCAAAAATTTCACATTTGCGTCTCCTTGCGCCCCCAAAGAAGTCGCATAAGGAATGTACCTACTGGGCGTTGCGTGTTGAATCTGCTGAATATTTTTAAGAAAAAGAGGCTTGCGTTATGTTACTAAGTAATATTTTAAAGAAAATAAGACGAAGGAACTATTTATTTCTCGTGATTCAAGGAATGAAAATAATAACGCGTACCTACGTGAATTTGGGGCTCCCTTAGGTTGGCGGGTGCCCCGCTCCCCTCCCACCCCCCAGATACGCTTCCCACTTCCTACGACCGCGTCCCTCGCTGGGCCTAATTATGCGCACCAAATCCTGTTGGAATCTTTAGTTAGTTAAACCCTCGGAACTTTGTGTTCTGAGGTTAAACCAAAAATGGCTCGCGAGCCAGAACATAGGTTTGCCGCGGTCAAACAAAGCTCGCGCGGCGGCCGCGCGAAGTCGATACGCAGCTTCATGGTTGGGCCATTCTACGTATCAAGCGCTGAGGTATGTAAACACCTCAGACACTAGGGTTTCTTCACGATGTCCTCCTTCACAGTTAGCGGGTGGTATTAGTACTAGATATTCACAAATGTACCATTGAAAGTCATTAGCCGGGATTCGAACCCACGACCTCCCGAATGGGAGTCCAACGTTCTACCGATGCGCTGTACCACCGCTCAAAGCTATCTCTTCCAGACAGCTCTATGCAAAGTATGCAACCTACTCTCTCTTACAGGGCGCAGGTCTTTTCGATATGTGGTTGAACCTCCCCCCTGGCTGCACCAAGCCGTGCTGCCTCCTAGCAGACCAGGTGGACTCCTTCAGGAAGACCCTGGTGGCTTCGTTCCAGATCGGTAACGTCTGCTTGCTTGCGGCCACATTGTTTGTTAGTAAACTTCTACCCATCTCGTCTAGACATACTTGAAACATTATTAAACCTGAAATTTTTTTGAAAATACTATTGGTCTGCACGAAGTGATCTAATCCACATATACATACAAAAATGGCAGGTTATGTTATATGTGCATAGGGATTTTGTTACACCCTGTAGACATCACGCCTGTGTCCCAGAGGAGGAGGCAGAGGCCAAGGATTGCCGCTTGCCACGTTTCTGCTATACCTAAGTAACTTCTTTTGCTTCAACAAATTATAAGTACGCGGCATACACGATCTCCGTCACAATAATCAAACGTGTTACCCGCTAGACCAACATGGCACATTCATACTTATTTTTTTTGTCAAATTAGCTGTATTTTTGGTCACAATAAACGCATTTAGGTACCTACATAATAATAACTTCCACACAACACAATTTCTTGTCCTGGTCCCAAACTAGGATACCCTGTGCTATGGTAACCAGGCAAAAGGACATCACAAACATGGAAATACACCCAGACAGAGGCCACCACACAGAATTTGTATTTGTATGTTCGTTTGTACATTTGCGCGATAGGTACTACTTGAAATGTTCCCCATCAGGAGAACCCAAGCCTCATCCAGCTGTACCTGTGGTGTACACTCAGCTTCGTGATTCTCGGTCTGTTGATATGCATAGCAGACCTGCTGTACCGCTCAAAACACCGCGGGCTCCGGAGTTTGTACGTGTTTGTGCCTCAAGTCGCGTTCTTGTTCGGTGAGTATATTCCTAAAGTGGCTTATTAGTAAGCATCAGCTAGAAATATTATTTCGGATTGGGATGTAATGGGACAGTGGCGGTACATTCAGAAGCTTGAAATGAAGTCAAATCTTGAATTTGGTATGGGGTTCCGCTGCTCTATCCTATTAGTCATCATCATCATCATCATCAGCCATTTGACGCGCACTGCAGGACATAGGCCTGCCTCGTGGTTTTCCAAGCTTCCCGGTGTTGTGCCGTCCGCATCCAGCGACTCCCCGCCACCGTAACCAGGCCGTCTGACTATCCTATTAGTGGCACACAATAATTATTATGTACCTAGCTTAGCAAGATATATCTCAATCCAAAATCTACCCCATGTGATGCACTTTCCCTGGGTGTAATCAGACATTTTTTGGGTTCGGTATACGAAAAATGCCAACGGTCTGACGTTCTCTTTCGACAAAAAGTCAAGTGAGTAAATTCGGAACTAAGCTAAGAATGTGTATTGCTACTTAAGTTAGGTGTCTCTTAAAGCTAGTTGAAATTTTCACAGAATATGTATCGTTTTTCTTTCTAAGTTATGTACATTTGTGAAGATAAAGTAGCAGTACCACTCGCTAACGGTGAAGGAAAACATCGGGAGGAAACCTAGGTGTCTGAGCTATTCACATACCTCAGCGCTTGAAATCGCCAATCCGCGGTAGGCACGCGTGGTGATTAAGCCCATACTCTCTCTCTGAGAGAAGGCCTGTGCCCTACAGTGGGACGTATATAGGCTGCTTATGACGTGTCATTATGGTGGAATATGATACCCTAAGAAACCCGCCACAATTAAAATATATAAAAGGGGCCCCAATAAAATAAAAAAACTTTGGCCTTTGCATCTACGTAATGAGATGATTTATATAGCGTCCAGTGGCACCATCGCTCACACTAGATGGGTGAAGGGACCACTCGGACGCGACAGTGCCTGGGACATTATTTTTTAGAAAATAAACAATAAACATGATGTTAAACATTTTTTTTTTTGGTCTATTTTAAAAATGGTTCATAGAGGATGTATTAGCAAAGGGCAGGATAAAAAGTACCCGAAAGCGGCCAGCGTGCATGCAACGACTAATGAATGTTGAGGAAGCGAAAGTGATCTGTCAGGATCGTGGCAAGTGACAGTCCCTGATCTCTGCCTACCCCTCTGGGATACCGGCGTGAGTTTATGTATGTATGCAAGTGGAAAACACGGTATGATTATCGCAAGCCCTACCCCAGGCAACGATCCAAGGCGTGTTGCCCGATCGTCTGGTGGTACAAGCAACATTCCAAGGCGTGCTGGAGGTCTGGAGGTAGTATAACAGCTCGATATATTTGGCAGTGCTGTTCCGGTGTCTGCTTATGGTCGACTTGTACAGAAGATATCTGGATGGAGAGACTTCTATAGAGTTGGAAAATAAGTTCACCTTTTAACCACTGTCGGACCCCGTGATACAAAAACAGCCGTACGTCAACTCCACCCCTTTATCGTCTTATGTAATAAATGAACTGCTCCTTAGTGATTGCTTAGGTACGTATAATGCCCGTCAAATAACTTGACCAAATGCTTTGGTTTCGCATGGACGTATTTCGAGTGTCATTGGCAGGATTTGACTTAGATAGATGAATTATTTATTTGCATTTACACACACACACGCAATAAAAACAATAATACAGTAGTAAGAGCACATACAAAGCACAATGAAACATTCTCAAATTATTCAATATTAGATTGCAAGCTCATCCAGACTGCGCGGATTTTTGTTCAAGTTATCTGCCGGGCATACACTCACGGTCATATTTACGATTCCTTTAAAACCCTCTTCAGAGTCCGTTTAAGTTGCAGTTGACGTAGGAGTGACTGCTGACTGCCTCGTTGTTCTAGCCGTTAAGGCTATTAGCAACCAAATAGAGGTCGTGGCTTCGATTCTCACTGGAGGCCGCCGTAAATTTGTACAACTGGCCTCAGTCTGGTTATATTTTTCCTGTTTGTGACGTACTTGCCTGGTTGCCATAGCACAGGGTATCCTAGTTTGGGACCAGGTCAAGTGATTGTGTTATGTGAAAGTTATTATTATTATTAAATAGTCTGTGGTAAAGGGAAAAACGTAACCACAGATTATTTAAGCTGCCTCCGAGGAGTGTTTTAGAGGAATCTTGTTTTTAGAAATAAGACCGTAAAAGTTCATTCGACAATTTGAAAGGTATGACCATCTATTTGTAATTCTTTTGCAATAAAAGAATTTTGATATTTTAAATAGTTTCCTTTTAATATTTTTTTGTACTATCTACTATATACATTGGGTGAACGATACGTTAAATATTTAAAACATTATCAATAGCGCAACAAACTTAGACACTACGGCTCACGATGAAATAATAAACAACATTACAGTGCTTTACCTCCCAAACTACGTCTCTTACGAAAGCTACATTTCCTGACGATATTTTTGCTAGTCTTCAGCAAAATACACGGATAAAGATAATTCAATGACAGTCGAGAATACTGCTGAATTCATATTGACAGTGTAAGCTGCAAAACGTGCAACTGTTCAGGCACGTAATATTCTAATTATATAAGCTCGACAATAGTTGTTATTTGCCTCTATTTAGTAGTCTACTGAATGCAGCACAATGTAAATCCAATGGTATAACCCGCGCAAAGTAAATAGGCATCTCACGCGAAGAAGATCGAATCGCGGGCGGCGCCGAGCTAAGTCGCGGTTATACCATTGGAATGCGACTGGTTACTAGACTACCAACAGTGTCATGCATCAATAATTACCGTACTGATATGACACTATTGAATAACTATGCAATACTATGCATCTTAGAGTCTCGTCCCCTGGGCTTTCCACCTGCTAAGAAGTATAATTTAAACTGTAACTACCTACCTACATAAATTCAGCTATGCCCTTGAAAAAAAAAACAAACGGTCATTTTTGTTCCAAGGTGCTTGCGCACCATCGACAGAAAAAGACGACTGTAAAAACTACAATTAAAAAATATTAATTTTATACACGATTCACAAACTTATATCTTAGTTTGATTTTTGATAGCAAAGTAATTTGAGAAACGAGAATATTATAATATCCACTACTTTTAAGTGCCTTTACACAAATCGGGAATATCGTAAACAAACGTAAAGAAACACAAGTTATTTAGAACTAATTGGTGTTTCATTTTAATATTAAATAACGAAAATAATATAAAGAAAGCATTAAAAGATATCATTACCTCCAAACCCTCATCTGGACCAAATAAAAAAAGAAAGTATTTTATACTATTACAAAAAGAAACGAAATAACATGAACTATTTGTGTTCTGAGTGAACTATCGTGCAGCGCTCAGAACACAAGCGTAATTTTTCCTGAATTTGGTCCAAGAAGGGGTAGCTCTTTTCCAACCTCGGACGAAACTAATTAATGAAAGCCACTATCCTAAGCACAATTGATATAAAAATATCCACGGCAGCGTAAAAAACGTTCAAAAGGCAGTTCGGTACATCGTTATTTCAACGACACGTATAACGGGGTTATTTAAAAAATACTGAAAAACTGAAAAAAAGTAGGTACCTACGTAATTTACAAAAGACTCGAAAAATTATGAAAATTCCGTCTTATCTTATCATCTGATCTTAGTCGACTCTTAACAGAGTGAGCTATTTTAGTTACTTGCAAGCAACTCGTATCGTGTACACCGGCGATCTGAGTACACCGAGTTATTTTGAACATTTTTTACCCATATTTTCTCCAAAATGATCTGGATTTTGAAATGGACGCCTAGTTGAACTTGTAACGTTCATTAAGTCGCAGTTTCTGTGCTACATTGAATAAAACACTTTTGAATTTGAATTTTATGACAGCATCAATGTTTGTACACGAAGCGATTAACCTACCTAACTAAAATAAGTCACTGTCCGAGCGTACTAAGATCGAAAAGTTGTTACAGAACAAACACTTATTGACGTGTTCCAGGTTTTCACTATTTTTTAACAACCCTGTAAATTGCATACAATACTAATTCGGCTACTAAAATAATACCGTGCACATCTTAAACAGGCTCCATGCATATATTTGGGACACAGAATAGGTAGCATGACGATCCGAGTCGCGCGTTTTAACGCGCTCAAATGTCATTATTCGCGACTTTATAGCTCGTTGTCAAATTCTGACGTTTTAGCGGCCCAAAATGCGCGACCTGCGCCGTCATGCTGCTCAGACGTCCCGGCTGCTTTATCGAGCTCGATAAAGGGCGATAAATTGGCGCCATCTTGTTTTATAAGGCGAGTAAAGGTTTATCCACGTTACAACGGGTCGGCAACTTATGGGTGGCACGATTTCAATCTAAAGTACTTAAATCCTTAAATACTCATGAAATTAAAGACGAGAAGGTTACAGACTACAATACCAGCGCAAAAAAGCCCCTTCCTGTAACGTGCTCGTCGGCCGCACGTGGCCGGGCGTTTTTGCGCTGGTATTGTAGTCTTTAACCTAGAAGTATTAAAGGTTTATTTTAGTTTGTATCGCTGCGCCGCACGTCGCCGGGTCCGTCGTAGTGCGGGTAGTCTAAGCCGTGACGAATAGACGATTTATCGCGTTATCGCGCTCGATGCAGCGATCGTGTTCCCCGGGCTGATACCAAAGCCAAACCATGTCACAATAAAATCTGCTATCTACACTCTTTCTTATCACTCGATATTTACAAAACATACCTACGTTACAATGTAACGTTTTAACAATCTAAGCCGAGAGCGATTTGGCGAACACGGCACATAAAAATTATTGTACTCTTCCGAGATTGACACTAATAGTTGAATATTAAGCATTTGCAGTAATTTCGACAGTTTTACTCAGGTCAGGTCTGTTAATTACTATTTTTTTAAGCATTAGGGTCCTTTTTCGGACCTGTCTCCGAATCAGCAGGCCCCTTACTGGTACATTTTCAGAAGTAACATTTTCTCGGAAGATTATACCTGGTCTGTCGCACTATGTCCTACGTACCTACCTAATATTACATTGGTCGCATTTGCATGGATGTTGAGATATACAGGGTGCAAAATGGTTAAATATACCCGAAAAGGGGGAGCTTCTACCCGTCGATATGGACAACTTTTAGTCTGGTGACAACTTTTTAACAGAAAAAAATATCAGCTGTTCAACAATAAAATTACCACCAACTTTATTTTAGAAAGAAGACATTTCTTTAAATATTAGCCGAGATACAAAAATATTCCAAAATAACAGGCCAAAAACCATAGACCACAGAAACCAAAGGCATTGAATTTTTATGATTTCTTGTGGATTTTTCTCCATAATTTAAATAACAACAACTAAACAAAAAAAATATCTTTAAAGTTTACGGAAATGTATGTAAAAAAACAATCACGAGAGTTACTCATATTGACGAACAAAACCACCATTTTCGAATACATACAGGGAATTTGTGGCACCCAGTATACCAAACTTTAACTTCTGTTGCTATCATAAATAATTTGATACTGGTGTTTCTGTTTGGGGAGCGTTCGACTAGCGAGAATTGTTCTGGTACGATTCAAATCTACAGGGTGACATTGATTTCCTACACCGTATTTAGAGGGAGTGTTCTTTTCATTGTGCAAAACAATATTATTCATGAGATATCAGTAATGGTAAAACATATCCGTGACTTCAGACCGTTGGCTCCAAGCTGAGTTGGCTGGCGCCGACCATAAGGCGCTCAAAACATACTTTATTTTATTTTTATTACTTTTTGTCCTAATATGGTTTGTTTATTGTTAATTAACAAAAAAAAAATTTGACGAGTATTTTTTTTAAACTAGTACCATATGTTACTAAATTATGGTTGGAATGTCTCCTTAAAATATAGTGAACGAATTCAAAGTCACCCTGTAGAATGCCCATCTAAGTTATGTTTCAACTACATATTCTATTGTCAGGTCAGATATTGCAATGATCATAGATTTTCAGTATCTTCATAGTTTTTATTTGCATGTAACAAATTGCGTATAAATAACAATATCTTTTTATCTACAAGGCTCTGTATGTTTTCACTTATTTTATTTACTTCTATCTCAATATGTAATTCAAGGCAATAATAAGGATTCTCTCCGCACGGCGCTTTCATTTTGAGGTAATGCGCAACGCCAAACCGTTTGCATATTATTTGTTTTATACATCGTTGGTTTTGCTTAAACTGAGAAGTGTTATTTTTCTAAAACTACACCTTCTGTATTTGCAGGGAATTTGGATTAGAAAACTTCTACTTATTGTATTCATTTTATAAATATTAGAACAGAATTGTAAGTGGCCACACTTTAACACTAGCTTTCAACAAACAAAATGTCACAAATACATATAATATGTTAGGCCATTAAACTAAATTATATTACAAGGCACGGCCTTCTCTATTTTAAAGCCACACTTGAGAGTATGACTCTTATTGACAAAGGGCCAGTTTCCGAATTGAGAATTTTGCTAAGTAAATAGTTAACTGTAGTGCTGTCTCTTTTATTTTCTCAGAAAAGAGTGTGACAGAACTTTACTTAAGTATTGACTTAGTGAAATTCTCAATTCAGAAACCGGCCCAAAGATTGAGAACAGAGGTTTTTGAGCGTTTGGGTATTACTAATAATACTCTGTAGTTAGAAATGTGACAAAATGTCTGCTTTTTCAAATTTGTATATGATACAGTGAAAGAGTACATACAGAAGTCCTATTTGAATATAATGACTTGTAAAACAGAGGAATTTTATAAAATTGTATCTAAGTAAAGAACAATGACTTTTAAAATCAATTTTGGCACTAAAATACAGAATACTAACAGTGTTGTTTATAAAAACACGATTTCTTAAAACAATCCTGAAACGCGGTTACAATGGTCTTTCCCTTCGTTATATGAGTATTTTAGAGGAATCATGTTTTTTTTTATAAACATAACACAAAAAAATTATACGACACGGTAGGTATATTAGAGAAGAAGTTGAGAGAAAAAATGTGTTCCAGGCACTTCAGTGTCTGAGTGGTCACTTTACGGATCTATTGTGTAGTTGTCACTAGATGCTGTATAAATCATCTAGCTTACATGTAAAGACCTAAATGTACAAAATATTTATCGTATCTTCCGAAGTCTCATAAGGACATAGTCTAATAAATACATACATAGTCTTTCAATGGAATGATATTAGCATGACAATAGCTGTTATTCACCTCTATTTGGCAGTCCTCTTAGCAACAGCAGTTCAATGCCGTTCCAATGGAATATAACCAGTGCAAATTATCGATTCGCACGTGGCGCCGAGTTAAGTGTCACGGGTTCTGCCATTGGAATGCGACTGCTAACTAGACTACCAATGTGTGTATGAAACAACTATTATCGTACTATGTCTATTGAACAACAATGCATGTTAGAGACTCTGCCTTCCATAGCGCAAAGCTTAGTGGCGTCACGCGTTCTGTACTGATTTTCTTAACATAAATTGCACAGGAAGCAAAAGTTGGAAATAAACAGTCATAGATTCACAGACAGATTTTTTATAACACAATGCAACACCTGCCCCTATATTACGCGCACCGAATCCTGAGCGATTCCAACCGTCTAACTGTCAAATGAATATGGAATTTGACAGTAAGTGCGCATAATTAGGCCTCTGAAGCATGCCAATTATCACCTATTTACATACAAATACAGCAATTTTTGTTCTAAGAATTATACCTATTTTATTTTTCAAATTGAATTTTATGCATCTGTTTTCTTTGCTGTAACACTGTCTGATAGATAATGCTTGAAACCGTATTCTGTTAAATGGAATGGACAATCTTTTATGCGGGACAATTATTTACCGAAGGCTGCGACTTTGGTATAGCGCGAAAAGGGCAAATTTATTAAAATTGTGTAAAACCTGACATTCCGAACAATATTACACAATCCGATGAAAAACTCGTAGAACAAATTCAGCTGTAAAATACAAACTTTAACTGGCGCGTTTCAGAAATTGTGTAGTTTCGAATTCAAGGAAGCGTTCAAGTATTACGTAACGCATATATTGAAGATTTTTTACCCTCCCTCCTCCCCATGTAACGCGCCGTAACGTTTTTCTGCACGCCCCCTCCCTGATCGTTACGTAACACCCAGGCCCAAGTGACAATTTTTTCCTAAAAGGCACAATTGTGGTGCGAATAGTACGGGAATGTTGCTAAAATACCTTTGTTGTTGTTTTAATCGCGTTTGCGGTAATAATGAATGAAACAAGATATTTCTAACCGTATATTGTTTAAAAATTACCTATAATACAGTCGAGGGATTCTCCTTAAAACACAAACGAAAAGGGTTGCCTTTGTTGGGAGATTTTAATGCCCTAGTTTTTAGTGGTCCGTACCCGAAAGGTGCCAAACGGGACCCTATTACCAAGACTTTACTGTCCGTCTGTTTGTCTGTCTATCTTTCACCAGTCGGTATCTCATGAACCGTGATAGCTAGGCAGAAGAAATTTTCATAGATGATGTATTTCTGTTGCCGCTATAACAACAAATACTCAAAACAGAATAAAATAAATATTCAAGGGGGGCTCCGATACAACAAACGTGATTTTTAGCGGTTCTTTCTCGATCTCTCTGTCTAATGTTGCATAATGGCACGGAACCCTTCGTGCGCGAGTCCGACTCGCACTTGGCCGGTTACGTAACGCAATGTTTGAACCTCCCTCCCGCCCCTGTAACGCATGAATAAGAAGAAGAAATCATACCAACAAGACATATCACAGAAACAACAGAAAGAAAACCGTAACGTTTTACAAGACTAACCCCACTGCGTTACGTATACTTGAACGCTCCCCTCAGCCTCTATACACAAACGCACCGCCCTTTGAGGCGACATTGTCATAATCATAATCAGAGCCACATTAACATTTATGGATAAACACGCAATAAACTCTGTAAAATATTGACTAAAACTAGGGTAAAAAATACAATATTATTCACAAAAGCCATGCCAAGTCGCGCAACGTGAGATCATATACATACAAACAGGCTTGACAATATTCAAATTGGGAATTGAATTGGTTGCATTGACTAACCTTGATGTTATTGTAAGTTTGAATTTTATTTTTATCTAGGTACAGAATTTTAAGAAAATATATTGTCAAAGCTTTATATGAATATCTTTGTGGCGATAAATAACGCAAAGATGTTTTATAAATACCGTTATTATGAATAAAAACACGATTCTTCTAAAATATTATTCAAATGCAGATTAAGTAGTCTGTGGTAAAGTCTTTTCCTTCAACACAGACTACTTAAACTGCAATTTGAGGTATGTTTTAAGGAATCGTATTTTTATTAATAAGGCTGGACACGTACAGACAGAAAATAAGTGCACAGAGTGCGGTCGGCTTTAGATCAAAACAGAAGACGTAAGAAAGGCTTTCCCAAGAAAACTTCGCCTTCAAATTCTTGTAATACAGCTGTGAATGACGTCACAAAAAAACCGTTGACTACACAAACAATATGGCGTGGTTTCCTGGATCACTTGAGCACGAACATCGTGAGAAAACCTACAGTTTCATTTACCTGGGGGTTTATGCCGACTAAGCTGAGAGGAAGTAGGCGCTCGTAGGCTTGCCAGACGCTTGATACGTCACTGTGATTTTGATTGCTAGTTAAAAGTTAATTTGCCTGTACGTTGAAGAAAATAAGGTGCACTTTAAAACTGGCAAACAGCTTGGCCTTCAGTCTAATAAAGACATAGTTGTTCAATACAATTACATTAGCATAACAATTACTGTTATTTGCCTATATTTCGTAGTCAACTAGACAATAGCAATACAATGTCATTTCAATGGTATAACCCGAGCAAATTAAATAGGCATCTCTCGCGAAGAAGATCGAACCGCGCGAGGCGTCCAGTTAAGTTACCCCTGTTATACCATTGAAATGCGATTGTTTAGTAGATTACCAATAGGGTCAATGAAACAACTAATACAATACCAATATCACTCTTTTGAATAACTATGTATTTACGAGACTCACCACCGTGGTCGTATTCTGTCAAATTAAAACCACTGCTATAACCAGTGAGATTAGTTTTAGTCTGATCAGTTTCCTTGAAATGCGGAGAAACTGCATTAGCAGTTTGACAAACTAATGAAATTGTGTTTTTTTTTCTTGTTTTGTGGAGAATAAATATAAATAAACACAAGTCTGCGTTTCACAGAAATAAAACGCTTTCTAGGTAATAACGATATTTTGTTTGCGTATACAACTGTTTTTGTGACTACATTGTGTCCAATATAACTTATTGCATTACACGAGATGAATATGAGCATCATGGTTAAGGTCTATAATCAAGTTCCTTTCATGTCAAATCATTAATTAGTTTTCTTAACGATTTCGATTCGACAGCATAGTTCGTGCGGCATAAGCCGTTCCAGACAATCCTAGCTTTCGCAATGCCTAACAAAATTCTGTTCCCAACACGTCATAACCACACTTCGGCCTTTAAAAACCCAACCTGCAACGAGAACACGCGCCGAACACGTACACTTAAAATCGGACGCCTCTCGGCTTCGCGCTGCCTTTAACTCACAGACTGGTTGGCGATTGAAACGACGGGCTGTTGGTTATTGGCTGAGATGACCGTGGAGCCCGGTGGTATCTTCTGCGGTACCATGCCGTCAATATGTCGGTATTTCTTGAGCCTGGTCCACTGTCCGTTGTTGTAATTCATTTGGAAGTGCATCTCGGAGAGCATCGTGAGGTATGTGTCGTCGGATTGGAGGACGTTCTCGATGTTCTCGGAGAGTTTTATCGTCACTATGTTGCCGAGGTTCGGACACGGGTTGTCTGGAAGCGAAGGTGTATTGTTAACCGTGAATGCTGAAGAATGGCGGGAAGATATGTTTGTAGTTCGGAAGGCCACTAGCAAAGCTCTTTTGGCCTAAAAATGTTATTTTTTGGCCTGGAAATGTAATTTAAAACAAGATAAACTAAGTTACTTTTAAAGTACTTTAAAAGTCAAAGTAAACTCGCTAGTAAAGCTTGACGACTTTAAAATTAATGAATCAATAAATCAATCCGTACTCGTCCGCATTCCTTAAAACACTTGATGAACGCCGTGTAAATAGTCTGTGGTAGAAACTTTACAAGAGAAAGACATCACAGAGTATTTTTACTGCGTTAAAGACTAAGGTACAGTTTCTGAATTGAGAATCTCGCTAAGTAAATAGTTAACTGACAGTAAATAGTTAACAGAAACGAGCGAGACAGAACGTTACTTAAGTATTTACTTAGTAGAATTGTAAATTCAGAAACCGGCCTTCTAATAATTAATTTAGTAGCTTACCTCTGGAGCCCGCCATGAAGCCAAGTATGAGCGCCTTCTCAGGCCGCGTGACGCGGTTGGCGTTCCGGAACATGTCTTGCGCTTCCAACATTTGCTCGCGCTGAAAAAAAAAACAAACAATGAACATTTTCTTACAATTAAATAGTTCGGTTTTTTCGTGAAAATAGGTAATTTTAGTAGCCTCGGCGAGGCCGCGTCCGTTAATTTTTAAAGCACAAAAGTAGAATCTGCGACGAGACTGGCGCGGCAGTGCACAGGCAGACTCACCGTGAGCGACAGTCCCCGGCGCGGCAGTGCACAGGCAGACTCACCGTGAGCGACAGTCCCCGGCGCGGCAGTGCACAGGCAGACTCACCGTGAGCGACAGTCCCCGGCGCGGCAGTGCACAGGCAGACTCACCGTGAGCGACAGTCCCCGGCGCGGCAGTGCACAGGCAGACTCACCGTGAGCGACAGTCCCCGGCGCGGCAGTGCACAGGCAGACTCACCGTGAGCGACAGTCCCCGGCGCGGCAGTGCACAGGCAGACTCACCGTGAGCGACAGTCCCCGGCGCGGCAGTGCACAGGCAGACTCACCGTGAGCGACAGTCCCCGGCGCGGAAGTGCACAGGCAGACTCACCATGAGCGACAGTCCCCGGCGCGGCAGCAGCGGCTGCGCCCTGCTGGGTGTCTCTTACCGGCAGAGAGAGCGGGAAGGCAGGGAGTGGATAAGAAACAGACAGATCTGTTCACGGCGGCATCAAAAGTGATCCAAACGACGGGCCTCGGCGAGCCGCAGCAGCTGCGCGGCCCCGCTGGGTGTCTAACAGCTGGGTGTCCGTACACGGTGGCACCAAAACTGACTAAACTAATATCCTCGCCAAGAAAGGTGTCTCACGCCGGTCACGACGGACGGTACGGATAGGAGACAGGGAGGTGGCGAGGAGAAAGAAAAAGAGAGAGAGAGAGAGAGAGAGAGAGAGAGAGAGAGAGAGAGAGAGAGACTCACTGTGAGCGAGAGTCCCCGGCGCGGCAGCAGCGGCTGCGCGGGCGGCGCGGACACCGCCTGCTGCACGGGCGCGACCACCTGCTGGATGCTCTGCGGGGGACAACATACATCAATTGTGTCACCGTACCAGGCTGTCATCGAATTCGAAGACATTAAATTCGACCTTTGTTTTACTTGTTTGCTTTGTAAAACGGGTAACAAACGATAAGTAACATGCGGCTTAAGACTGTTCTTACGTGGAGCATGCTGTCTCGCTCGCCAATTTAACGATAATTTTAATATTTTTATAATAACAGTATACCTTTGGATAAACTTGGTCTGAGGGTTTAATACGAGGGTCATTCAATAAATACTTAGCCTACAAAAAGTAAACGAAAATTTTGGAAAAGTGGCAATTTATTTTTCAACATAGTCCTTTTAGTTCGATACACTTAGCCCAGCGATGCTCCAACTTTTTTAACACGTCCGAAATAGTAGTTTATGCAACTGTCATATAATGAAGGGTATTAAAACACGAGTGTGAGTTTATGAAACGAGCGCAGCGAGTTTCATAATAGTAACGAGTGTTTTAATACCCGTGTTATATGCAGTTGCATACACTACTTTATCTTCACTAATGAATTTGTCGGAGAGGTTTTTGAGATACGCAAGAATGACATTATCAGAAAATGATGTAGTTTTCTTTTCGATCTTCCATGCCAAAAACTTATTATATTCTTTTTCATATAATTTTCTAGATTTTCTGGCAAAAGATTGTGAGTTAATTTTGTTGCCACTTCTAGAATATCCGGAGGCGTACAAATATCATCGTCGCTATCCATTTTTAACTTTTAATTTATTAAATTAAATTCACGCGTACGTGTATAATCACAGTGATTTTGCCGCCATTAAAATTTAACCAATGAGAGCGCAGCTGCGCGCTTCAATAAAACGCGACCAACCTGATTGGCCCTGCAATCAAGTTGGTCGCGTTTTATTGATGTTATAATGAGATTTTACGATATAGATGTGAATATTATACCATCATGTGAAATTGCTTAAATTGAGTGTTTTGTTGTCTGCGCTATAACAGTAGTAATTATAAGTCAAGTATTGAAAACATAAGTAGAATGTTACAACATTAGTGTAGATAAAATAGTTTTTGTCTAACACTGCCAAATAGGCCTCCGTGGCGGCGATGAACTCCTCATTTGATCCATATCTATTCCCGGCGAGAGATTTTTTCAGATTAGGAAACAGAAAGAAGTCACAAGGGGCCAAATCTGGAGAATACGGTGGATGGGGCAGCAATTCGTAGCGTAATTCGACCAATTTGGCCATGGCAACGGCAGACGTGTGAACCGGTGCGTTGTCGTGGTGAAACAACACTTTTTTCTTCGCCAAATGGGGTCGTTATTTCTTTAATTCGGCGTCGAATCGGCCCAATAAATCGGCATAGTAAAGCCCTGTAATTGTTTTACCCTTCTCAAGGTAATCGATGTAGATCACACCTTGTGAATCCCAGAAAACGGTGGCCATAACTATTCCGGCCGATTTTACAGTTTTCGCCTTCTTTGGAGCACGTTCCCCGGTCTGGATCCATTGTTTTGATTGCTCCTTGGTCTCTGGTGTGTACCAGTGGATCCAAGTTTCATCGACGGTCACAAAACGACGCAAAAACTCCGCTGGATTCCGCTTGAACAGCGGCAAACACGTCTCCGATGTGGTCTCACGGTTGCACTTGTTTTCCGGTGTGAGTAGACGCGGCACCCATCGCGCCGACAGCTTTCTCATGCCGAGTTCCTCGTGAAGAATATGATGCACTGTTCCTTCTGAAATGCCTACAGTCTCAGCTAGCTCCCGAACCTTCAATCGGCGATCTGCCAATACGAGATCATGGATTTTTTTAATGTTTTCCTCCGTAGCAGCTGTTTTCGGTGCACCTGGACGTGGTTCATCAAAAACCGACGTACGGCCACGTGCAAACTCGTTGAACCAATTCTTGACGGTGGCCATCGATGGAGAAGAGTCACCGTACACAGCATCCAAGCGCTCTTTGATTTCGATGCGCGTTTTCCCTTCCAAAAATAGGAATCGAATCACCGAACGATATTGCTCTTTTTCCATTTTTGTAAAACCGATCGATACGTTCGCTTCCATAAGTTGTCAAATTAAAACAAATGAAGGGATTGGAATGAAAATTTGAAAAAATAATTAAAAAAGAATGTGCTACACTGTGGTAAAACTCTTTTGAAACTACAGCGCCCTCTCGCGATGAGGCTAGGTACTTATTGAATGCACCTCGTACATCATGTTTTACGTTACTTATTTTTTAAATTTTTTTTACAGGAAAGTGTTGTGAAATTAGTGCGGGAATAAATCCTACTCTTATTCATCGCTTTATAATAGTTATTTGTTATACAACAGTGCAAAGTTGCTTTAACCGCGAGCTCAATTTTGATTACAGAGCAAGCGAAGGATTCTAAAATTGAATCACGAGCGCCGCGAGTGATAAAAAAATTAGAATCCAGAGCGTTAGCGAGGGAATCAAAAGAGTACGAGGTGAAAAATCTTTGCACTCGAGTGCAACACGTACCACCTCAGGGAGGAAATGACTACCTAAATGCAAAAAAAACACAAAGGAGGTTCCGAGTCTGAGTTTATAACAAATTAAAAAAAGTAGTATGATAAATTCGGCACCATGGTAAATAGGTTTAATGGTGTTTTGAATTTACAAACTTAGTGCACACGATGTTCGAAATTCAATTTACTTTATCCTCTAGCGGATAAAAACGGCTTTTGCACTCAGATATCGAAGAGCAAAAATACTCTTTCCGAGATGGGGGGATGAAAAGTGCCTTTTCAATCACGAACCCACCCCTAGAACGTAACAATATAATAGGGGTTAAAGTATGAAATTGCCGTTTTATTGCAATAGGTTCTTTGAATTGACATAGAATCTTCATGGTTTGAGGTTTTCGAATGAAACTTTTTTCAAATGGTTTCTATGATGTTCTTTTTTTAAAAAATGTGAAACATTTGAATATCGACTTTCAACAAACAAAAACAATTGAAAGTCGATATTCAAATGTTTCACATTTTTTAAAAAAAGAACATCATAGAAACCATTTGAAAACCTCAAACCATGAAGATTCTATGTCAATTCAAAGAACCTATTGCAATAAAACGGCAATTTCATACTTTAACCCCTAATATTAGCGCAGATATATAAAGAAATACTTGTATCTGCGGCTGGGCGTTTGTCTGTGCTCCTTGTTGCAGCACTGTGCTGTGCAGAGCTGGCACCGGGATGGTGCTGCGGGCAGGCGGTTGTTGGACCACACTCTGTGTTACCTGGAACCAAGTATCCTCTTTAAGGCTCCGTACACAAAACTGTACACAAATTAGCAACGCAGATAGCTGCGACACGAATTGCTGCCATGCGATTTCTCCATTCCACGGTTCAGGTGACCATTCCTTCGACGACCGTCAACCTTACTAAACGTAGTTTATAAACTAGGCCGTGACACGGATCGTAAAAAGAAGTGCTCACTTCTGTTATTGCTAGGAAGAGAAAGGAAAAAGAAGCAAAGAAGATTTTGGGTTCATATATTTATTACTATTATGAACGCCGATGCGAATCAATTTATTTTTCACCTCACTAGCTCGTAAAAGCTCTGTTTATCATTCGAAATCTGCGTGGAAAATCGCACTTTATCCGCTAGCTTGGAAAGTGTTTTTAAAATTCGAATATTTTTATTCAATAAAGGTTTCGTACAATAAATTACATATATATAGAACCTCATTGGTTTCGTAATAGTTTATATTCTCTGCAGCCAGTCCATTGATGATTGAAATGCAAATACTTATTTCATGTCATGCGCCAGCCTCATTTAAAGAATCGCACTGGCCGGCAACAAAATTTGATTAAAAAAAAAAAAAACTTTCAATATTACCAATTGTAGTAATTTTACTTTTAATTTTTGAAATAAATAAACAGTAATTTAATATTTATTAAAACTGTTTTTCTTGCACCTAACATTTTCCTCGCTTTAGTGAGGTGAAAAGTTGTGTGTTGCGCTCGGCAGCAAAGTTATTTAGCGTCTCGTACCTTTGAAACCCTCGCTACGCTCAGGATTCTATATTTGAACCACTCGCTTCGCTCGTGGCTCAATCCTAGAATCCTTCGCTTGCTCAGGTTTCAATACAAGGTACTCGCGCCAAAAATTAACTTTGCAGCCTTGCATAACAAATAACTATTATTTATTGCATTACACAACAGACAAGCAACATTGCATGTTATAATATCATGGCGAAAGATTACGATCAAGTTGTTGCGATGCGTCGCGCGAGCTCACAGGTTTTTACGATGCGATGCCGCATCGCAGTTTTGTATACGAGCCCTGAAGCCCAGCAAAATAAATAAGCCTAATTTAAAGTCGCTACTTTTCATAGGACAGCACTTGGTATAGTAATGCCAATTTGAATTGGCCACTTTAATTTTATTAGGCTTTATTAGCCCACGGGAAGTGTAGGTGTCGTAGAAGAACTGGTTTTTTTACCTGCCTTACAGTACTAACAACTTCATGAAAGTAATTTTCAATGGATTTTGTACGAAGTTTTCCTTGTATGAGTTGGTCGCCAATTACTCGTTCACTTTATAGGGAAGAGCGGGTGATCGTGCTCTTCCACTATAAAGGGAAATTTCCCGCCAGGCAGATCGTATGCCTGGGGACGGCCGGTCCGACTGATGTTCGTCGGACGTTATATTTATCGTATGTCATGTGAAACATTTTGCTTGCGCGATGCAGGAATGTTGGAGTTTATAGTGCGCGTGCAGAGTTGACATGTGCTCGCCACAACTTGTAAAGCCTACTCAGTCGTGATAATTTTCCTTTTAAGTTCATTATAAGTGCTACTGCCCAGAATTTTTTCACGTTTCTACAATCAACCGTTTAGCCGGGAGAGGGGGTGGACCCCCTACTCGGACAAAAGTATACACTTTAAAGCTTAATATTTCGCAACGGAATCCTAAATAGAAAAATGGTTACTACACCCACAATATTTTTAAACGACCAATCCAATGATACCCCACACTATGGTGTGGGCTAGAAAAAAAATGCATCCCTAACTTAGGAGTAGGGAAGGTACCCTAAAAAAACATATTTATTAAGATTTTATTCTACCGCTTTGACGGTGAAATTAATATGTATTTCTATGCAAAAGTTCAGCTTTCTAGTACTATTCGCCTCTCAGCTAGGCCGCGGACAGACCGACAGACAGACAGACAGTCGGACGGACGGACGGACTTTGCGAAACTATATGGGTTCCTTGTCGACTACGGAACCCTAAAAAATGACTAACGGTGAAACATATTACTTAAGCAGGTTTTTAATTTCTAAAAAGCCAGCAATCCTCCCAAAAGGATCCCAACTTTCCAATGATGGTGATCCATTGCTTTATTCCACATAGGCCAGTGTTTCCTATGCTTTGGCATCCCCAGCATAGCCTGCTTTTATTATGTCTCATGGTGTACAAATGTTTATTCAGAAGCTGTAGCTCGTATCAAGAAAGCTTGAAGAGGTATAGATGAGGCATAAAGGTAGAGACTACTATTAATAATTTTTTTTTGTGAACTAACGTTGGCTACTCCATGCTACAATTAATCAGCCTGTGCTCATCCACTGCTGGACATAGACCTCCCCCGCGGCACGCCATTTCCTTCTGTTCTCGGCATTCCTCATCCAGCCGCTGCCAGCAATCTGCTTCATATCTTTGGTCCAGCGAGCTGGTGGGCGTCCTACGCTGCGTTAGCCAGTTAATGGTCTCCACTTGAGAACATATGCGGCTCTGGTTCTTTGGCATATTATGTGACCAGTCCACTCCCACTTTAACTTGTTGATCTTATAGACTATGTCAGTATCTTCAGTTCTTTGGGGAATAATCTCATTTCTGCTACACTCACCGGCTTGATATTCTGTAGCAGCACCGCCTTGCCTCCGGGCTGCAGGATGACTGCGGAGGTGTTGAGAAGGTTCTGAGCGGCAACCAGCACCGGCTTTCCGCCGGCCTGGCTCGCTATGAGGAGTTTAGGTTGCTGGCCACCGATCACGATGGGTTTCGACCCTGGGCCCTGTGGAGTTAAGGTCCGTATCGAAACAGGAGTTTGAACAATCTGTGTGGCTAAAGACGCACGCAGTGCACAAGCGAGGAAAATATGGGGACTTTTTGTTCCATCGCAACTTATTCATTATTGTACACGCCAGAATACATGGCATAAAAGCTGTTAGAAACCTCTTTGTATGAGAGGTTGGTATTGTGATGACCATAATTTTACAGGAATTTTTCAAAACGGTGGCGCACAACGATACCTGTGATATTGATAGAGGATCAAAATTATGGTTACCACTATGACCCGAACCACTTTATGCAAGGTAAATTACCTAAAATTATTATAATTTTACCTGTGAGGTTTGATAAATAAACTCATGGGATTTAAGTCACGGTAGTGACATAATTAATTTGCATTTTAGTGAGATTTTTCACATATTAGACAGGTTGATATTTCTTGAATTAATGAGATTAATTAATGACTCAGGACGTGACTCCATTTCCTTCCGTGGATATCGTAGAAGGCGACTAAGGAGACGGGCAGCAGCGTCTTCCCGAGATTCTAACCGTATACTGCGATCGCCAACCCGCCTGCCAAGCGTGGCGATTATGGCAAAACCCTCATGGTTATGAAAACCACGAAGGAGGCCTGTGTCCTGCAGTGGGCGTCGAATGGCTGATGATGATGATGAATGACTCAGGACGAGTAAACAGCCTGATAGACATTATTGCTTTCCGTAGCAAGATGTACATCAAAGCTGAATAAAATGAAATGTAGCTACGGAAGAAGCACTCACGGAGACGACGACCGGCGCGAGCGGCGGCGGCCGGTCGGGCGCCGGAGCCGGCGGCGCGGGGGCGGGCGCCGGCGTCGGCGGCGGTGACGGCGCTGCCTCCGCGGCCGGCGCTGCGGGCAAAGGGGCTGGTTACACCGGGGATTGCCTTGCCACACCGCATAATAATAATAACTTCCACACAACACAGTCATTTGTCTTGGTCCCGAACTAGGATACCGTCCACAGTCCTCATTTTTTTATTATTTTTGGCACGTTCTTAGGGTGTTTGGGGACTTTTCAAGCATTACGCATCCATCCACGTCAAAAAAACTGCGTTAAAGTTTTAAATTTACTATTATTCTATGAACTTGCCTATGTTATTCAACTAAGAACTTCAGTTTGAAGTAAGTACTATAGTATTATGGGGATTCGAAACCTCATCGAAAAAACTAATTCCGACACATTGCCATTGTATTTTTTACTTATGTGCAATAAACGTATTAATAATAATAATAAAATTTTCACGGCTTTTGTCTGTGTGCAAGTTTTTTGTGTAAATGCGGGCTGACCTGCGGGGGTCTCCTCGACTTTGGGCAACTGGAAGTTGAGACCCTTCGCGTAGTCGGGCGGCGGGGAGGGGGGCGCGGGCGGCGGGGGCTTCTTGGCACCCTCCTCCATTTCTGTCCGAAGAAAAACACCCGTCATTAAATAATACTAGATATTTTTTTATTGTAATGATATGATCTGCGTGAATGACGGCTGCTCGATGTTATCTTTGCAGAGATTCGAGAGGCGGTGCTAAAGTGTTTGAAAGCTTGTTATAAACAGCCTATATACGTCCCACTGGGCATAGGCCTTCTCTCAGGGAGAGTATGGGCGTAATCACCTCGCGTGCCCACCGCGGATTAGCGATTTCAAGCGCTGAGGTATGTGAATAGCTCAGACACTCAGGTTCCCTCACGATGTTTTCCTTCACAGTTGGCGAGTGGTATTGTTACTATAACTTCACAAAATGTACGTAACTTAGAAAACAAAGTCATAGGTACATGACCGCACTGGGAATCGAACCTGGGTCTCTCGCTTCCGAGTCCAATATTCTACCCACTAGGCTACCACAGCTTACTGTGCTAAAATTTCAAGATCTTGATCCGCGCGTGAGTGACGCGCTGATCGATGATTGCTTTGTAGTTAAGGGAGTCGAGATGCAGTGCTGAAGTGAGAGTCCCCATACAGAGTCTATAAGAGTCAGCCCATCGAAATGACACGAAGAGGAGAGAGAAGCTTAGTTCCTATATTACGCGCACCAAATCCTGAACGTGTTTGACGATGTCATGAATCTTACGCATCAATGTATATAGTCGTGTGCCAAGGTGAAAACGTATCTCCTGCCGAAGGTGGTTTTAACTGGTGGAGCATTTCATATGGTAATAGATAACTCACCGAGCTTCCTCCGTTTCTTGATCTGCGCGTGAGTGGCGGGCTGCTCGGTGATGTCCAACAGCTTGATGCCGGCGCGGGGCGCGGGGCGCGGGGGCGCGGGCGCGGGCCGCGGGGCGCTGTTGCGGGACGCCCAGCGCGAGGGGAGGCCCTTGAGGGGCGCTGGGGGGGAGGGCGTTGTTTGTTGTATTGTCGCAAGTATTAGGCAAGGAATCAGGCGGGCACTTAACTGTGCAACTTTATATTAGGGGAAAGGGGGCGTTCTTGACTGGCTGCAACTTTAATGAAAGGGAAAAGGGGCATTGTTAACTGCGGCATCCTTTATTATTATTAATTGTTGCGACTTTATTTTGAAGGAATAGGGGTATTATTAATGTTGCTACTTATATTGGGGAAAAGGGGCATTGTTAATTGCGGAAATTTAAAATTGTGGCAAAATGGGACATTGTTAACTTTAAATCGAGGGGGGGAAAAGTAATTTTTAACTGTTGCAACTTTAAATGACTTTGTTACCAAACTGTTGCATTGATGATGATTGTTCCGACCGGTTTCGGCCATGGCGACCACTTTGACCCCTAATCAGTGATGAGGCGCTGGTGCGCTCGAAGATGGCTTATGTAGCCTATCTTCACGGCGAAACTCCGTGCACACTGAGGGCACGTGAGAATGCCGTTCTCGTAATTATATATTATGGCAGCAGGTGGGCGAGCATTAATGTTAACAAGAAAGACCTATTATTAAATGGCCATTCTAAGCTGTCGTTGTAACACTGACGATGAGGATAAAGACATACTAGTGTCAGTCATCTTGCGCGGCATTCCGCGGCTGCGCACGGGCACTGTGGGCGCCTGCGCCTTCTTCTGATTGGCTTGCACCTCGGCAGCTTTAGCCAGCAGCTCGCTGCGCAGTGCCACGGACTTTGGTTTCCGTTTTAGCGTGAAGTGCTTCACAGGGTTGGGCTGCTGGCCCACCTGAAAGGAGACGGTTGGAAGATGATCTTGGGAGTGTTCGTACGATTTTTGCTTATTTATTGTAGTAGAAAATAGCAACCGTGAAGGAAAACATCGTAAGGAAACCTGACTGTCTGAGGTGTTGACGTAACCGGCAATTTCAGCCAATTCGCCGTGAGCGCGCTTTAAAAACAGAGAATAGAAAGTAGAAATACAATTTGAAATTGTACTTCTAAGGTAAGATTTTTCACAGAGCCCAACTACATCCTATTAGTCTTAACATACTGTGTAGTTTGAAAATAGTATTTCTGTAATATTTTTTGTGAACAGTGGATGGTTTCGTTGTAGGTTAGATTAGAACTCTTTATTGTACACACCACAGAAACAAGATACACTAAAAGCCTTTAATGGTTGCTTTAGGACATGTTCAATTACAGATTAAATTAAAAAGGGCAGTCTAAGCTATAGGTTTGTATAGGTTTAATAGCTGACTCGGCAAACCTTGTTTTGCCATATTAATTAATTAGCCTTCGACCTATTCTCAGACCTACCAAATATTTAAAAAAAAATTATATATTGGTTTAAAATGTGCAGTGCTTATGAAAGTTTGTCACAAAAAAATCATAAAAATCGGTGAAGCCGTTTCGAAGGAGTTCGATAACAAACACTGTGACACGAGATTTTCATATATTAGAAGATTGATAAAACTAGTGGAAGTACAGAAACGTTTGTTTGTTTAAGTCTCTATCTATATCAGCAGTGGTAGCATAGTGAGTAGAACATTGGACGCGGAAGCGAGAGACCCAGGTTCGATGCCCAGTGCGAGCATATACCCATGACTTTGTTTCATAGGTCCGAGCTATTCACATATCTCAGTGCTTGACATCGCCAATCCGCGGTGGGCACGGTCTATACTCTCTCCCTGAGAGAAGGCCTGTGCCCTACAGTGGGACGTATATAAGCTGCTTATATTAAGTCTCTATCTGTGATCAGCTTCTATATTGCGTGCAAAGATTTCCGCACTTACCCCCAGTTTCTCGTACACTATCACGCTGTTAATCTACCGTTAACAGCTGTCAAATGAAAAATGCATACAAAAAAACCCACTGACAGCTGTTAACAGCTTGTTAGTGTACGAGAAACCGGGGGTTAGCCTAACAGTTGGGCCATTGTACGCAAATTAACACAAGAATCAACAACAACTTACAACAGAAACCAAGGCATTCTTATTCAAATATAGGCACTCAAGTGGTAACAATCCTAGGTCAGAGTGTTTGGCCAGCGCCCGCCTCAGCTCCCCGATCATGTCACTGAATATCGGCCGAGTCTCGTCAAACTCTGATATCTCCGTGTTAAGATTGCCTTGTGAGGGGAACGTCTTGAGGGTCTCCGCAAGCATGGCCACCCAGAGGTCGGAATCCACCCCGGCCACCTCGATGATCTCCTCGAGCTCATTCTTCCACTGGAAAAGACATGAAAGGCTGTGTAAAGGACTCGTTGAACCACTGACTTTTTACTGTGTGGACGGAGATGCTGTTAAGAATTTCAGGGTACTGATTTTGGCATTTTGGCACGGTGAGAAAGTAATCTATGCCCAGGGCTAAAACAAGATAATGGACCTGACTGAAGTATAACCAGCCTGGGTAATACGACGACGCTAGTCGCGCATTTTAAATGTCAAAAGTAGCGACTTTAAAGTACATCAACTGTCAAATTCTGACATTTTTTATCGTCACAAAACGCGTGACTCTTGCCATCGTTCTACCTTAGCAGGATTTATTTTTGAAGAATCTGAACCTATGAGTTTTATCGAACATAAAACACCATAGGAGCAATCTTTTCACTGACAACCTGATATTCAACTTCCTTCCTTCTCTTTATGCAGGCACTGCATGGACACATTGTAAAACATTTCTATTCAATAACTAAATCTACCTATTGTAGAGTATTTTTAGATCCTCGAGAAGTATGTACATGAGGTTATTTTGAGTGACAGGATATGCAATAATGTGATTAGAGAAAGTTGTGGAGTGAAAGAGAATGATTAGGATTGATTAAAGGAATATTGCGTTGGTTTGGACATTGAGAGAGGGTGAAGGAAGAAAGATTGACAGACGAAATAATAATATATCAAGAGAATGTGGGTAAGGGACATCCAAGGTGGACATACACATTCAACCAAATGAAAATAAGCTATTTATTAATTTTTTTTTCTTTGTGTGGCGCCGGATTAAGAATAGCGTCACTCCATTTCCTACCGTGGATGTCGTAGAAGGCGACTAAGGAACTACATTACCAGAAGACGGGCAGCAGCGTCTTCCTGAGATTCCAACCGCATACTGCGATCGCCAACCCGCCTGCCAAGCGTGGCGATTATATCAAAACCCCTCATGGTTATGAAAACCATGAGGGAGGCCTGTGTCCCGCAGTGGGCGTCAAATGGTTGATGATGATTTTTTTTTAAACAAAAAGACAAACAGCCCAGGCTCTAAACATTACCTATTTTCTCGACATAAAAATTATTACCTGTAGTTTTATGAAATTCAGCCCTGTAAATGACTAACATACTAGACTAGACCCTACCTGGAACTAATTTACTGTGTACTGCTTGTACATAATCTTTTTGTGTGCCTTAAATAAATAAAGGGTGGACTTCTGTCAACAGTAGGTTACAACATTGCATCAGTAACATTAATTATAATGATAAATGTATGGGGAAGTCATAACCATTTAGTTTAATTTGAACACTTGGAGCATAGCCATAGCTAATGCTGATTTTTTATGGTGCATTGTTGTTAAAACAATCATATACACATTACTAACACTAACAACTGCCAGTTCGTTGAAGTGCAAACAAAAAAAAAACCGGCCAAGTGCGAGTCGGACTCGCACACGAAGAGTTCCGTAGCATTATCTATACAACATTACACAAAAATCGACAAAAAATTACAAAAATCGAGAAAAAATTTATTCGAATTATTTATTTTTGAAGCGAATATAGAACTAAATAATCTGAGCAAATTTCAAGCATCTACCTGTTGCTGTTATTTATAACGAGCAAAACAAATACATTTGTTGTATGGGAGCCCCCCTTAAATATTTATTTTATTCTGTTTTTAGTATTTGTCGTTATAGCAGCAAAAGAAATAGATCATCTGTGAACATTTCAACTGCCTAGCTATCACGGTTTATGAGATACACCCTGGTGACAGACAGATGGACAGACAGACAGTGAAGTCTTAGCAACAGACAGAAAAGTCTTATGGCCCCATTTGACACTCTTCAGGTATGAAACCCTAAAAAATACCCACAGCTAGATTAACAGATTGTTAGCATTGGAGAAACTGAGGGTAGGCTTATTATAACACTATACTAGACATACAATCAACATTTCTATTGTTTTTTCTCTGGCCACAAAATGCTGAGAAGCTTTTTCTATTTGTGAGTAAAATCTATAAATAATGGCTAGAATATAAATAATAAATATCATAATAATATCACTTGTCCTGGTCCCAAACTAGAATATGCTGTGCTACGGTAACCAGTTAAGGACATCACTAACATGGAAATACACCAAGCTGTGGCCATTTGCACAAATAAAGTGTGCATGAATGATTTATTGCCACAAACAAACATACTAATAGAAAATAAAGAAGTGTGTGTGTGACAATGATTCTATTTCAGCATTTGTTGTTTCTATTTGAAACAGCGCTGAAACAGTATATTAGTATATCTTGGCTGTTGTTGCTTTATTCTAGCCACCGAGTCTCTCACTTATAAAACATACATTTATGGTAAGAAGATAAATGTACATAGACTGAAGAGGCACAAATCGGAACATCTAAAGGACCAACTTGCAGAATATGGCCCTGATTAACAAGTGTTCATTGAAGAGCATCATTGGCTGGTGTAAAAAATAGGAATAAGCAACTGGAGCGACTTAGGGCACGTCTGAATTTACACATTGTAAGCCTATCAAGAAACAATGCTTTTCTTCAAGGTAAAATTAGGTTATGAATGGGTTGGAATTTCTTGTTGATGGCTTGTTACAATATTGTTTTTATGACGAGCGAGCCACCAAATTAATAGTTATATTGGTTTTCTTCGTGCTTTTCAATTCACATTAGCATGCACAAAATGCGAGGGAAAAATTGTGCTGTATTATGTTGAATGTTTTTTTTATGATTCAGAGCGTAATAAACAATTTTATTCACATACCAAGTAACTTTGTTGTTAAAATGCGTCCCATAAAATAATTTTTACTGCTTTTTCTTGGTTTTCCGCATGAAAATAATTGTATTTATTCACAACAAATAAAACGAATACATATACGATTATCACCATCTCTCTCTGTCTCTCCGCATCGGGACGATGATGAAAGAGAGAAAACACGCCATCCAGTTACGCAAAGCATAGAAGATCGGGGAGAAAAGTTACCTCTTCAACATTTCTGCGCGGGATGTGAAAGAAACTTAGTAATAATTTAAGTTTCACTTGTGTTTGCAAATCTGGAAAACAATCCTTGATATTCTTTAGAACTTCCGCATTTAATTGTGTACAAATAGAGCCAGTAGTCCACGAATCGTTCGATGTTCCAAGTTTATTGTGGAGCCACAAAGATGTATCACTGTCCCGAGTGTTCGCCATCTTGCAACTGAAATAGTGACGTTCGTTCGCTGCACACTAAACAACGTTCATTCTCGAGAAGTGTTGACAGAACTCGATTGTACTTGCTCGCAACAGTAATTACAATCGAGAATAGATGCTTATTTTTTTTTTTTTTTTTTTTTTTTTATATTTGGTCTTTGACTTGATATAATAGTCGTGACAAGTTGTCAGTAAAGTTTTCACATATCTCTGTCCGATATATTTGCTTGTGCCATCTTATAGGTATATATTTTGCATGATGATTCGACAAATAAGTCTGACCCCACTTACGCTGGCGCCTCATTCGGCTATTCATAGTCGCGTATTTGTCGACGATTTATAATATATTGCAGGATTTACATGCTAAAAATGCATCAGAAACTCCGCCAATGGATGATTCATATACTCCAAATACGCAAATACATATAGCCAAGACAGGCGTCGGCCTTACAGCGACATTTGCGCATGAAGTTCCTTATTTTATTAGTGTCATGAGTATACACGACAAAGGGTAGCTCTTTCTTACTCTTACTCGTACATACCTTTGACGTAGAAACTTAAATGTTGATTGTTACAAATATATATCCAGAAAATGCAAACCTTTATTCCTTATCCAGAAATTTATGAAAGAAAGAAAGACATTAACAAGTTAACACATCATCATCGCATAACAAGTAGGTAACATAAACAAGTACAAAGGAAAAACAAGTCACGTAAATACAACATAATACAAGACAAAGTCAGAGCGTCAGAATGCATCCTGTGGTGTATCAAAATTGCCACCAAGGGCATCTGACTCAGCATTGTGCTAGTCCTTCTGTGTCTTATCCGGCTCCTAGGCCATTCGACATCACGTTATGCTCTTATTTTCGTATCGTATGTATATCAAATTATATTTTATGAATTCTTAACTTTTGAAATTATTGTATTACTCCCAAAACACGCATTTAATGGTAATTATGGTAGTTGATCAAACGTAAAGACGTCGTTTTTAGGGTTCCGAAGGGTGCCAAACGGGACCTTATTACTAAGACTTCACTGTCCGTCTGTCTGCCTGTCTGTCTGTTTGTTCGTCTGTCAGTCTGTCTGTCACCAGGCTGTATCTCATGAACCGTGATAGCTAGGCAGTTGAAATTTTCACAGATGATGTATTTCTATTGCCACTATAAGAACAAATACTAAAAATATAATAAAAGTAATATTTAAGGGGGGCTCTCATAGAACAAACGTAATTTTTTGCCGTTTTTTGCTCGATATTAATAACGGCAACAGGTAGCCGCTTGAAATATGCACAGAATATTTAGTTCGTTTCAAAAATAAATAATTAAAATAAAATAAATATTAAAGGGGAGCTCCCATACAACGTGAATTTGTGTCTTATGTTGTATAGATAATGGTACGGAACCCTTCATGCGCGAGTGCGACTCGCACTTTGCTGGTTTTTTTTTTATAAAACCATAATATTTATTAATAAAATTATAATAAACTAGCTGTTGCCCACGATTTCGTTCGCGTGGTAATTTTGATGTGTATTTTTCCAGGATAAAAATAGCCTATGTGCTAATCCAGACTATAATCTATCTCTGTGCAAAACTTCATCTGGATTCGTTGAGCCGTTTTTGCGTGAAAGAGTAACAAACCTCCATCCATACATACAAACTTTCGCTTTTATAATATTAGCACGGACTATCTGTACTGGTGAACTCGTACCGCCATAGAATATTTTTATACGATTCTTGGTACCATAGCAATAAATCCAAACATCTTCACAAACTTTCACATCCTACTTAATACTATAAATGTGAAAATTTATGAAGATGTTTGGAGGTTTGTTACTCAATCACGCAATAACAGCTGTACGGATTTACATGAAACTTTTCGTACAGATAGACAAAGACCTGAATTGAGACATAGTATCCTTAATATCTCGGTAATGCGTTTCCGTGGTATAATATTTATTTTAAGTTTGAAATAGATGGCCTTCTGCGAGCGAACGTTGTGTTTTAAAAATAGATGGCTTTGTCCAAGAATCGTATAAACGGATTCTGTGGCGGTACGAAGTTCGCCGGGACAGCTAGTTTATAATATTAATAGTATTGTTTTATTTTTCAAACAGATCAACCAAATTTCCGATTATTCGATTCCATTATTGATGACAGCTATGACGACGGTGCTTTAACATCACTAGACCATAAACAAAGTGTTGCTATTGGTAGTTTTAATGTTTTCTACCATATTTTTTGTATGTAGGTAAATGACCAATCACCGTGTTGCTGACCAAAGAGTTGCTGACTGACAAATCTGACAATCACAAATGAAGCGCGGTTGATTTCGAAATTAGGTACTTATTGATCAATCGAAAACCTTGAGAAATTGTATTGTCGTTGTGTGCCTAGCAATCGCTTTTAAAGTCATGACTTACGAATCGTGTCCCTCTTCGGCCCCTACTGATTTATACGAGGAAGACTTAAATGAAGATACGACGTTGGACTTATCGTGCCAAGGCTTAGAATATGTACCAGAGATTTGCAACAGATACCTCAGGGTAAGATTTATTCCCTTTCTGTATGTTCATATAGTAACGTATTATTTTTGGGTACGTATATTGAAGTCCCTTCCTGCCCAATAAAAGACCTAAATCATCTAAATGCACACCAAACAACTTATTTCTTTTCATTAAAAGACTATTGCTTTTCGTGTTTTAACGGTTTGTAAATGTAGCAAAGCCGAATGAAATAGAATATAGATACCTACCTAGTTAATGCTCTTTCGCTACATCCTTACATCTAGACATTTTATACTCTAAGCATTTAGTTATACTGTATTTTTATTGCAATAATGCCTATCTTATTGCTTTTGTTGCGTCTAACTATCCTAACCCATAATTTTTCATCAATTTTGATGCAAAACCGGCCTATCCCTAGTTTCACCCATGGATAACAGATGGCGTTGTAGACATTATTTTTGCAATTGTTTTTTTTGTAGCTTAGGTCACTTTTGCGCTAACGGCCTCAATTGTTGATGGTATATTTTTGTGACCCACTGCAAAGCATGCTGTTGGTTCGCCTCCTTGCGTCGACTTGCCGACGTGTACAGTTAGTTTCAGAAACAATTTTTTCTCGTAGTAAGTATGTGTCGCCAGTCAAGTGGCTCCTGTCCACGTTGTTGCAAAAAATAAGGGAGCACTCCAACCAGTCACTCTGATCAGACGAGCGTTTCAGACGCCTTCCTCATGGTAGAGAAAGCAGTCCTCTTTCCTTTAATGTTGCCTGTGACGATCAGGTTTTCCAGATTTTTCCATTTCCAATGTGGCAATTAGTGATAGTTAAAAACATAAACATTTACATAAAGGCACATACATTGCTTCTGGCCCCACACTAGGATACCCTGTGTCGTGGGAACCAGAAACAACGACATCACAAACATGTAAACATCCAAGACTTGGGGTTTTTTTTTGTCCCCAGCCGGGATTCAAACCCGGGACCTCTCGCATGGTATGCAGATGCACTACCGCTGCGCCACGAGGTCGTAGAGTCATAGATGTCTAACTAGCGCGCTAGCCAAGAATGTTTCACCCATGCTTGGCGCTAAAAATAACCCCAGCGGGCAACTTTCAAAAGTCGTAGAACAAAAGGGGTTGAATCTAACAGACATGTTTCAGGAATTGTGCATTTTAGAAATAAACCTGTATAAGCCATTCGGACTTCGCCTTGACTTCGAGTCAAAGCAAAGTCCGAATGGCTTACTTATACAAATTCGAACTCTATATAGATTCGGATCCCGATTCGGCCCGGAATTTTTCTTTTTACGAGAATGTGAAGTTTGTTTATTAGATAAGCCTAATATAAGCCTAACATGGCAGGTACTAATTTTGAAAAGCTAAATAAAATTTATTTGTAGGCAAACACGGTACAATAACTTAAATAAAATTCAATTAAAAAAAAAATTCGGTCTTATTTATAAAAAAAAAACCGTGGCAGTTTGTGGTGAAAAGAAACCCGTAACCACAGCTTATTACGAGTAAAACTGCCTCTGAGGAGTCTTTAAGAGTTTTAGAGGAATCGAGTTTTTATTATAAAATACATTCTTTTTTCTCAGGCTCTATATCTCCAAGAGAACAAGCTGTCTTCTCTACCCGACGACTTCTTCCCATCCCTGCCCAGCTTAAAATGGCTGGACTTGAGAGACAATCAGCTCACGGAACTACCCAACACCATACAAGATCACCCCAGCCTCACGCACCTACTTCTTCAGAACAACTTAATAACCGCTCTGCCCAACGAGTTAGGCACTGTCCCAAACTTGAAAGTCCTACAAATAGGTGGAAATCGTCTCACATACCCGCCCAAGGAGGTGCTTACCGGCGGCGTGTGTAAAATCACGAAGTTTTTGAACGAAAAATACGTCGACGCGATGTTTCGATCGCAATCGGAGATGTCCGAGAAGGCGAGTACAGGCGCCGATAACAATCCCGAACGGCATAGTTACAACTCTGTTCTAGACGAAACTAAACAAAAGAATGATAAAACGTCTCTCTCCATCCAACTGAGCGAGAAAGAGCTCAACGAATCCGACGAAGACGAGTACTACGCTAAACAAAGAGGAAAATGTCCAAAGTTGGCCAGTAGTCGACATAACGTTGGCCCCATCGGTCCACATTACTACCAAACTCTAGAGGTACCGCACTACTTCCAAAGCGCCAAGTACTTGCATCCTAAAGACTGGATGAATGCCAAGAGCAAGGCGGAACAGATTAACAGGATGAAGATGAGCTACTATAAGGATGTCGCTCTGAAGAAGCACAAGGAAATGCTGCAGAAGTGTGACAAGATGATACAGGATAGAAAGTATGTCGGATTTATTTGTTAGTTCAGGGATGGTAGATCTTTTCTTTTTTCCACAAAAAATATTTTCATAAATCTTACTTTTGGACACCCAATGACAGATTCCCTTCCAAGGACCCTATACAGGGCGTACTTTTTCTATTCGATTGTAACAAAAACCCCCACATCTATCTAAAAATATGCATGACAATACGATCAACTTTGATTACAGCAAAAACTTCGAAATCACGAAAAAATAACAAGGCACAAAGCCTTAGAGTGAAGTTATCACCAGTAAAAGTTGTTTGCATTGAAGAGTACAAACAATCCCCCTTTTTTGAGATAGATATGGGGATTTTATTACACCATGTAGCTGGAGAGTAGTCAACCTTCCTCCTTTTCACCAACAGATGTCACCCCAACTGTAAAACAAAAAAAGCGTGTGGGGCTGTGTCTGGTTACACGGACGCTGGTTTAGTGTGAAACGTCTATAAATAAGGGTTAATTCGTTAGCTCAAACTGCGCAACGTGTTACGCGGCACTGGCGCCATCTAGCGGAACTAATGAAGAGGATCTGAGTAATTGCCACGTTGCTCTACTCAACGATATATAAATGATACCTACACGACACGTAGTTACGGAGTTACATATGTTTTGATGCATGCCGTTTTAAAAAGTTACCCCCTAAATACCGAACTGAAAGACGTTTCACGTCAAAACTCTGCTTCCCAGGACCATGGAGCAACTGAGGAACTGGCGCCGGTCCTACAGACAGAGCCAGTTCCACTTGACCCCAGGCGAGACCAGGCCTATCAAATTCCCTTACGACACGACTCCCGAATACATGACCCTTCTGTCCCGCGAAGATATTGAGAAGGATCTACCGGATAAATATAAGAAGCGTATCTGGCGTAAGGCCAGGCATACTGTACCGAGGAAAAGCTCAACCAACGCGCATTTAGCCATGAAGATTAAGCAGTTGTTTGATAAACTGGAGGCCATTGATATTGACAGGTACATGATAATCATCATCAGTACACCGCTGCGCACTGCTGGGTATAGTCCTTTCCCCCCAAATGCCATCTCTCATGGTCCATCGATTGCCATCCGCATCCACAGTCCTTCTACAGACTCAACGATATCGTTCATATAATCATCATGTTTTATTATTATAAAGGCCGAATTGCACCATTTTTAGGGTTCCGTACCCAAAGGGGTAAAACTCCACTGTCGGTTTGTCGGGCTGACTGTCTGTCACTAGGCTGTATCTCATGAACCGTGATAGCTAGACAGTTGAAATTTTCACAGCTGATGTATTTCTGTTGCCGCTATAACAAAATATACTAAAAACAGAATAAAAAAAAATATTTAATGGGGGCTCCCATACAACAAACGTTGACTAAAGACAGCGCTCGCCATCTAGCGGCCCTCTACGTAACCTTCACAGCGCCGGTGTCATGGCGTTAAATGTCAACAAACGCTTTTTGTTGGTTTCTATAGATGGCGTTGTTCTCAATGTACCTAATCTATTTTGTCTAATGTTGTATATATAATGGTACGGAACCCTTCGTGCGTGAGTCTGACTCGCGCTTAGCCGGTTTTTATTTTAACTGAGCAGCCATTTAAATTGACTTAAGAATTTTATTTAAAAGCTACAATCCACATATAAGAAACTGGTGCAAGTCGCTCTAAGTGTTTGCACCGACTATCTACCCGTCTCTCTGTTTTCCTTTAGCAACCTTTTCATCGTCATGAAGGTTCAATTTATATTAGCAATAAAGCTAAGTGTAAAGAATATTCTTATCTTATTGACAGGGGAACAATGACACCGCGGACTGAACAGAAGGTGTTGCTTGGGGAGATTCAGAAGGTAAGCTCTATCAGTCTTATCATTAAAAATACGGGTCCCTAAAACATCCGTATAATGCAGTTTAATTTGGTCTTTACCTTAAGAGAGCTGCATCTCAAATAAGTGTTTTAGTGGAATCGTGTTATTATAAATTGGTTGGTTTACAGCTGTATTTTTGTAGCCGGAGCCGAAGTTATTTTGCCAGGCCGAAGGCCGTAGCGAACGCGCCAAGGACTAACTCGTTGATAGCCAAAGCCCTGCTTCCGTACTAGTTATGAAGAGGCGTTTTCCCAGCTATGAAACCTCCGAATTCTAGTCGCCAAATTTCAGCTTTTTAGTACTGATCGTCTTTGAGCGAAGTCGCGGACAGACACACAGACACGGCGAAACTATAAGGGTTCCTTGTTGACTACTGAACCCCAAAAATGAATAATAAAAACCCGACTGCTGAGCATTAACTTTTAATCAGGCGGGACCCAAATTCAATATTATGTTCAACAGTCGGGCTTTTATGTTTAAATCCATAACCGCAATACGACACAGATAATTTTAGGAATATTGAAAATATTCCAAAAATTCTCGGGAATGATCACAAGGCGTACATAATGAAAGGTACCTACCTAACTTATTTCTTACAGATATCAGAGATAAAGCAGAAACTGACGGAGCTTTCTATATCCAACACAACATCTGTCAACGTCGACAGAAAGTAACTATACTTGCAATTGCATATTAAAAATTATCAAAATCCATGGAATAAAAGTTAGATTCGTTCGATTATAGACTTTTATTTGATGGCCGGCACCACAAAGGTAAAAAATACTATTGTATGTACATTGTAATACAGTAAAATGGGTTATACGTTATATTTATACTCCTGTAACAGATTAAAAGCCTAGATATAAACAAACCGAGCATGCAAATAAATAACTAATCTCGTAGGAGTCCGCCGCTGCGCCGCTTTGATTCTTGAAAACGGCCTCGGTCTGGGTGTATTTCTGTTTGTGATCCTTTTGCCCGGTTACCGTAGCACAGGTATCCTAGTTTGGGACCAGGACAAGGGATTGGGTTGTGTGGGAATTATTATCATAACATCAACACAAAAAATCACTTGTCCTGATCCCAAACTAGGGATATTCCGAATTAAACAACATCACAACCATGGAAAAACACTTAATAAAATGTTTGTCAGAGGTTTTCTGGAAGAAATCACTTTAAGCGATAGGACCGCCTGTCTGTACCCTTACGAAAAGATTAATTTTTGTAATTTTCTGTTTTATACCTACTCATTTTCATTTAAGAAATACTTATCCAACTTTTTTTGTTGAACCTACATACAAAATCCTCTACAGATTATCTGGAACATTATATATTTAGTTAGAAAGCTATTAAAGAACTAAAATCTTTATAGAATTTGACCGAAATCAAACAGCATTCGGAAGAATACACAGATATAGGAATTTTACAACGAAAAATTGTGGTCTTACTAACGAATAATGAAGAAAACAATGAATTTTACATGATAGGCAACAAACTGATTAAGGCCGGCTGGCACCACCGACTAAAATCCATTTAACTTTAAGTTAAATAGAATTTTGACAGATGGCGGAACCGTCAAAATTCTGTTTAACTTAAAGTTAAATGGATTTTAGTCGGTGGTGCCAGCGGTCCTAAATATAGGAAAGTTACTGTGGAGATCTGTCACACAGGATCTTTCCTAGTATGGACTCCAGCCTCACACATAGGAATTAGTCCTGATTACTCAAATTGTACCTACTATATGTTTTGATACCTCTGTGAGAAGGAAATAAACGAAATTACTTACTTACTTACTACAAAATACGAGGAACTTTTTGCATACAGCATATAGGCATAATTAGAGTAATAGTCACAGAAATATGAATCTTATTTTAGTTTTTTTAACAACCTTTTTATCGGCATCGATTTTTCTGCCGGTTTTCTATTAAGAATATGCATTTTTTGTAATAAGAAACCAATAAATATACATAAAATGCGTTAAATGCACTGAAATTGGAACATTAAAAAGTAAATAAGTCAGAACGTTGCTGGTCGAAACCGGTAAAAATAATGCAACCTTTATGACTAGTAAACTAAATTACATTCAGGAATCTTACCAATATTAATTTGTTTCAATACTAGTTCCGTGGGGATTATTAGATTAATACCTTATTTTATGAAAAAAAGAAGATAAAAAATAAATTGAGTTGTGAAGATCTTGAAAAAAGTGTCTGCATTAATGTAAAGAACACACTTATCTACATTATTATGTTCATATAAGCTCACTACTTAAAAGCTACATACTATTTTATGCGGATAAATAATATAACAAGTTTTTTAACATAATTTCAACTCGAGTAATTACAATGATTCGCAATCTTCTTGTTGGGACACAACAACAACATGAAATACCTACTTTGTTTTGTTATTAATTGCAGCTGTAGTTTCATCAGAAGACCTCAAGAAAACTTACTCAATCAATGTAACACTACGGTAGACTACCATGCCATTCCAATTTGACCTTAATGAACCTAATACTCTTACTAAATTTCCTTCTATGTGTTATTGCAGTAAGTAAATAAATGCTATTATAGTCTAAGCTTCGAGAGACCGTCCTTTATTAGTGCCTACTCCCCATGACAATAGAAGCGCACACGCGCGCTGAGTTTGCCCATTCGCTTCCCCGCTAAATACAGCGCCGAAGTGGATGTTAATCGCGCTCTATGATAGCTCGACACAATTTAGCCAGTGCTAGCTTATCTCACGTGAAACAAGCCGCAGAATCATATGAGCGCGCGCGTGCGCCCCGGGCTTTTCACAGCTCCGCAAATACATCGAAACTGCCAGGCGCGCGCTAGCCTCCATCTACCACCAGGGTCGCGGGCGATCGCGCCCCAGAAGCGCTTAAGCGCGCGCGTGCGCCCCCCGCTAGAACAGTTAAGCAAGTACGTGGGAACTGCCAGGCGCGCGCCAGCCCCCACCTACCTCAAGCGACGCCCCAAAAGCGTCCGAGCGCGCGCGTGCGCCCCCCGCTAGAAAGAGCGCCCTAAATAGACGAGCTGCTCAGCGCGCGCCAATTCCACAAAACCGAGTTTTGTGTAGAACTGATGGAGATAGTGGTCCGTCGTGTTTATGCACACGTGAACGCCGCTGACTCCTGCGGAGGGAGAAATATCGATTATATAGTTATGAATCGGTGCCAGTGTCATCGGTAGATGTTGTTCAATGGATGGTTCTATTTCCAGCATGAATACACGACAGTGTATTCACGAAATCTTTTTCATCTTTTTTCAGTTTAGCGTGGATCTTTTCCCGACGTAATTTTCCGGCAATCCCTGTGCACAATTTCCGTCCTTTGAAGCTATAAAAAATAGCCTGTCGTGGCAGTGAAGACATACCGTTGGCGGTCAAGACGGCCAACAAGCAGGTGATTAATCGCTCCTGCAGTCAAGACTCACCACTGGCAATCAAGACGTTATCTCAGTTACTGTTTAGCTTGGCTTTCTTCCTACCTACAACGTGTCTACAGACCCAGAACGCGATTCTATAATTTGTAACTAAAATTGACACTATAGTGTTCTTTATCTATGTATCTCCTCTTGTAGTAGTGAAGACTCACCGTTGGCCGTCAAGCGGCTAGCAGGCAGGTGACTCACCGTGCGCGGTGAGCGCGGCCAGCAGGCAGGTGACTCACCGTACGCGGTGAGCGCGGCCAGCAGTCAGGTGACTCACCGTGCGCGGTGAGCGCGGCCAGCAGTCAGGTGACTCACCGTGCGCGGTGAGCGCGGCCAGCAGGCAGGTGACTCACCGTACGCGGTGAGCGCGGCCAGCAGTCAGGTGACTCACCGTGCGCGGTGAGCGCGGCCAGCAGTCAGGTGACTCACCGTGCGCGGTGAGCGCGGCCAGCAGGCAGGTGACTCACCGTGCGCGGTGAGCGCGGCCAGCAGGCAGGTGACTCACCGTGCGCGGTGAGCGCGGCCAGCAGTCAGGTGACTCACCGTGCGCGGTGAGCGCGGCCAGCAGGCAGGTGACTCACCGTGCGCGGTGAGCGCGGCCAGCAGTCAGGTGACTCACCGTGCGCGGTGAGCGCGGCCAGCAGGCAGGTGACTCACCGTGCGCGGTGAGCGCGGCCAGCAGGCAGGTGACTCACCGTGCGCGGTGAGCGCGGCCAGCAGGCAGGTGACTCACCGTGCGCGGTGAGCGCGGCCAGCAGGCAGGTGACTCACCGTGCGCGGTGAGCGCGGCCAGCAGGCAGGTGACTCACCGTGCGCGGTGAGCGCGGCCAGCAGTCAGGTGACTCACCGTGCGCGGTGAGCGCGGCCAGCAGGCAGGTGACTCACCGTGCGCGGTGAGCGCGGCCAGCAGGCAGGTGACTCACCGTGCGCGGTGAGCGCGGCCAGCAGGCAGGTGACTCACCGTGCGCGGTGAGCGCGGCCAGCAGGCAGGTGACTCACCGTGCGCGGTGAGCGCGGCCAGCAGACAGGTGACGAGGCGCGCGGACGCGTGCGGGTCGCGGCAGAGGCGCAGCACGCAGCACGTGAGGAGCGCGGGATGCGCGCGGGTCACGCTGTCCGGCGCACGCGCCGACTCCGAGAACTGGTGGAAGTGCCGGATGCAGTCCTGCCGGGACACGACATCATTGAAATATCATTACACCGTTTGGCTTAACCCCCACCCTCTCCACGTCACCGGTCGGTTGTTTAGAATAAAATACTATTTAGTAGGTACTTCTTCTTTAAGTGGCGTCTCCTAGCGGAGGTTGGCAACCGATTCGGTTATCTTGCTTTTCGAGGCTGCCAATACAAACAAGACACTGGTACTCTGTTAAAACCATTGTCGTACTGTAGCCAAGATATCTTTGGTCTCCCAGGTCTCCTTCTTCCTAAAATCTTGCCTTGTATGATAATTTGAAGGAGACTGTACGCATTATATATCCGAAATACATTTCTTGATGGTGGTCTTTAGTACTAAGCCCGCCAATTGTACATTTTTTTCTGGTACAATAAAGAATTTCAATAATAATAATAACATGATACGATTGCCATTGAGTTTGTTTCCTAACCGAGTCATAACGACCGCAGTTTTTTGGAGGATCAAGTTATATTGATGGTTATTCTCATTTTAGCGTAACACTTTTTAATATATCAATTATTTAATTTAAGGAATTCTTTAGTGTATTTGTAAATTATTCAATTTTATAGACACTTCCAACTCTAATTCTAATTGTAATGGTAATTGTTATTAATTAATTTTATTATATCGAAAATTTAACGGGGACTTGCTGAAAATCAGCGTTGTGCCTAACACACCATCTATGCTGAGCAAACCCCTTTTTATCAATATCCCTAAGTTTACAATTATTTATATTATTATGAATTTTTTAAATGTTATTTGATGCGATAAATATATTTTTTTTCAATTTCAGTTAAAACTTCTGTGGTTTTCGCCCGCCGGTAGATTTAGGTTTAGGCTTACGCCAACCCTATCTGACAGCACTATCCATCTGCTTATCCGAGTAGGTTTAAAAACGTATCTCACCATCACATTAGTAGAGATATCCTTGGATAAATTGTATGACTGACAACCCTGTCAATCAGCTATTTATTCGTTTATCCCTGGATACGCAAGTCGCCCTAAGTTATTTAAGTTTGAAAAAAAAACCACCCAACCAGATTTACCTGACACGGACAAGCCATTTTGGTATGATAGCCTAACAGATTAGTACTGACTTTTTAGTTGTATCATCGGAATAATTGTAGGGATGGGGAACACCCGTTCAAACGAATCGGTACGAGAATGCGTTCGGTAAGAGTTATTGAATTCATGTCGCAATTTATCGTTATAATTTTTGAGAACCTCCCGTTCTAGTAGGACTCCCCAGATACTTCACGACCACCTCCGGTACCCAGGCGGCCGCCAAACACAAGCGACTGTGTCCATTATTGAGCATCAAAACAAAACACCAATACCCTTACCTTAGCAGCGAGACTGAGGCCCAGCCGTTCCCGAAGACTTTCCAAATAGTTCACGACCACCACTCGTATCCAGGCAGCCGACAAGGACAAGCGACTTTGTCCATTATTGCGCATCAATATAACACCTAAATTCCCTTACCTTAGCAGCGGGACTGAGGTGTTCCCGAAGACTTTCCGGATAGTTCACGACCACCACTCGTATCCAGGCCGCCAACAAGGACAAGCGACTTTGTCCATTATTGTGCATCGAGACAAAACACAAATTCCCTTACCTTAGCAGCGGGACTGAGGTCCTCCCGTTCCCTGAGACTCTCCGGATACTTCTCGATCATCTCCGGTATCCACGCCGCAGCCTGTCGCCGGTAGAACTCCTTGCTATTCGGAACTGCGCACGCGTAGCCCACTGCAAAAAGAGCGACAGTTTCATAATGGTTTTCAGGAAATTATTCGTAAACGGTCACAGCATCCTTCAGCAAAAAAAATAAGCTAATAATAGTATCCGAGTGACAAATGGATGACTCTATTGTACCTGTGCAACCACTATTTATACCGGACTGCGCCAGAAAAGGATTATTAATAAAAAAAAATCTCAACTGTGCCATTCAGTTTGTGGCGATTTGAATAAATACTTTTTTATCTTAAATGCACAAGGGCATATGCAAGAAGCATTCTCTTCTAGCTTTCTAACTGCCATTGTACTGTAACACTTTAACAGAATCAGGGCTACATAACTCCGGAGCCAGCGTCGCAATCATTACCAGTGATCGGAGCAGGTATATTGATTTTTCGTACTTGCATCATGATATCATAACATGGACATGCCATTTTTCTTAAAGTCCCTGGTCTCTGCCTACCCCTCTAGGATACAGGTGTGAGTTTATGTTGTTATGTTAGGTTCTTACACGTCATAAATTTAAATTTACCTTTCACCATTACAAAAAACTAATGGTAATGATGACAATGGCGATTACGTTTAAGACTAAGAAAAATGGCATTTCCATGTTATGATATCACGATGCAAGTACGAAAAATCGATATACCTACTCCGATCACTGATCATTACACTGTAGAGAGTGTACGAGCAGAGAAGAGCGTGTGCAGCCCTCGCTCTACTGCACAGCAGATGTTATACGTTGGACGGTGGTGGAAGAGGAAGAAGTAATTTATCTCTTCATATCAGTTGTTTATTCACTTCACAGAATTACATTGTTTTAGTAGTTAATGTTGTGTGCGTGTGTATTTGGAGAGTGGCTCGAGCCGACTGGCGGGCGGTAACAGTGTGTCTGACAATGCAATGTCAGCACACGCAGCGATGCACGGTGCTCAGCCCGTAAGTGTAACGTATTGTATAGCCGTATAGATAGATAACTCTATTACCATAACCAAACCAGATTTTAGCAAACTTATGGCTGCAATAAAGTATTGAGTGGTGTTTCTGACACTGAACCTTCCCTAGTGGCATGGGGACTAACCGATTTCGGGCTTGGTGGCGGTCGAGGGCCGGTCGGGGAGGCGGTCGGGGTCGGCGGGGCTCTCGGCCTCCGCCAAGCAGTCGTGGTCGTCCTCGATCACCATGCAGAACTCCGGCGCCAGCGTCAGGAACGGCGCCACCAGCCTGCGGGCGTTGCGGTGCGATTTTGAACAAAATTATCTGTCAGACACAACCAATAAAGAACTTGCACAAAAAAAATGTGTTAATATAATCGGAGAGGCCATGTTAAAACATTTTATCTACACTAATGTTGTAACATTCTACTTATGTTTTCAATACTTGACTTATAATTACTACTGTTATAGCGCAGACAACAAAACACTCAATTTAAGCAATTTCACATGATGGTATAATATTCACATCGATATCGTAAAATCTCATTATAACATCAATAAAACGCGACCAACTTGATTGCAGGGCCAATCAGGTTGGTCGCGTTTTATTGAAGCGCGCAGCTGCGCTCTCATTGGTTAAATTTTTATGGCGGCAAAATCACTGTGATGATACACGTACGCGTGAATTTAATTTTTAATTGCATTAGTGAAGATAAAGTAGTGTATGCAACTGCATATAACACGGGTATTAAAACACTCGTTACTATTATGAATCTCGCTGCGCTCGTTTCATAAACCCACACTCGTGTTTTAATACCCTTCATTATATGACAGTTGCATAAACTACTATTCTCTCTGACTAATATCTTTCATAGTAGATAGATAGCATATTTTTTATTGTACACAGAAATTACATTAACAGTAACTTAACCGATCGAATTACAATTGGCGGCAATTTCAATATGACCTGTCGAACAGTTATTCTAGTCACGTGGTACAAAAACGCGCCACACAAATCGGACTAAAACTATGACGTCACAACTTACACGTAACACCTTATAATGTATGAACTTATAAGGTGTTAACTTTATTATTATTAGAGTTATCTCGTAAAATAATGTTTTTAGGCATCGACACCTCTTTAAGAAAACGTTTAGAATTCAATGAAAAACGTTAATATGCATAAAGCTACATAAAGCCAATGTATCCCACAAAATAGGAAAGTCTAACAAAAATAAATTTTGACATGAAGATTTAAAAGAAAAGTCATTGATAATGACCACCTATTACATACACAGGTGTCCTAGAAAAGAAAACCGTACCTAACAATGTTTCTTGATTTTAAAATTATGTTGTTTATGCTCGATAGCGAAATTCTTTGATTATAGTAAAATAACCAGAATGGTCCTGAAAGGGTTTCATTACAAGAAATCAATGGCGAACCACAATGACAAGAACACAAGCGGTTAGACAAGTCGGGGCACAAAGCAGAGCGAGAATAGTTAGATAAAGTTGTAGAGTTGAAGTTTATTTAGATTATATTTGTTGCTTACAGCGTCAACGTAATGACTGGCTCCAAGCGCTCTTTGCTTTCGCGGACGGTAAGCGTCACTGCAAAACCACACTCAAAATCAAGCAGATTTTGAGTGTGGAGAAAAAATGGACAAAAATCTTAAATAGGTACTAGGTTTTTTAATGTTTAACGATGCAGAAAACACGTAAAAGTGTACACTTACCTATCAGCTGGTAAGGTTTGCAAATCGCTGGGAAAGAGTTCGCTGCAATCCGACCCATCTCGGCAGGTCTTGTGACATATCGCGCATACCTATAAACATACAATAAGAATAAGAATAATAATATATTTATTTCCACAAATCGTACAGAGTTGATACAATTTATAATTACAACTAGTTTATGAATCATATACATTATATTAGCTTCTGTTGCTATGCTAGGCTGGACACCTGTATTATAGCAAGCAGTGCCAATTCCCCGATGAGATGGGTCAGTTTCTAGTTACAGAAGTGATCGTAGCTATAATCTATTGCTTAGAAAATTAATTTATATAAATAAAAACAAAAGCAAAATCAAACTAATAGAAGTTATTTGTTATTTGTTCCTCTCTTTGTGTGTGTGTGTGTGTGTGTGTGTGCAAGATCTTATCTCAGACTTAGCTCTGAAATTCGAAAATAACCAACGTAGTCAAGAATATTCTGATAAATTGTTAAACATAATGAAACATAACATTAACTCACGCCTGTATTCCGGAGGGGTAGGCAGAGACCAGGGACTGTCACTTGCCACGATCCTGACAGATCTCTTTAGCTTCCTCAACATTCGTTAGTCGTTGTATACACGCACGCTGGTTGCGGGTACTTTTAACAACATAACGTAACTATGATAACAGATTACACACATACAAAAACTCACGCGTGTAGCCCAGAGGGGTAGGCAGAGATCAGGGCACTTGCCGCGATCCTGACAGACCACTGTCGCTTTCTTTCATTTCTACGTAAGATGTAGGTAAGTATTACAATAAGATCTTCTCCGTATCTTTGTTAAAAAGATATTTTTAATTATGAATTTATTTTACTATAGAAATAATATTGAACCAGGTAAATAAATCATATCAGGGACCAAATCCTTTCGGAATCCTCACGTTTGCTATAGCAATTAATATGGAATTAGACAGACAATTGGAATCGTCCAGGTATATACAAAATAGAGACAAATATGTCTATTTAGAACTACAAGAACTACTTATAACAGAGACAAATCTTTTACCAAATGGTGCGCGTAATATAGGGGCAGTCGAATATTCTTTTTATATGATTTCTTCAGAAGACATCTTCAGCGAAACAAAAACCCAAACCAGAATGAGTACTTCGATTACCTCATCCTCGTCAGCTAACGTAAAGGGCCTTATCATCAAAGGCATATCCGTGGGTGCAGTGGCGATCCTAACGACCTCCGCGGTGGACTCGACTGGAAGAAGCCGCCGCAGGTCCGCCGTAAGCCCGCCGCGGAACACCCACGGCTCCTGCGCGCCGCTCTCGAAGGCCTCTTTCCAACCTTTTGAGAACCCTGAAGAGAAAATGGAAATGGTCGTCGGTTGGTCGATCGGTCATCGATTGGATCGGTCGGTTGCGATTGGTCGGTCGGATGCTTGTTTGGTCGCGGTTGGTTGCTCTGTCAGTCGGTCGCGATTGGTCGGTCGGTCGGTCATTTGGTTGGTCGCGATTGGTCTGTCGGTCCGTCAATCGATCTATAGTGATCTGGGATTTGATGCTTAGGAGTGGTTCATTTGTAATGTCAGATATGTATGTATGTATGTATCACTTTATTTCGTATCAAGGCTGTTAGTAAAATTACAATAAATAATGAAAGTGAATATGTTAGTGAGATCAAAATTTCTGAAACTTAAGATTAAGTTTCATGAATATGAGCATGAGCTAAAGGGATAGTGCAGTTATCCTATCTTACGTGAGTAATCTCCCAGTGTCTATGTGACGATTGGTTAGTTATGTCGAGTGTGCTAAATTAGTAATGATTGACCAAATTGTAGTAATTACTTACATGTATAACTTCCTTTCGTTTTTGTTGCGATATTAGCCGGAAACTTTCCAAGTTCTGAAATAAAGCAATTAACGGAGATGAGAGACTTAGTAGAAAACTTATGTAATGTTTGAAGACACCTTCATCAGCCTGTGGCAGCCGTTACTAAGTAAAACGCGGTTACGTAAAGAATGGATAAAGATAAAAGTCTTTTTAAGATAAAAAAATTGGGTGTATTTCCATAGCTAGATAACAAACACACATACATAAAGCATCACATAATGATAAGTGGATTAACCCATGTTTGTGATGTCCTTAGCTGTTTACCATTAGAGTATCTTAGATTGGAATTAGGAAAAGTGATTGTGTTGTGTGAAAGTTATACATACATAAACTCACGCCTGTATCCCGGAGGGGGAGAGACCAGGGTTTGCCACTTGCCACGATCCTGACAGACCTTTACCGCTTCAACGACATTCATTAGTTGTAGCATGCACTCACGCCTTCTTCAGGTTACTTTAAAGGACCTTATCTTATCAGAAATAAGAAACTTATTTCAAGCAAAGAATTCACATTCTGTTTCTCAAAATAAAGTATAACGTAAGCTGCCTTGGGGTCGATTTGTAATGGAGAGAAAGGCAGCGAAAAAACTTAACTCCGACCATCTATTCTCAAATCCATGAATCAGAGTAAGATTCCATTAGTACCATCAATAACTTTAAATGCGAAAACATTAGTTACTTTTCTTATAAAAGTAGGAAAACATGAATCTTACGCAGTCTTACGCAGCGGTCAGCCATCGTCAGTCTCAACCATTTTCGAGGGAAAATATCTACGTTAGGGATGGAGCTCGGCGTTGCGGCGATCCGCCTAGGTCTCATGTTACAGTGTTGTACTGGGAAACTCACCGAGCCAAATGAGGAAAGACTTCAATAACGTCACAACAGCGCGCAGCTTCCAGACGTTAGGGACCGAGCTCTGGGTGGAGTTCCCGATTGCGGGGAGTAGCCTATCTCTCATTTTACTGACAGTGCTATATTATGAATAAAAAAAAATCCTGGTGTATGACAATGCGGCACGCACAGCAGCAGCGAGCCACCTTCCCTACAACAAGAGTGCCATCAGACAGTGCGACACCGACCGAGCCACTTGAGGAAGGAGTCGAGCAGCGCCACGACGGCGCACAGTTCCCAGACGTAGGGATGCAGCTCGGCGTGCAGCTCGCGGTTGCGTGCGGCGGCCAAGCGCGAGGCCAACCGCCGCGCGCGCGCCGCCCACCACGCGAAGCGGCAGCGGCGCCGGCGCCACTCCGACATCTGCCGGGGTTTTAAGTGAAACTCTAAATATTTATTTACCATAAAATCTATTTTTACATCGTACAAATCAATAAATATCTATTATTTTTAAAAGGGAAGGGGCTCAGCTTATTGCTATGACTGCATGCGTAGTCAGTAGCGCTGGTTTTCAGCCCGTCCCCTTTATTCGCATTTTAAAGAAACCTCTTATTGCACAAAATAATTTAATAATGCTGAATACGGTCCAATGCACCAACCATTTTATAAAACTTCTGACATGGTTTACAAAATACAAACTTGTGATGACTAAATTTAATAATATAATTCTTAAAAGAGCTATTGTACTTAATTAAATAAAATTGGAAAGAAATTTTAATTGATATTGAAATTTAATAGAAATTTATAAAAATTCAGCATTAAAATCGTAAATTACATGAAATCAAAACCTTTTTTTAAGGCATAAATTAAACATTAATAAATAAAGTAAATTTTTTCGAGTATAACTGGTTTGGAGTTCCACATTTTACCTAATATAATTTACATCGGTTGATATTGTAAACAGGAGACAGGCTACAGTTTGTACAAAAAATACTTCGAGAACATTAATATCAAACCTGGAGCCATAAATATTTTTCACTAAGTAACGAAGATCTACAGTAAATAGACGACAAGGATGCAAATTGTGCAGTTACACTAGGAATAATACAGGTGGGCAGTAATTTGTCCCAGTAAATGTCTTTCTTTTTTTTTTTTTATCTTTATTGAAGGACTTGATCATAATCTTTATTGAAGGACTTGGTCACATAGTGATCATGTCACCCTAAATGTCTTTTTTTTTTAAATCTTTATTGAAGGACTTGGTCACATAGTGATCATGTCACCCTAAATGTCTTTTTTAATCTTTATTGAAGGGCTTGGTCACATAGTGATCATGTCACCCTAAATGTCTTTTTTTAAATCTTTATTGAAGGGCTTGGTCACATAGTGATCATGTCACCCTAAATGTTTTTTTTTTAAATCTTTATTGAAGGGCTTGGTCACATAGTGATCATGTCACCCTGTCTTTTTTTTTATCTTTATTGAAGGGCTTGGTCACATAGTGATCATGTCACCCTAAATGTCTTTTTTTTTTAAATCTTTATTGAAGGGCTTAGTCACATAGTGATCATGTCACCCTAAATTTCATTTTTTTTAGATCTTTATTGAAGGGCTTGGTCACATAGTGATTATGTCACCCTAAATGTCTTTTTTTTTAATCTTTATTGAAGGGCTTGGTCACAGTGATCATGTCACCCTACAATTACATGTCTTTTCTTTTTAATCTTTATTGAATGGCTTGGTCACATAGTGATCATGTCACCCTAAATGTCTTTTTTTTAAATCTTTATTGAATGGCTTGGTCACATAGTGATCATGTCACCCTAAATGTCTTTTTTTTTTAAATCTTTATTGAAGGGCTTGGTCACATAGTGATCATGTCACCCTAAATGTCTTTCGTCTTCTCCTTCTTAATACTTAACATAAAAATAAAGGAAAAACTAAGAGCAAGACAATGGGCAGGTCAATGCAGTGGTTAATAGTATTATAATCATACATATCACATTATTTCGGCGTGTCCCCATGTACTAATGACTTTGTTTCCTAAGTGACGTACATTTGGGAGTAGCAATACCCCTCGCTAACTGCGAAGGAAAAACATCGTGAGGAGACCTGAGTGTCAGCGGTGTACACATACCTCAGCAATTGAAATTGCCAATCCGCGAAGACAGTACTGCAGTGGGACGTATACAGGCTGCATAGAATCAGTTCTTTTTTAAATGACTCGATGAAATCAGAAAATAATTCAACGAAACAAAAAAAATTGTTGTTTCAACAGTTTATTGAATTTTAAAAACCTAAAATTTCATCGATGCTTGCACTAGCCTATTAGCTCAGTTAGGAGAGCGCTGGCACGGTGAGCCAGAGGTCGCGGGTTCAAGTCCCGGCATGGGTGGAATTGTCAGCCTCTAAATAGGTTTTTAAAATTGTCCTCAGCACGGGTTAGTGTAACAAAAAGAATATATAGGTAGTTTGTTGAATGTCAGTTAACCCACAGAATGCAAGCAGGATGTACCTCAGACCGCTGCGAGCGCGGTAAAGTGTTGCCAGCGCGGCTAGCAAGCCAGTTAAAGTCGTGCATGAGTCGAAGCCCGCGAGCGCCGTGCTCGAAAGGAAGGTAGAACAACTCGCAGAGTAGAATCAGGTCGTCTTCCGTCAGTAGATTGGGCTCCACTGGTGTGTCTTCTAGTGGTCTGCGGAGATGAAAGTATTAGGATAATAGATAAACACTTGAATGGAGAGATTTCAAAAGAAAAATACTTCGTTCGAGAGTAGAACAATACAATACTCTACATGCATTCTACTCAAGAGTAGAACGCATTTGTTCTACTTTTAAACAAGAAACATTTCTTTTGAAATGTTTCCCTTGAAATCTTTCCAACTATAACAAATATAGTTTAGAGTCAGGTCAAGTGATTGTGTCGTGTGGAAGTTATTATTAATATATTAAAAGACTAACGGTCTTATTTTTTATCCGAAATTATCTAGATTTTAAAATAGCCACCTAGTTTAACTTGTAGTGTACATTAAGTCACAGTTTCATCGCTTCTTTGAATTAAAAAAATGATTTTCTATCAATAATGAATAAATATTGAAAATATGTCTGCTCAAGAGAAAAAGATGTTTGTCGTTTCTAAACATCGAAGTGATCATCATCATCATCAGCCATTTGACGCCCACTGCAGGACATAGGCCTCCTTCGTGGTTTTCCTACCCATGAAGGGTTTTGCCATAATCGCCACGCTCGGCAGGCGGGTTGGCGATCGCAGTATGCGGTTGGAATCTCAGGAAGACGCTGCTGCCCGTCTCCTGGTAGTTTATTTCCTTAGTCGTCTTCTACGACATCCACGGAAGCCACAGAACAATAAAAACAGTAGAAGTGTAAAGTAGGCGTGTCGCGTGTGCCACTATTATGCGGAGTTCCGCGCAACCTAGCCCAGTTCGCCGCAGAGTGTTGTTTAAGCTGGTTGTGTCAACCATAACGGCAAAAAAAAGGATTGCGCTGTAAATATGCCTTATTGCTCCATTTTGGAGTGCAAAAAACGATAGCCGCACCAAAAACATCACCCATGGTGGCATTTCGTATCATCGGTAAGTAGCATTTCATTTAATTTTGATAAGTTTCTTAATTTTCAATTCCGTTAGGCATTTTACAGCAATGCAAAATACAAAAATGAACTCTGTGTGAATGCAATAAGGTCTATTTCTGTCTTTGTCATTAAATGGAGCGATTCTAGAATGTTCGCTACTCGATCGTACATTGAACTCTCGAAAATAGTGAGATGGTGTTGTCGATAAAGTTATCGATATTAGTTTCGTGCAGAGTTTGAGTGGTTTTACTACTGTTTCCTAGTTATCGAGTTAAAAATTAAAATGAATGTAATAATAATTTTAAATTAATTCTAGGCTGACTTATGATATTATGTCCACGTACCTACATGTAATAGTACGCGTAACTTCTTGTAAAAAGTGTACGTCTTATGATCATTTCCGAATCTTCGAATAAAAGACTGAAATATATTCCCACTGCTTTTCAGATTTCCTAAAGATCCTTTTCAGAAGGAAAAATGGATCGATGCGGCAGGGAGACAAAATTGGATGCCAGCAAAGACAAGTACAGTAAAGGACAGTAAAGATATATTTTAAGCTTTGTATATTTTTCGTTGTTTGTTACTAATTGATTATATAAAAAAACTGGTTGGTTGGTTCCTTTTTTTTCTTAGTAAAGTTGATCCTTTAACTATTGCATTTGTAATATTAGTATGGATAGATATATACTAGCTTTTGCCCGCGATTCACCCCCCCATTTCACCTCCTTAGGGAATGATATCCGGGTTAAAACTATCCTATGTACTTCCCGGGGCCGATTTATATATATATCCATACTAATATTACAAATGTGATAATGTGTCTGTATGTCTGTTACCTCTTCAAGCTTAAACCGCTGAATTGATTGCGATGAAATTTGGTATGGAGATAGTTTGAGTGGTCCCGGGAAGGACATAGGATAGTTTTTATCCCAGAAATCATCCTATCCCCCATCTAGATCGGAACAGAAACACAGACACACTTGCATTTACAGTATGTATATGGATTAGTATGGATATATGAACAAAGGAGATTACTGTACAAGCTAGTACAATAATCTCCTTCGTGTAAATAATACTAAAATCTTAGATAAGGATAAAAACAATGAAAATCCTATACTATTAATGTCTTACTTTCGCTTAAATTCATAATCACAGATATTATGATAGTAAAAGTTATTATCGATATCATAAGCTATGCACTACGCACATCACTAGTGCAATCGATGGACATCTGTTGCCGGGCGGCCGAACTACATGTTTTGTTGATGCGTCGTAGTTCGGCTACTTGTCACTAGATGACAGCACTTTCTATGCAATTTTTGGATTTTGTTTTCAGACATCGTAAGTAACAGACAAATACAACGTAATTTCGACAGCGTGGCCCTGTCATAAGGTTTAAAATATGTCAACATGCTGGGGTTTATAATTTCATCTTAAGTAAAACGACACGGCCAATAATGTTCAAGATTTCTTTGTAGTTAACCATGTGATAGTATGAGTACTGGCGACAACGGTTCCGATTGTAATTCAGGCGTATGCCACTTCCACTGTTTTTTTCTGTTCCGTGACGGAAGCAAATGGAGTGACGCTATTCTTAATCCGGCGCCACAAGGAAGTCGAAAGATTCGCCTAGGACCTATTCTCAGACCTACCAAATATGCACCAAAAATTTTATAAAAATCGGTGAAGCCGTTTCGGATGAGTTCGATAACAAACACTGTGACACGAGATTTTTTTATATTAGATTTTTAAAACCCTAACTCTGAACATGCAAATTGGAACTAGAGATTTCACGAACTGGAGCGTTCAATTAAAATGTAATATTTTCTAATGTAAACAAAACAAAACATTAACCGCATCATGTTTTTTCGTTCGGCTTTTGTCTTAATGTAAACAATTAAGCAACTTGATCGACGGTGTTGCGTTGGTATATTCGCGACCTCTGTCAACGATTTGTTTGCGTATGGACAGAAGCCGAATGGAATGAATTCAAATATACGTTGTTTATGTGAATATTATAGGTATAAAATATAAGTAAATAATATATAGAGATAGCGCGCTCCGCCAACAAACTGCTCTGCAGCATAATATTAAGGTTTTTTTTTTATTTTGAATATAAAATATTTTAGTTTTACATTACTTACTCTTCCACGGTGTCGCTAGCCTCGGAAGGCTCCACCATCATATCCGTGCTCAAAGGACTGTTGCTGGGCTCCACTTGCATTGATCCATTCTGTAAATAATGTCCATTGGTTGAATTGATTGAGACGCTCCTTTCGTTCGTACTTATTAATAACTAGCTGCCCCCGTGAACTTCGTACCGCCACAGAATCTATTTATACGATTCTGGCACAACGCCATCTATTTTTAAAACACAACGTTCGCTCGCACAACGCCATCTATTCTAATGGTAAAATAAATATCCCACGGGAACGCGTTACCGGGATATCAAGTATGCTATGTCTCAATTCAGGTCTTTGTCTATCTGTACGCCAAGTTTCATGTAAATCTGTTTCAGCCGTTATTGCGTGATTGAGTAACAAACATCTTCACAAAGTTTCACATGTATAATATTAGTATGATAGGATAATAACTGCCACAGAACGCAATCACGTGCCCAGGTCCCAAAGTAGTTTACCCTGTGCTATTGAAATCAGGCAAGGACATTACTAACATAGAAATACACCCTTTTGTAAGCAAAGTGGCAAGAGGCAAACCCTGGTCTCTGCCTACCCCTCCGGGTTTATATGATGTAACGTTACTCTAATCGCCAGGACTGGTGTTGTGTTTGAACGTGAATTTGTAGAAAGCGATGCTTCTAGGGATATTTTTATTCGCAGATAGTAACTACAAAGAACAACTTTCAACATAGTCTGAGGCTTTGCCAGATAATAAAATTACGGAAATTTTAGATATATGTTTTTGTTTAAGTTCTAAGTATAGACAAACAAAAGCGTCCGACCACATTTATTAAGAGTACAAGCATAATTTTTTTGTACAATCATTAAAAATGTTAGAATGGGTAAACGGGTCGGATGACAGACTATCACAATCACGACAGAAAAAATCACAACCAAAAACGCGTACAAGTTACAGACACAAACACAACCAAAACGCCTACAAGTTACAGATACAATTACAACTAAAACGCGTACAAGTTACAGACACAATAACAACCAAAACGGGTACAAGTTACAGACACAATCACAACCAAAACGCATACAACTTACAGACACAATCACAATGAAAACGCGTACAAGTTACAAATACAATCACAACCAAAACGCGTACAAGTTACAGACACAATCACAACCAAAACGCGTACAAGTTACAAATACAATCACAACCAAAACGCGTACAAGTTACAGACACAATCACAACCGAAACGCGTACAAGTTACAGACACAATTGCAACCAAAACGCCTACAAGTTACCTCGCTAGTGGCGTCGTTCATATTGACGTCAGCGGGCGGGTCCACTTCCAGAAGGTCGGTACTGGGGGTCACGGCTGAGACATCGCCGGAACTCGTCCGCGGTGGACTCACTGGAACACCAATTTGATGTTACGTAACAAACTATTAACTATGCCTAGTGTGGTTTGCGAGTACATATGGATTTGTTTTATCTGAAATAAATGCTGCATTTTTTGTGGAGCCTATACACGCTAATTTCTGAGTGGTTTGAAAGCCGCGGTTACGTAACTAGTAATTGTAAATGGCATCTATTTAAACTATTATGTTGAGGAAGCGAAAGTGATCTGTCAGGATCGGAGCAAGTGGCGGTCCCTGGTCTCTGCCTACCCCTCTGGGATCCAGGCGTGAGTTCATGTTATGTTACGTTATTACTTTTAAGTATACAAATAAAAAATTGGAGCAAATAAAAAAATATAAAGCTGAGAAATCTTGTATCGAGTTGAGAAATCTTGTTTAAAACGATGCGCCAACAATTAGTACGCCTTCCCGTCTGACAGAACAATGACCCGCGGACCCGCTGCGCGCACGCACCGCTCTGGATGGCTGCTGATGGTTCTATTAGATCCGAGTTTGTGTCGAGATTATTTTGAAGTGCGTTTAAAAAAAAACAGCCAAGTGCGAGTCGGACTCGCGCACGAAGGGATCTGTACCATTATCTATACAACATTGCTTCGGACAGATGTCGCTGCCTGTACGTAATTCAGTGAAGTTTGTAAAGAGGCTCGAAATTTCGCGGATGCCTGCACTTGCCCATTAGCTTAGTTGGGAGAGCGCTGGCACGGTTAGCCAGAGGTCGCAGGTTCAAGTCCCGGCATGGGTGGAATTTTTAGCCTCTAAGTAGGTATTTAAAATTGTCCTCAGCACGGGTTAGGGCAAAAAAAGAAAATAAACATTTGAATATTTCAAGCGTCTACCAGTTGCCGTTATTAATATCGAGCAAAAAACGGCAGCCACAAGATGGACAGATGACCTCATCCAAGTGGCAGGAAGACGCTGGATGCAGGCCGCTTCCAACCGGTCTTTTTGGAAATCCATGTAGGAGGCTTATGCCCAGCAGTGGACTTCTTGTGGCCGAATGATGATGATAAAAAAACGGCAAAAAAATCACGTTTGTTGCATAGGAACCCCGCTTAAATATTAATGTTACTCTGATTTTGGTATTTGATGTTATAGCGGCAACAGAAATACGTCGTCTGTGAAAGTTTCAAGTGTCTAACTATCACGGTTCACGAGATACAGCCTGGGGACAGACGGACAGACGGACGGACAGCGGAGTCTTAGTAATAGGGTCCTTTACCCTTTGAGTACGGAACCCCAAAAACAAACTAGCGTATCCGATAGCTATTGTCAGACACATTAATTTTGATATGTCTTTCGAACCACTCAAAATTAATGCAGTATACCCACTGCAGGACACACGCCTTCTGTCAGACCGAGAGAGTATGGGCTTAATTACCAAGCGTGCCCGCCGCGGATTGTCAATCTCAAGTGCTGTGGTATGTTAACACCTCAGTATCACGTTTCCTCACGATGTTGTTTCTGCTTGCTACTATAACTTCACAGAAGTACGTAACTTAGAAAACTAAGTCATTGGTTAATGTCGGGATTCGGACCCACGAATTTCCAACTGAGAGGCGTTCTATATTATTAACAATAAACTTTATTTCTGTACATATTTTATCTCTTACCTTCCACGCTCATCACGCCATTGGCAACGTCGTCGACAACAATTGGATCGCTATCCTCCATCCTCTTATCCACCTTCTTCATTTCCTCGATGAAGCTCGCACTCTCCAGCACAGAATCGTTCGACAGACTCTCATTGTTATCGATTGGCTCCATTTTCTCATCACTTTTTTCTTGCTCGAGGGATTTCAGACCTAATATCGGCACGGGTAAAGTCGAAATCGGTAACTCCGAGGGCAGAGACATGTTGGAATTGGCGATCGGTATGATCGGGTTCGGTATGGATTCGTTTAGGATGACTTTCGAGGCGGAGACTAAAGAGTTCATGACTGGATTCGCCACTGGGTTCAGAATTTCCACTGATGACACCTGTGGACGAAAAATTAAGTGTTACAGTATTGTACCTATGATACAAATGAACAACCGACCAACTGCGAGTCAGACTCGCGCACAAAGGGTTCCGTGTCATTGCCATCTTAATTTAATCATTTATTTTTTAAGCGAATATAGAACTAAATATTCTGTGAATATTTCAAGCGTCTACCTGCTGCCGTTATTAATATCGAGCAACAAACGAAAAAAAAACACGTTTATAACCATTATCTATACAACATTAGACAAAATAGATTAGGTACATTGAGAACAACGCCATCTATAGAAACCAACAAAAAGCGTTTAACATTGACATTTAACGCCATGACACCGGCGCTGTGAAGGTTACGTAGAGGGCCGCTAGATGGCGAGCGCTGTCTTTAGTCAACGTTTGTTGTATGGGAGCCCCCCTTAAATACTTACTTTATTCTGTTTTGAGTATTTGCTGTTATAGCGGCAACGGAAATAAATCATCTGTGAAAATTTCAACTGCCTAGCTATCGCGGTTCACAAGATACAGCCTGGTGACAGAAAGACAGAAGGAAGGTGGTCTTAGTAATAGGGACCCGTTGGGCACCCTTCGGGTACGGTACCCTAAAAAATAAACTAAAAGTCGTTATTTCACTATCAATTATATATAATGATTTTTTATTTTGCGCTAGCATGGAAAATTCTTAGCTAGCGCTGGCATTGGGCGTTCTTAGCTTACGCTAGCATTGAGCATTCTTAGCTAGCGCTAGAGCATTGAACATACTTATCTGGAGTTAGCATTGACCATCCTTAGTAAAAAAAAAACGTTTAAGCCCGGGTTTTAATCCGTAAAGGAAAAATGGGGAAAAAACCCATTACCCATCTCCGATTGCTACCGCCATACACAGTAAGGGACATTTTTTTAAAACCGACATATTTCCTCTATTGGTTACTGGAACCAACTAGTAACCAATAGGGGTATTTCTCAGTTTTGAAAAAAGAAAATGTCCCTTACAGTGTTTATTTTTGGGACAGCCGACTGTCAGCTGCAGTCGTGTGCCGTTGTTTCAATAGTTGGTGGGAATCCCAATTGCGACGGCTGCTTGCTAACTTGAGTATTCTCAGCTAGCGGTTGGATTATACTCATGCGAAGCTAGCTTCGAGCATTCTTTACTAAAGCCTGCATTTCGTGTTCTTACATATCTGGCGTCGGCAGTGAGTATTTGATCTAGCGCTTTCATTGAGCTTTCTTAGCAAACGCTTTCATAGAGCATTCTTCGCTACCGCTAGCATTGAGCATGCTTATTTATTCATAACTTTACTGCGATCATGTAGTTGTTTATATGTTACATTTAGGGTTTGTCTCATACATGATACCCACTTAGGGCACACCGATTTTCAAGCAGCATGCAGTATTAAAAATAAAAGAAGTTTGACAATACAATTGTATCTGTCTGGCACCAGAGTGAATTTCATATATGGCTATTGGATTGAAATTGATTTACCTAATAGGTATGTAATTATATAATAATAAAAACAAAAAAATCTACAATGTCAATAATAAAAGATAAAAAAAAAAGTTAAATCAATTAATTTGATTAACTTAAATTAAAACCTAATGCTGTTATAGAGTATTCCGAGCATTTCCAGCGAGTGTTTTACACTAAGATCTAAAAAAAAAAAAATCTGGCGAGGCTCTGCCTCCTACCAGCCGCAGCAAAAACCTGGGTCTTCCCAACTCCTAGAGCCAGTCATGAACCCTCACCCGCGGCCCCTGCGGCGTGGCCGAGCAGACGTCGGCGAGCGCCTGCAGCTGGCTGGTGTGCACGGTGGGGATGCCCGAGCACGACATGTCGGCAGTGGTCGTGTGTGCCGTGTTGCTGGTGCGGGTCTCCAGAGACATGCACGTGTTCACCGAAGGCAGGATCGGGATGATCGGCACGGGCGGCACTGGAAGGGCGGCGAACGGTTACAAATGTAAAATTTATTAACTCGAAGCAAACGCAGCTTCTGAGGCAGATCGCTCGCAGCCGGACGAGGATAGAAGGAAGGGAAGAGACATTAAAACCGACCATGAAAATAGCTGTATAATGTCCGACCTATGGACCTAAAAATTTTTGACTCAAGAACTTTATTTAAGATGAGCCTAAAAAATATTTATTAAAAAAGAGTTTTTATTCCATAGAAGAATTTTTGAATGGCACTACTTTTAAGTAACTAGGTATATCTTATCAAAATATCCCACTGTGTCATTTTAAAATAAATTGATTACTATCCACTGACAAGTAAAATTGTATTGTATTGATATTAATTTGATTTTTTTCATATCTTTAATTTGTATTGTTTGCCATTGTTAAATACTATGAGTTTGTTTTCATAATTATTATTTTTGATTTCTTTATATAATATTATTCACTGTAAGTGTGTATTTTAGCGTTAAGATAATTTCATACACAATCCATGTTGTTATTGAATAAATAAATGAAATGAAGTGTCCAGCAGTGGACGAATTCGGGCTGATTGATTGATTCAGTCGACGGTCGGTGGGCAGACCACCAGCCCGGTGCGCCGACGACACGGTAAAGGCTGGAAAACGTTGGACGAGACTAGCAAAGGACCGGATGGGCTGGCGTCAGAGAAGAGTCCTATAACCAACAGTGGGCTCTCTTTATGGGCTGATTAGATAGAATCGGTTAATTAAGAAAGGATTGAGATTATTTAGTATTATACACAATTTACCTGAGAACATTACGTAAAAATACACATAACATCATTATCATCATCATCATCATCATCAGCAGCCATTTGACGCCCACTGCAGGACATAGGCCTCCCTCATGGTTTTCCAAGCTTCGAACATAACCATGAGGGGTTTTGCCATAATCGCCACGCTTGGCGATACTGTAGTGTAATTTAATGCAATAACATGAATTGAATTGAAATGTAGAAGCACCTCAGATGAGCTAATTTCTGCAATTTTCTAAGGGATAAGGAAGAAGAAGAGGAAGAAAGACATTTATTATACCAACAAGACATATCACAGAAACAAAATAAGCAGATAAGTAACATAATATGCACAACAACAATAAGAAAACTAAATACACAACAGACAAAATAATTAAAACAGGACCATAGATGTAGCCTGTGGTGTATCTAAGTTGCCACAAAAGGCAGCTGACTCAGCGTTGTGCTGAGGAAGTGATCCCTCAGCGCTGATTTTCAGCCAGTGCCTACGGTAACCCATAATTGTACTACGGCTTGTAAGAATACATCTTCTTCTTCCTCGGTCCCTCAATGCTGAGGATCGCGACCACACGCAGTTTTATTCCACGGACTACCATCATAGACAGTGTGGACCGCATGATTTATACTGCCGTTCGCCGCCTTCCTCACTGTGTCTGGAGCTCTATTTTTGAATCACTCGTATCGCGTCGAGCGCTCGATTTCTACTGATTTTCGTTCGACATCTGAAATTCCGTATTTTTTAATCACTCGAACTGCAACGAATGGTTCTTACCACTCGTCTCGCATGGCGATCGGTAGATTAATTGTCAAAAAACGATTTCGACATTTCGTTAGAACACAAACCAAAATGACAGTAGTAGTGTTTTGTTTGTATCAAAAGACAAAGATTTTTTATTTAAACAGCCAATAAAACAGTGTTTTACGTTCCGTTTCTGTTACGGTAGTTTCCGGTTTTTTTAATTTCTGCGTGGAATGGATAAAATACAATACTTCAAATTGTACTGGCAACACTTCAGGCGAACGATTCAAAAATAAGGAAAAACGACATCATGCGACTTAGAAGACGAGTGTGACTTAAGTCGCATTCGACGATACAATTTCATACGAGTGATTCAAAAATAGAGCTCCTGATCATCGCGTAGGTGCTCTACCACGAGCACGTGTGCCCTCCATTTGGCCCAAGATGTGCTTCTCCAACCAATGCTTTGGGGATCGCATAATGTGTCCAAAGAAACTGAGTGTGCCTTTTCTGCATATAATGTATAACCGCATGGTGATGTTGAGCTCTCTTAGTACAGATTCATTAGTTCGCATACATACTCATTATAAATACTGTTAAACTTTTAAGGCGGCAATCTAGGCTGCTTGCACAGAAGTGGACAAATGAAAAAGTACTTACTGTTCATAGGAGGCAGTGGCTTGATCACGGGCCCTTGGGCGACCTTCGGAATCGAGAACTCGGGCAGCCATTCTTTTATCGCTAGCCTGGAAATATTAATATTGCAATACGGTATTTGACACGATCAACAATAAATTATTTCATATGCTCGATTAAAACAAAAATTACAAAATATCTCGGAAAATGCATCTCTTTTAGTCAATTACTAGTTATTACAATTTTTAAATAGATTAAACATAAAAAGAGTGCTCTGAAATGTGACGTCATAAGCCAGTATTTTCATACAAAATTACGTTTTAAAAGTAACTCATTTGATATTTTGTTAAATACCCAATTTAATTTACGTCAGTTGGTCGATCGGTCAGTAAGTGAGTGAGTGAGTCGGTCGGTCGGTCAGTCATACAGTCAGTGAGTCAGTCAGTTAGTCGGTCGGTCGGTCGTTCAGTGAGTGAGTGAGTGAGTCGGAAAGTGAGTAAGTCGGTTGGTCGATCGGCCGGTCGTTCAGCCAGTCAGTAAGAAAGTCAGTGAGTGAATGAATGCGTGAGTGAATGAGTGAGTTTGGACTCACCTGAGCGCCTGCCGCGGATGGTACACATGCTTGTTGAGCGTAAGCGGCGTCTCGTCCTCGCATACGCCCTGCTCACTCTCGCGCTCCAGCTTGATGTCCCACGATACAGACTCCACTGGTAGATGGCAAAAAAATCATCTAGTCAAAGTTGGTAACTGTGGATCGGTCTGGGCACAGAAGTGTGCAACAGTGTCCGAGTGCATAATGTTGTGATTATGAGTATTATTTGGAAAAACAAAATTCTGTCTGCAACAATGGGCATTGTTCCGGGAGACATCGACTGTCGTAAAGTGAAAACCATTTCGAGGAATAGGGATACTGATTACTATTAGGGGTTTAAATAAGTAACATTAAGACGGATTATTAATATTTACCGCAAAAAATTTATAACCTTCATTCGTCCTTCAATTATGTCATCGTTGGCTCGAATGCGGCAGTTCCATTGCCTTCGAATATAAAAAAATAAATACATTCGTTCGTTCAACAACTGTCAGAAGCGTCAAATTCTTAGATACAGTGAAGATAACCTCAGTTCTCAACAAATATCCGATTAATTTAAATAATTATTACGAACGAGACGCTAGATTGTTATTTACATGAAAAAATCAATTCAATTCAATTCTTGGTTATGGGCAATATGATTAGAAAGACTGACATTTGTTTGTCATTGTCAAACGTTAACATATTTTTATTTTTAAAAAGCATGAAAAAGGGCAAAGGAGCCTACATAATTATGCCAGTGGTGACGTCATACTTACTAAGCTATCAGAAATTTTAAATAATTAATAAATAAAAAAATGGGGTGAACAATGCCCATTGACGTTTTTAGCGGAAATGCAATCTTGTACCCGGTTATTGGCACCAAATTCTAGTGCCTAGGATCTATAGCATAGAATTTAGGCTGTCAGTTCTAAAACTAGCTAATAATATTAATGAGATTTCTGCGTGACACCAATGCGAAATGTTTTATAATTTAAGATACCATTTTTTGGCCCAGACAGCATGTTAAATGGCTTTTGAACTTTATACTAAAGACAATAATTTCAAAATTGATTATTCATTTATTGTGTACCTTAAATAAACTACCTGTTATCGTAGGTGTTCCTTGAACACAAACATTTCGCGGAGCATTGCTCTAGAGAGTATACAGAAACACTGATAACAAAAATATTTTCTAGGTCCAATATGATATAGAAAGTACATTCTGGCCTCTTTGTAGACCTGTCAACAATTTTTGTCAAATTAAAACAGTTCAAACTCACTCGTCGCGGGAGCATCGGAGCTGCACTGCGCCCAGTGCGCCAGAGTTCGGATGGCGATCATATTGGCATTGTACTCGCAGTTGGGGTTTGTGAGGACGCCGCGGAGTAGCGGAATCAACTCCGGCGAGCGTCCGCAGTAGGGGCCTGGTGGGGCGAGAAAATTGTCCATTGACACCCATTTGAGTATTCACTGCCTCTTCATATTTTAAAGGGAACTTGGTCGCTTCTGGTAAAACTTATTCGTCCTTGAAGATATTGGAAAAAAACTACTTATTTATTGATTTAATGTTTAACTGAAACAAATCCGAAGATTCCCAAAACTCGTACAAAGATTGCACGGGTATTGATTGTATTTTAACAAATTTTTTTTCAATTGATTGTTGTGTTATGGAAGTAGCAGCGCAATATTTGGCGATCAGGTTGCACCATAACAATAACAATCACAAGTAAATTAATACGATTCATGTAATATATTACCTTTCAGTAAAAGCGTCAATCATAAAGTGAAGTATAAAAAGAACACATCATTCGTTTATATATTAATGTCAGTACAAGAACAGCCAGCAAGAAACTCTGCATTTGATACAAACCTCAACACTCGTATATCAATATTCGTCTAAAGAAATATTTTCTTGAATTTTAAAGGTCAAAAATTCATGGTTCCATACTGATCACGGAAAATGCTAGATTCAACTAAAAGGTTGCTCGCGCGTTACGGCTAGTGTGGTATGAAAAAAGATAGATAGAGTACACTTCGACCGTCTTTTAAATAAAACAAAACGGGCATCACGAAAATCATGTTCAAATCTTCTTCAAAAAGAAGAGTTCGACTTGTTAATTAAACATCTCATCAACAGATATTGACCATATTTATATCGAACCACCAGATTTACCCTCTTTCAAACAAAAAAAAAGATTAATGTGTTAAGAAAATATCACTAAACTATGCTTAATCAATGTTCGGTGAACATACATTGAAAAAATATATAGACGAATTGAAAACCTCCGCATTCTTCGAAGTCTGTTAAAAGTAAATAAAGGAATGTAAGGCGGCTCACCCAAGAAGATCCGCTTCTGATCGTAGTCGTTGGCGTGCAGGTTGTCCCAAATGACGGGCGGTCGCCGCAGCACCTGCGTGATCTCCTCGATACATTCCGTCGTCAGCACCTTGGAGATCACCTTCGGACCTGGAGGCGGGAATCTACTGTCAATCATTCCAAGCCCAAACCCTGGGGACAGACCCTACTGGGGTAAGAGTGCACAGTACTGGAGTAAGACTGCAGGCGAACTAGAGATCTACGTACCTGATACATAACGATCTGATGCGGGAGTTTGGTCCCCAGCGTGTTAAGGTGCTCGGAGTTGGTGATAGGGGGGACAGTCCCTTCTGGGGTAAGAGTTGATGTAAAATAAGATCTACATACCCGTCCACATGATGTCGATCTGCTGCGAGAGTTTGGTACCCAGCGTGTTGAGGTACTCGGAGTTGGTGACAGTAGGGACTGCCCTGGTCGAGCAGTATTGCGTAGGACATAACAGAAAGCGGGGAGAGCCAAGGTGTTGGTGGATCTCGTTCGTGACCGACACCTGAGGAAGGGTTGAGTGTAAGAGTCTCTCTCTGCACACGACGAATTGTATAGGCGCAGACGACGCACTTTTTACGAATGCAGTTTTCTAAAATATCTGGCCAAGTGCGAGAAAAACTCGGACTCATGCAGAGAGAGTTCCCTATCATGTTAATTTTTGTAATAAAACTGTGTTTTTCATTCAGTTCACTGGAGTCGGGCTAAGTATTAACTTGGCCGGTTTTTATTATTTGTTGTACTATAGTACAGAGATGATACGCTATTAGCGCACGAAGTGCACATAAACGGCCTTATTTATAAAACACGATTCCTCTAAAACCAATCTAAAACATTAACATAAACATTTACATACAGGCACATACATTGCTTCTGGGCCCACACTAGGATACTCTGTTTATTTAATCTGTGGCTACATCTTTTTCTGGCAAAATCCCCACCACAAACTATTTTAATCGGCGTTTTTGAAGTGTTTTAAGAAATCGAGTTTTTTATAAATAAGATCGAGCCTTTAAAAAACTCGTTTGATGTAAGTGCATGGGGATCAACCGATTTTTTATTTCTTAGGAAATACGCAATTTTCTGTGAAATTATGAACTGGCTACCTTTCACGTATTAGGTTCAAGAGATAAGCCCTGTAAATATAAGACAGACAGACGGACGGACGAATGGCGTCGGCTTATACTAGATTCGCGTTGCATAAAATCCAAAAAATCTGAGAGAAATAAATTACCCCCAGTTTCTCTTATACTAACACGCTGTTAATCTACTGTTAACAGCTATCAATTGACCAAAGTGCATACAAAAACATCACTGACAGCTGTTAACAGCAGATTAACCGCTTCTTAGTGTACGGGAAACTTATGATTGATGATACCATAATGATTAATCACTTTCACACTCAGTTTCGAACGTAACTAAACAACCTCCTATTACCGTCAATGGAGGGTTCGCAGAATCTGATCACGCGATCCGTTGTGGGTGGAAATTGATATCGCAGTCTGGGTGTGTTCTGATCTCGATATCAGTTTCACCTACAAAAAAAAGAATAAAGATGTTATGTTGCTAGTCATTGAATACATACTTGGGCATGGGCGAAACTCTGGAAGATCTGTTTGTCAGCTTCGCTCATCTCAGGTTCTATGTCGTCGAATAGGAGAGCGAAGCACGTACAACCAAATTGGGACACCTGCAATAAGATATAAACAAAATAAACAACATCAACACCACCTTGGTGGTTCTTAATTGATGGGGTGGTGAAGGAGGCAGGGCGTTGCCTGAGGAACCGTGGACTAACGCTCTGGGGCAGTGTTTCCCAAACATTGTTCTGCCACGGACCGGCAATTTTCACGCTGCCCCTTCGTGACCCACTTTTAAACCCAAGCTGGTTCCATTAGTTAAAATAATACACATATATTAACACTAAAAATGTTTTATTAATACTACATATTTTGGTATCGCCTATTTAGTCACTAAATTTTAGTGCGAATTATGAAGCTGCTGCTCATTTTTTACCAAAGAATCCAAGTTCGCGGAAAATTACGAAAATTTTATCCTTAGATCTGGTTCCACTTCGAGTCGGTTTCTATATTTATTTTTAAGGTAAACTAGTGTTGAAAACCCAGCTTTACTGTAACCCAGTTCTGGTCAAAGAAGCGTAGATCATACGTGTTATTCTGCGCGCGACGTGTGCTTGTCAATTTATAACTGTGATATAAGTGACTACTGCAATTTATGTTTCTGATGCTTACATTATGTGATTTTGTCAATTGCAAAAATAAAAAAATCAAATCAAAATCGAAAACGATGAAAACGAGGTCCGTTAGTTCTTTATTACGTTGCGTTGGAAACCATAGTACAGGATCTGCCTAGTTTGATTTCTAGTGATAAATAAATTATATATACTTAACATCTAAGTCAACTTGTTAATTAGTCATAACTTTATATGTGTACCGATGTTTGTTTCTCAATAAATATCTCAATTTTTATTACGATTGGGTTCAGAGGAGTAAGTCCACCCCTAAGACGGTTCAGTCCCGCAAATACCTGGATTGAAATTATCTTGCGGGATTGCTTTCCCTAGTGTCTTGTCTTTTATTTTGTGTTCTTGACATCTAATATATAATATATATATTTGTCGCTGTATTTTTCAATAACAATAATTGCACAACGTGTTTATAAATACATTTGGACATTTTCATTTACAACTGCAGAACCTGTCTAATATGGATTCGAGTGATATTTCTTTTATACCATAGAGCTCCTACAGAAACTAAACCAAAAAATTAAATCATAAAAATAATTTTTCAGGGTTTCCGGGATTGCAAAAAATGTAAAAAATAAAGTTACTACAATAATAAAAAACTTATTAGATTTTTTTTTTCATTGAATTCTACACGTTTTCTTATTATTTAAAAATTGCCACGTTTATTTATCTCTCAACTAGGCCTCTTCGATTCTATTAAAATATTTTTTGTGCATGTTCTCCATTGATCTAAGGGAAACTAGTTAGTTAGCCCTGAGATTACCTCACTTTAGCCTCTTAGTTGGGCCATTGACGGATACAGCAAGGCTGTCAGGTTACTCTAGCCGGCTTTATATTTCAATCACAATTAGTGACAGTAAATAAACTTAATTGGTCGCATCTTTTTCACTCCATTAATTTAACTACTCCATTTATAAGGTTTCAGTGTTAAACTTCTAAAACAAAGGTGAATTCCAAGCCACTGCTTAGCAAACAACACTGCTTAAGTTGGAATTCGACGCTTTTCACATTTGAATGCCACTGGGTGAATCGATCAACCAATACATGCATTCAGCGGCTGTTACTGAAAAAATTGTAAAACCTCGGCAATATTGTTTCTATGAAACTCCGCAAAAGGTTTTTGTCTCTCCTGTAAAGTAAGGAAAAGTTACCTTGTGCGGTGTTGTTTGCTAAGGGACGAAGCGCCTTTGGTAACAACACCGCATGTTTTTTGCACCTACCTACTTGCTATTTACAAAACGACGTCGAAGCTAGACAATCACCCGTTTTTGGTCGTGAGTATTTGGGAGTTTTTGGGACCACAAAATCCGTTGTTGGTTTCTCTAAATAAAAAATATATATATTGAGTTTTTATGCTATTTCCATAACACATTATTCACTTCCCTCTGTAGGGCACTCATCTGCTCTCAAAAAGAAAGTGTGGGCTTAATCACCACGCGTACTTAACACAGATTTGGTATCTTAAGCCTTAATTAGGGGTTTTTTAATAAGGTTAACCTACCTAATCAAAAAAACCCTAATTATCTAGTGAGGCTATGTAAATAATTTACCAGGGCTATATGAATGATTTTAATGAATCTCAAAAAATTGCATCCTTAACTAGCCCATAATGCATGTATCTTTTTTTAATTTTTGTCCATCAGGCTCCAGCCTCTTAGCAGGCCCGTAATTTAACAACAAATTGTCTACTTTAATTGTTTAGAACTTTAATTCCCATGTCTATTTTTCGAATGAACAATCCTTTACCTGCTCAAGTTTCCGTTTCAACGCAGTTATCTCCTTCTGGCTGCTGTATGTGATATCCAGGCCGGGTGACAGGGCATAGCAGAATGTCACTCCCTGATCACGAGCAGCCGTTATTAGTGATGTGAGATGTTCGGCCTCTTCTACGGTGTACAGCTCCCGCCAGTAGGCACGGTGCTTGTAGTCGTCCTTTGGAGCGTACACATACATATCCATGTTCCATTTTTTGAGCCTGCGCAAGAAATGGAGGGACTATAGAATAGAGGGATGCTGAATTACAGCCTCAAATTAATACGGCAAATACAACTAACGAAACTATAAAAAAAACGTAAAAATTCCTAGAGGAAATTACTAGTTTTAGATAAAATAAATAAAAACGTTTCACCATCTCATACTTCCATTTTCCATTACAGAACAGAACTAAGAGGATTTTCTCTACAAAACAAAGCAACAGAGCAATGAAGTTTGGTTGTGTAGATATAGAATTTGAACATCGTTGTTTTTAGGGTTCCGTACCCAAAAAGGAAAAATCAGAACCCTCATTATAGGATCACTTTTTTTGTCTATCAGTCTGTCCGTCTGTCTGACCAGTCTGTCAAGACCCTTTATCTCAGGAACGCGTTGAGATATTGAGTTGAAATTAAAACTATTAGATATACTCAGATGTAGATCTGGACTGTAAAGTCGTTTGAAGCTGTGAAAAATCAAACTTTCAAGTTATCGTAAAAAAAAAGAGATCTCCGTTCATGCGACAAAAAAGCATATATTTTGACACAATTGGTTAAAATTTATAGGGCACTTTCCATTGACCTAGAACTATGAAATTTGACAAGTAAGATGATATGTCTTATACTACAAGTACAGGGAAAAATCTGAAAACTATACATATTACAAATGTGTATTGTTTTCAAATTTTTCATCTCATCAATATAATCATAAAAAAATTTGTCTAAAGTTTGGGAAATGCTAGGAAACCTAAAAATTTGTATGGAACTTATCTGTTTTTTTTTTGTGTGTTATGAAAGGCAAGCTGGATTTTCTATACAAATTTACATCCAAATTTTTAAGTTTTTTTTAAATTTTATTATATTTATTTACTTAAATGAAATAAAAAGAAACCTAAAAATTTATATGGAACCCTCAGTGGGCGAGTGACACTCGCACTTATCTGGTTTCTTTTTTGTGTGTGCTGAAACGATGCTGGGTTTTCTGTTCCAATAATTTTTACTGGTTCAATGTAAGTATAGTCCGCACAGATCTTTTTGGCGGTAACATGAACATAGTCACAGATCGTTTGCACATCGCTGTCTTTACGGTGTATGTGTAAGTAATTGACTAGGTACTTTAGTAATTGACCAATAGTAGTTTACTAAGCATCACACTAGGTCAAATACTCAGAGGAATCCTGAGTGTCTGAGCTATTCACAGACCTCAGCGCTTGAAATCGCCAATCCGCGGTGGGCACGCATGGTGATTAACTCCTGAACTGCCCTCGCGGAATGGAACGTATACCTATACGGGCCACCTGGCCCATACTAAGTTGGACACAGATCTGTGTCTCGGCAGACGAGTGGTTAAGCCCATACTCTCTCTCTGAGAGAAGGCCTGTGCCCTACAGTGCGATGCATATAGGCTGCTTATGAAGTATATAAAAGTAATTAATAACATGAGTTCACCAGAAAACCTAACATAACCTAAATACCTACAGGTTTTGGGGTGATGTATTTTATAGGGGGGCTGCGCCTCTACACCCCCCGTTTGTTTCGGAACTGTAACCTTTTTTTGGTTTATTTTTTATACTTAATATAATCTTTGTATTAAAAAACACTCAGACAAACAGAAAAACCACTTCTGACAGAAATTGTAGAAGAAAATGTCTTTCTAATCTGTGGAAAACATCTACAAAGAAAATATCTAGAATGAAAGTGTGGAACCTATTTTAATTATTTTTGTCTGCAAATACAAATTTCCTCCAGGAAATTTTATTGTTATCAATTAGGATATCAAGACAGCCAAGTTATCTTAACTATTTTATTTTATTTTATTGGGGATAATAAACAGTTATACAATATCAACATGATTGACAAATAAGGGTAAGAAATAGAATAGGTAATAGTATAACCCACCACATTATCCACAGATTACTTTAAGCATTGAAGGAGAACAAAAAGAAATAATTACGCTAGAGAAACATAATTTTGTGTGCATTGTTACATACTTATTTAACAATAAGCAGAACATTAAAAATTAATTACATAATATGTTAGAAAAAAAAAATTGTTTGATGATATTAATTAGGTAGCTATACACACCATAACCATAATAACGAGACAATGATAAAATGGAATTTGCATGGAACCGCTTGAGTACCTATGGAAACGTTTATGTTTATGAAGAACTTTTGTCTTGGCTAGCAAGAGCGAGGCAGATTTGACTTTTCAGAGGGTGCGAGGGAAAATATGTCACTGTGAATACAAAATTCCTGAGTCTTTGTTGAGATTGCTCAGCCGATGCTCAGCTTAGTGCTCGTTAAGTGTAGCTCAACGCTGTGTTTCTGAATATCGGCCTAAGTCGCCGAAATCCACTACTCAGTCTCAGCTTAGCTTGCGCTCAATTTTTGTTATCTCAAACTCAACTGTGAATACAAAATATCCCTGAGACTTTCATTTTGACAGTTGGAAGACCCGGACTCACATTGAGCTCACGCTCAAAATCGTTTCTGAATGTCGGCCTTAGCTCAGACTCAAGGTGTCAATGACGAAGAAAGTAGCGACACCTGTAGGCAATTCGAGAACTCTAAATAACCTGTGGCTGTGGTGAAGTTACCTTTTTTTTATTCACAATTTGACATTTTGCATGCTCATTTTCCTTCGAAAAGTTAAATTGTGTTTTTAGAGCAATGAGAAGTCAAAATAAAGTATAACCGCGCGTAAAAAGTTTCGACATTTGTTGCCATCTCATTTACTCCTGTGGATTATTGTATGCCTTTCATGTAGCTTTAACAGATAATATAAACCGGTAACGTCAAAAACTGTACCACAGATTACACGCTCACGTAAGTTGAGCTTGAGCTGTGGCTTAGCTGAGTTCGAGTCGAGATATTGACTGTGAATACAAAATTCTTGAGTCTTTGTTGAGATTGCTCAGCCGATGCTCAGTTTAGTGCTCGTTAAGTGTAGCTCAACGCTGTGTTTCTGAATATCGGCCTAAGATTACGCCTAGATCACGTACTGTGGAAACTTCTTTTAGAGGAACATTACAAAGATAATATGGAAATTTTATGCAGTTTTTCTTTTTAGTAAATGAAATGAAGTTACATTTTTTTATACTTAGATGGAGTTTATTGATCTTACAGTAATCGGAAAAGCGATTCAAGTCATCTTGTAGGCGACCAGTCTTGTGTACTAGAAATTTTGCAATAAATTTTTAGGTCATCAGCGTAGAGAAGAAAATTAGAATTTATAAAGCATTCATTAATATCATTTAAAAAAATTATGAAGAGTAACGGCCCTAAAATTGAGCGCTGTGGGACTCCTGAGGAAACAATAATGGAGGCAGAGGTGTAACCATTAATTACTACAGTTTGGGTGCGTTTAGAGATGTAAGAAATGAACCAGCGCAAAAGATTTCCCCTTATACCATTAAAAGCTAGCTTAGATAACAGGATATCGTGATCGACTTTATCGAAGGCCTTCTGAAAGTCTGTGTAAACAGCATCAATTTGCTGACGATCATCAATACTATCGAATATGTAAGAGGTGAATAAAAGAAGGTTGGAGGTAGTGGACCTGTACTTAACAAATCCGTGCTGCTGTGGCAGCAAAATATTATGAAATGCAGGATAGATTTCACTGTGGATCAGTCTTTCAAACAGTTTGGATAGCGCTGACATAATAGATATGGGGCGGTAGTTTGTAACATCATTTTTAGAGCCACTCTTAAAGACCGGTGTAATATTAGCATGTTTCCAAATTTCTGGAAAAATACCCTCATCGAGACATTTATTAAATATTATGTAAAGAGGAACATAGAGGGTGTCATGAGTATGTTTTAGAAAAACTGGCGACAAACCTTCAGGTCCGGGGCCTTTGCTTGTATCCAGCGACTTGAGTTCAAGTTTTATTTTTTTAGCAGTCAGTGAGAGGTTACTAAGATGGATACTGTTTTCGGCCCAATCATCCGGGGAGCTCCAAGATTCGGGGCATAATTTGGAAGGTTCATACACCGAATGAAAGAAAGCAGAGAACATATTGCAGACAGTTGACGGATCATTAGAGAATTGGTTGCCAAAGTGCATATGTGAGGGAATACCAGGCTTGCTTTTACGATGCGATACGTAAGTCCAAAAGCTTTTAACATTGGTTAAAATATTATCCTCGACACCATTGATATATTTAGAATAACACTTTTCACATTCGGCTTTAAATCTGGACCTGTATAGAGAAAAAATCTCGTAGTCAGAAATGTTTTTGTATGTTTTCCACTTGACCCAGGCTCGAGACTTATTTCTAAAGATGTGTATCAGGGAGGGTGAGAACCATACTGGAAAATTTGAGGTCTTGGACGAAGAAACAGGGGTATGTGCTTTTATGATTTCAAAGATTCTCTCGTAAAAAATATCAACTGCAGTGTCGGCTCTAAGTTGACAGAGCAAGCCTGACCAATCAATACTTCTAATTTCGGAATTTATAGCAGTATAATTGGCTTAAAGAAAATTATAACGCTTTATTTTATTACGTTTTAATCTAGGCAAATTTAAATCCAGAGTAGCCGTAACATAGAATGGTGGATGATAATTATCAGGCTGTACGAGAAAAACATTGGGCTTAAGCACTGTGCAGTCAACATTACATATAGCTAGATCCAGCAGCCGGCCCATGTTGTTACTAATTGTATTGGTCAGCGTGTAACATAGACATAAAGTTGATTAGGTGACGGCCCGCATCAGTGACACCTGTAGGAATGCAGCGTGTTTGTGCAGAGCTGTCCGTCGAGTTGAGTGTGGGCAGATTAAAATCACCTAAAAGTATTATTCCTTCTACGGACGTGGCATTATATTTATCGTATAATACATTTAGGTACGTTGCGTAAGTGTAATCATCTGAGTATGGTGGGATGTAGGTACCACTAATAATGTAATATTTATTGGGAATAGCACAAGGCAATTGGACCAGTACATGCTCTATACATAGACAAGGACCAGAGAGCGTAATGCTACTGGGTCGGAGGTCATTCAGGACCGCTATCATGACCCCCCCTCCGTCCTATTTCTTTGTGAAAACTCGGTCGCGATCGCATCTGAATACGGCATATCGACTATCGATGAATTCCCTGTCATTAATACTAGGTACAAGCCAGGTTTCGGTTAAAACTATATCATCATAACAATGAGATAAAATGTTAGAATATAGAGTATTTAATTTAGTACGCAAGCCTCTGCAATTCTGGTAGTAGATACTTAGGTTGTGTGTGGCCATAGCGGGAGGAATATTAGATAGAGGAGTATAGATATATGTAGTATTATTTTAATATACTGCCACCTCTCATTCACGAGATAGATAGGTATAATTGCCCGCACGGGAAACTGGTTCTTATGTTCACAGCCGCTAGTGAGAAATAATAATAGCTCAATCGGTGCCATGCCAATCCTGTGAAAACAATTAAGTAGTTTATGAATTACGAATATGACAAAAGTTGGGTAATATATTTTGTTGCTATAGATACTTATGTACCTTAAATAACCAAACAGAAGGTGTGAGTGACATGATCCATTATCGAAGTGTAGTTGTTTATTTACTTTCTGGTTGAGTGGTTGTATTGGCGTTGCCATTTGGTTTGATTTTCGCAATATCCATTTGACAGTGGACTGGAAATGCGGGAGAATTGTCAGATTCTCTGACGAGGATTGTAGCGTGTTTGATCCATACATACTTAAAGTTATAGCGCTTAGCGGCGTCACGGCACTGACGAAATAGCTGTTTGTTCTTTAGAGTCAGGTGCTCATTTATATAGATCGTATTCGGCGTACCAGCTATGCCAAGGGAGTCGGACTTAAGTCCTTTTGCCATTCGGAATGCGCTCAGTACATTGTCTCGAAGTATACGGGAGCTAAGCTTCACAAGTATGTTCTTCGGATGCTTGCTGTTAGGTTGAGCATGTGGAACTCGATGTATTGACAGTATGTCCTTGTGATGAATCGAGCATTTGATAGCGGAACCGATTTATCTAGTAATGACAAAAGATTTTCACCACGCTTTTCAGGTAAGTTGCTGATCTCGATATTACAAGACCGGGCTTGCTGTTCCAGGGACTCTATTTTGTTTTCTAAGGCTGACACGTCGAAGGAAGATTGCTGAGCCATTTTATTCTGCTCTTCAAGCGTGATGAGGCGTTGTTGCAAGTCCACTTGTTGATTCCCATAATAAGTGGTGGACTCTTCAAGTTTGGATATAGTCTGGGACATGGCGGATTGTATCAAGTCCAGGCCTGTGACACGCTTATCGGTGGCTTGATACTGAGCTTTTAGATTTAAAACATCTTTTTTCATATCAGAAGACGTAGTAGTTAGGATGTCTAGGTCCCGCCTTATGGTTTTCAATTCGTCACTTAGAGTTGAGAATTTGGTGTTCATGTCGGAGCAGAAATCCGTGATGGATTTATTCAGCTCCAAGGAAACCTTATTAATGGCTTCAATCGCCTCAAGCATTTCGTTTTCTGGTTGTTTACGTTTCCGTGAAGTCACCTCTGTATCGCTGCCGCAGGTTAATTCTGAGTTGGATTGGCATTTATCTAGATCAGACATATTGAAGCACAGTGGAGGGTAAGTTGAATTGCGATACACAATAACACTGATTTTACTCACTTATTTCACTTTGACACACGCAAAACCAGTCTTGCACTATGTTGTTTCAAGTTATAAACACTTTTGTATAGGAATATATACAAAAATTCTGCTCAAACTAATTTAAATATCAATTTTATTGTAGGAGCCTTTGCTCCTTGCTGCTCTTTGTGTCTTTACACGTAATGTTTACTTTAGGACGCCCTCTAACTATCTTTGAATTAACATCATGAGCTTTTAAACAGACATGGTGATGAAAATTTAAGGTTACCTACCTAATTGTTTAAGTTCTATAATAGTGATGCATATAACAATAAAATTAATGCAAGATTGCACTTACTTTTGGAACAAGTCTTTCCTTTGCTCCGTGGTCCACGGGCGACCGTAGAAGCCTGCAACCGTTCAACACAGGTCATTCACACGTAAATGGATTACCCATTTGTAACCGCACAATCACCACAGGGAATGTATAGTTTTTGTTCAAATTAAAGCAGCTTTACCTTCGACAACGCCGCAGATAAAGTTCTTACGGTCAGGGGAACCGTCTTCCGGCGAGCTCTCAGTCATAGTTGCAAACAATGCGGCGTCACAATAAGGTGGAAGAATTCCGCCCTAAGCGAGATTCTATAGTTATTTGTGTTGTGACGAATTGCCGAATGACGTAGTAGCACGCTAAAGGTAATTTTGTGCTAACAATTTGCCGCTTCTACCGGTTACTTGTTGGGCTATTTCGTTCGCATATTCATACGAAATGAAATACCTAAATCGGCGAAGAACGAAGGAATGTGATGTGTCAAAATGGAACTCGCTCAACAAACTAGCGTTTTTATACAGCCCACTTTCTGTTCACGGAATTCAATTTAACGCTTTGGAAAGCACCTTGAAATAGGAGGATCACAAAATACAATCTTTGAACAAACCTTAATTAATTACGTGAAAATATGTAACCAATTAAAATCTTTATTGATTTAAGAAAAACTGGACATATGTTTCATTGATAAACAAAATGGGAACTATAAATTACTCGCTCGGTTATTTTCTTTTGTCGGTATACGCTCTGAATATTCATCGTTATGCATCGTTTTATAATTTTTAGCCACCATCTAAACTCTAAAGACCATAAACATTTAAAAATTTCTTTAACTTTTCCCTTAGGTTTGGAACGGACGCGAAACAATTTTTAAATATCTCGGTAGATGGCGTTTCAATGAGTTTGGTACGTACCTATGCCATTCAATTTTCATACTTTATCTTTTACTACTCTGCTAAATCCTAGGTGTGCTACAGAAAAGAATTAAATTAATTAATTTATAGGTAGGTTTTGCCTTAAATAGTCGTCATCATCAGCCATTTGACGCCTACTGCAGGATATAGGCTTCCCTCGTGGTTTTCCAAGCTTCCCGGTCTTGTGCCGCCCGCATGTGGCCCGCATCCAGCGAAACCCCACCACCGTAACCAGGTCGTCAGACCATCTGGTGGGGGGCCTGACGCTGCGTCGTGAATAGTACCTAGGTGATTTGCAGCAATTTTAATTTTATTGAAATATTATGACGAAGTCTGTAATCGGTCTCGACCATCAACCAGCCTTTTATTGTGTCACTCTCCACTGGAATCTCAATATAATCCCGTAATCTTGAAGTTGTAAGACATTCGTTTTTTAGCTATGTCTTTATATAGGGTGAGGCGCTGGGAAAGTCGTACAGTTCTACGAATGATTGAATGAGTCAAGACAATTTACTGTTGCATAAAGCAAATACGACAAGTTTTTCAAGTCAAGTAAAGAGTTTTGTGCTTAAACAGATACCTATTACAGGCGTAAATGTAATTAAAAGATCTGCCGAAGACAGTGTAACTTTATTTATTCGTTGCATTACCTATCTAGTAGAAAAACGATAACTTATTACTAACGATTAAAGTAAATGACTAGAAGTATGAATACTTACAAACACCCATTTATGGGTAACATTGCCAAAACTAATCTAATAATACATACCTATCTTATGTACAGAATTATTTAAAACCTATATACAAAACATAAGTAGGTACATCGAATTAGATTTTCGTTTCCATTAAGATATTGTTATATTCATAGGTACTTGGTATTTATTTAAATAATACTGTTTATTTTTTGGTACATTTTATAAATCTTCACATTCTCTTTAGGAAATTGTCAATAGGTAGATATATCACAAGATATAATCTCAACTAATCATAACTTATTAAAAATCGAATAAAATCTCCATCATAATCGCATGAAAGTCTCATGGTGCGTACATCCACTAAAAGGTGAGACGCATCATATATTAAAGTGTCACATTCGAACAAATCTACAAGAATGCTAATCTCTCGTTTTTTCTCTTGAAGTCGCCCAATTTATACAGTCAATAGCACTTAACTTTTTTTTGCCTGGTTACTATAGCACAGGGTATCCCAGTTTGGGACCAGGTCAAGTGATTGTGTTGTGTGGAAGTTATTACCTATTATTATTATGCCAAATCGTCACTCCTCTTCGAGACATATTTGCGTAAGCAACCTAGAAGGTCCCGATATGTTTTAGCAAGGGTAAAGGTTGTAACTGATGAATGTTGAGGAAATAAAAAAGTTTTTTCAGAATAGTGGCAAATGGCAATTTCTGCTTACCCCTCCGGGATACTGTGCCTTAATTATGTATATTTTAAGGCATACGTCTGTGCGCTAAAGTATAATGTTTACCAGGTTCTGCCATATAGTTATAAAGTCTAATATTTATCAAACATAGTGGACATAGCGTTTGAGTGGATATCTGATGTGCCGAATCTAATAATTGTAGGTACGAGAGAGTAGATATTCAGTTTTCGCACACAGATCGGTTAAAAGATACAAAATTAAGGCCCAGCCATAAGTTAAGTTATGTACTCTTCACACTATCGCTGTCGCACTCGTTCTTTTGTGGTCCTTTTAAAAGAATACTGCGGGCAAGCCGCATCGCTGCAAATGTCACCCTAGCATTCCACCCGACATGTTGCCGTGGACGCGCATATGTCGGTTTAAGTTGCCCGACTGGGAGAACCTGTAATTATTAGTAGATAATACAGCACAAAATTATTTAACCTACAACTGGAAGAGATAAGCGGGAGATATTAACTAGTTTGAAATCCTAATTTTAATACTCAACAATTAGAATTTCAAATCAATCAATCAAGATTCATACGTTACAAAAACATTATTAGGAGTAAAAGTGGTTAAGTTTAATAATTGAGAGTGAGTGAGAATTTTTACGAGCATTTTAGAAAGTATCAAGATTGGTTGATCAAAGTTATAGTGAGCCGTGGGGGGCAGTAGAGAAACTTTCTAGGATATTTACCTCAATAAACATAGTTTGCATTGGTAAGGCTTCTCTCCAGAATGTATCCTGAGATGTTTTGTCAGCGTGGAGCTATCTGAGAAGGCTTTCTTGCAAGATCTGCATCTGGAAGGAAACATGGTAGAATAAAATATTTATATTGTGGGAACACAAAAAAATGCGCTTTCATTTGAAATGGCCAGAGATGCATTTAGGGTTTTAGAAAGACGCGGTGTCCCTTTTAAAAATTCGAGGAATGGTTTTGAGTTTAGGATACTCAGATAATTTATTGTCATTTTTTATGGATTTATTTAGGTCGTAAGATTGAGTTTGTTTGTTACTGAATTTTGAAGTTTATCAAAGGAAATTTATAAGCTTTTCTTAGATTTTAAATTACATTTACTTACTGGTAGGGTCTTTCACCGGAATGCGTTCGCATGTGCGTCGTGACACTGGAGCTTTGGCTGAACCGCCTGTCGCATATAGGACACCTGTCAAACAATTGGTAACGTCAGTGAATCCGTAGGTTATCGGTAACGAACTAGACTACCCTACTATAGCTCTTATCGCATGCACCATTTGTAATAATATTGAACAAAATTGGATACATATTGTAATCTGTTGCGTAAAAGGAGAGTGTATACAAACTCATGTTTCTCATGAAAAACGTATTTTCTTCCAAAAGTGACTGAATAAACGCACACCTACATGTAGGTGTATAAAGGTAAAAAAATGTAGGTAATATAACACGTTTACTTTTTAGGGCACCTTACCAGCATTAATTGATAAAGCTTAGTTATATTTACAACGAAAAATGCACTTTCACTTTCAACAAATCACTACTGTGCCAAAACATTAAAGGTCGACCAAATATTGTATAGTCAGCACACCAACGTTTACATCCGTACACTCTACTCAGTTACCTTTCAGACTACTTTGCAAATAAACTGTAAAGGTTGATTGTGTTGTTGACTGTAGGTACTGGGTTTGCAGACTCTGAAGCCGACTAGAGCAAAAAATCCACCTTACCAAAAAGGCTTCTGCCCGTACATTCTACTCAGTGTCGTTACAGAGGAGTTGCTGTTCAGTCAACTGAACTATGATTGCAGACTCAGTCAGGTTACAGACAAAAAAGCAACATTACCGAAAAGGCTTCTGCCCCGTGTGCGTCCTCACATGCGCCGTCAGATTGGCCGCCTGGGAGAAGGACTTGTTGCAGTCACCGCAGCGGTATGGCCGCTCCCCGGAGTGGGTCCTCAGGTGGGTCTTGAGCGTGCTCGGTCGCGCATAGGTCTTGCCGCAAATACGGCAGAGGTTGGGCTTCTGCTCGTCGTCTTCGGAGCACCCGCTTAGGGCGCCTACCTAGCGAAACATGAGATAATCAGGCCGCTGTTGGATATTTCATAAATATTGGCTGGTTCAGCTTAAAAGCTAGTTAATCTTTTGAGCGGAAAAGAGCTCTCCGATGCTGGTCAAAATATTTTTTTTAAATGGTATTATTATTCAGATAATTGGAATCGAAACAGTGTAGACTAACGATATACCTATAAAGGCGTTATTACACGGTTCAATTTCGGTGCAATATTGCTTTCAATACAATGCACTTCATGGAGAAAATTTCTCTTCATGAAGTGCATTGTAGCCATAGCTTACAAGTGTTATGTCATTCATTACTATGTCTTCACACTAAATACATAACTAACCTGTACTTTTCCAGAGGAATTAACACACGAGTATCCGTAATCTTGATGCATTTGCCCCTGGTGGTTTAATATCGTGTACCCATTCCCCATATTCTGGTCCAGCTTCTGTCCGTCTTGCGCGTACAATCTTGACTGGGGCCTCTTCAAAGTCGCTCCATTGCCCTTCTGACCGTTGTAGTTGACTTGTTTTTGGAATAGAGCATAATTTGGTTGGTTCTTTTGAGGGCTTTGTAGCTGTAAGGGTTTGAAGGTGGAGGTAGCCGTGATGAGAGGATCTGATTGGCTCGGGGTGCGGAAATCGGCGGTGAACGAGTAGGTTGCTGAGGGGTAAGAGGTTGGGCTGATCACGTTTTGGGTTTGTGGATAGACAACGTTGACGGAGGGCGCGGAGGCGTTTTGATTCCATTGCACCTGGAAGAGGGTTTGAACATTAATTTCGTACGCTAAAGAAATCTGGTAATCTTAAGTATTTTACTAAAGCTTAGAAAACAAATGTGGGTGTATAGTAATAAATAGGAGATGCGCATTTTGCATTGCATAGGTAGAGAATTATCAAACGAATTGACTAATCGTAGTCCGATTTGAACCTTAGGCCTTTTCTAGTTTGCTTCTGTCGTGAACTTTTCAACAGCCTTAAAATCAGTTTCCAATATTTTTTAGGTTACGTTGATTTCGACCGTGAAATACCTAGCAATAAAAAAATATGAATGTTACATGCATTATCTTTAGAATTTTGTAAAGCGAACATAAAGTTCGATGTTGCTTCAGAAACTTTCGTTAAAGTTGTCTACTTCGGCGAGAGAAATAAACATGTAAGTACCTAGGTGACAAAGAAATAAAGACAAATAAATGGAAGTCTTTCGGTCTTATTTATAAAAACTAGATTCTGTAAAACACGCCGATTAAAATTGTCTGTGGTGGAGATTTTACAAGGAAGATATGTAGCCACAGATTGAATAAACAGAGTTACCTATAGGTTGGTTTTAGAGGAATCGTGTTTTTATAAATAAGGCCGTTTGACTTCAGCCATAATTCAATGCTTCGGCTAATCCTTTTTAAAATACGTAACAATAGTTATCTTTGTTTCAGTAGTCCTCATGTAATATCATCAACCTACCCATAACAACGTATCTGTGACTTGAAGAGAGGCGTGGAAAACCGAGCAGGTTTTCCTACTAGGTAGATACGGGCAGTTTTCGATGTAAGACATATGATAATGCTATTATACTCCTGCCTTTGTTGTCAAGACATGTAATTTTTATAGGTACTAATGCAATAAACTAGTTATTTCAGCCGGTGGCGTAACTATAGGGTGGCAGGGCTCGCAAAATGCCACGGGCCCCCGACCTGAGGGGGCCCCCGAACTATGGGCTGTGAGCTCAAAAGTAACAAAAAATTTTAATTAATTAAAAAGTAAAAAAAAATAACTAAAACAATTATAATGTTTGTACATGAGTACTTCAAATCAATTAAAGTTGGGCCATATACAGGGCGTCCCACGGCTATGCCACATGGAGGGAAAGTACCTTGAATACTGTAGATGGAACATTTCACTAAAAGAAGACATTACCTATTTTAATTTCAAAATACAAATTCAACTGCATTCATAGATTTTTAAATAATTACCTGATTGAACCGGGAATCGAACCCGCTACACGAGAATAAAAATACCTTGTGGCTTTATCATACCGATGGAAAGGCTTCACCATAAGGATTATTTGTTGCTAAATAACAAAGTGTCAGAAATAAGAGGAAGACCATGAATTTTAACATTTTTAATTCAAAATTAATCTTCAAGGCAAAATTAATCTTCTGGCAGAGCCGTGGGACGCTCTGTATACTACAACTAAAGACCATATTATAATTATATACTAGCTGTTGCCCGTGACTTCGTTCGCGTGGTAATTTTGATGTGTATTTTTCAGACTATAATCTATCTCTGTGCAAAATTTCATCCGGATCCGTTCAGCCGTTTTTGTGTGAGAGAGTAACAAACATCCATCCATACATACAAACTTTCACGTTTATAATAATTAGTAAGGATTTTTTATTTTTACTGAGAGGGCCCCGTCCAATGAAAATTCAAATGCCACGGGCTTCAGTATCTATACTTAGTTACGCCACTGATTTCAGCTCACCTGTGGACATAGCTGGTCCGCCGGGCAGCCGTGCATGGTCATGTTCATGGAGACGTTAACGCTCATCGTGGGGAAGAGCGGCGGCGCGCTGCCGTAGTGCTCGTAGTAGGGGTACCCGCCACCGCCGCCGTTCATCATCATCTGCGGGTACACGCTATTTATGAAGGGAGAGATGGTGGTAAGGTAGCGAGTTCTCGCACTGACACAGTTGGCCTTTATCGATATAGGAATGGTAAATAAAAAATCTGTTAAGCATCATCATCATCATCAGCCATTTGACGCCCACTGCAGGACATAGGCCTCCGTCGTGGTTTTCATAACAATGAAGGGTTTTGCCATAATCGGCACGCTTGGCAGGCGGGTTGGCGACCGCAGTATGTGGTTGGAATCTCAGGAAGACGCTGCTGCCTTTCTCCTGGTATAATTGATTTTCTTAGTCGCCTTCTGCGACATCCACGGAAGGAAATGGAGTGACGCTATTCTTAATCCGGCGCCACACGGAGCCTGTTAAGCATACTCTGTGCAAAAAAAGCCTATTATAACATTAAGGATTATTTGGAAAACAAAGATGTCTGGTATTTAAATAATGTTAACGGGAACGATTGTATCTAGTGTTGAACACTCTGTTAATTAAGCAAACCTCCTTTGAAAAGAATAAATGTGGAGTTTCTTTGTTAGCTTCTTCTCCGCATAATCTATTAACTGTGAAACTAACAGAGCCTTTGGCGTTCATTAAACAATAAACATCTTGTTTTTATAGTGAATAAATTTTTTGACTTTACTTTGAATGATATTTTTCGGTTTTAAGGATTATAATTACTTATACAAAGCTAATTCTAAAATACGCATTACTGTAACATATGGGTTATAGTTTTTTATTTCCATCAATATCTTCCAATTTAAAATAAAAATATGATGAATTTAGTTCATGGAGACGTTGACGCTTATTGTGGGGAAGAGGCGGCGCTTCATCATCATCTGCGAGTGTAGGTATATATTGGGGTACCTAGGTACAGGCTGAATACAAATACGGAGAGGTATACTATATTATATATTAGAGTAAAGGTATTTTCACCGTGCAGGCACTATTGACGTAGATATAGTAAATTAGTTATATTTTTCGATGTTAAATACCTATCATAATTTTGTTATACCTACTCGGTTTTTTTTTCTAAAATGCTCAATTCCTGAAACATGAGGATTACAGTTTGTCATTAGGTTCGATTTTGAATATAATTTTTTTGGTCGTCTGGGATGACCCAGATGGACGTAGGTACTTCCTCCAAATAGGGGATTAATTAGCAAAGGGCAAGATAAAAAGTACTTGAGACCGGCGTGCGTGGATGCAACGACAAATGTTGAGGAAGAGAAAGTGATCTGTCAGGATCGTAGCAAGTGGCAGTCCCTGGTGGCCTTCCCCTCTGGGATACAGGCGTGAGTTTATGTATGTATGTATGTTTATTTTTAAAGGCTTTGTAATGGCTCTGGTTTTGATTGATAGGTAGGTAGTGCTTAAAAGTTAAAATCTAGATTAGGATGAAAGAGAGAATAAAATAGAATGGGTATTCTTCTATGTTGGAAACGAACATACCTACTAACATTGATAGAGTTGAGCGCGTACCTATAGCGCAAATTTAATAAAATTACGAAACGCTGATAAAACAAAAGTTGTTGTAAAACATAAACTATAATCATAATAATCTTCTTGAGTGTTCAAAGCATACCTAGTTATTTTGTACCTTGAGAAGATACAAAAAAAACGGCCAAGTGTGAGTCGGACTCGCACACGAAGGGTTCCGTACCACTTCCGTACCATTATCTATACAACATTAGACACACAGATCGAGAAAAAAACCGGTCAAGTGCGAGTCGGACTCGCGCACGAAGCTTTCCGTACCATTATCTATACATCATTAGATGCAAAGATAGAGAAAAAACGCCAAAACCACGTTTGTTATATAGGAGCCCCCCTTAAATATTTATTTTACCTATTCTGTTTTTAGTATTTGTTGTTATAGCGGCAACAGAAATACATCATTTGTGAAAATGCCAACTGCCTAGCTATCACGGTTCATGAGATACGGCCTGGTGACAGACAGACAGACAGACGGACAGTGAAGTCTTAGTAATAGGGTCACTTTTGGCACCCTTCGTGTACGGAACCCTAAAAACGGCAAAAAATCACGTTGGTTGTATGGGAGGCTCCCTTAAATATTTATTTTATTTTAATTTAATTATTGATTTTATATGCAAATATAGAACTAAATATTCTGTGAATATTTCAAGCGTCTACCTGTTGCAGTTATTGATATCAAGCAAAAAGCGGCAAAAAAATACGTTTATTATATGGGAGCCCTATGTTATGGAACCCTAAAAATGATGTAAGTAAATAAGTAAAAAATTAATTTAAGAAAACGAAAACTTTTAAAAGTTACAAAGCAAGAAAGTAAGTAGGTAATTATTAAAAGGTTCCATTCTATACCTTGAGAAGATATTATATAAAAAGCTACGAAAAACTGATTAAATATCAAGTTATTAATTCAAGAAAACGTGAAAATTTAAAAGTTCCAAAACGAGTAATCAAATCAAAATACCTATTTCATTCCATTACCTATGACTACGGTCGGTTTGCGAGAAAAGCATTCAATGAGCTATTATGAGCTTGATTAAATCCGCCCTTTAAAGATGAGACTTATCTCCCAAAATTACATCCGAAAGATAAAATCTCTTCACCACGTTATTAAATAACACCAAACGAAGCCCCACCGAATTGAATAAGCGAAAACCATGAAATTAATTAGGAATTCCCTCTGCAAGGAGGCAGATTTAGATCAAGCTTTCTTTACAACAGGGCCCCCTTTCGCTCCCTTGACAACCAAGAGCGAGACAACACCACAACAGCATTCATACTTCCGAAAGAGATCAACATATTAAAATCGACAGACCCAAACTATATCCATCTCGCTCCAGCTTACGGCGAAATACGTAGGCTAGAAAGGCACAGACCTGAGGGTGGACGGAGTCAGGGGAGCATTCACCGTGGACCACGGCGTGTTTCAGTGAGAGTAGGACGTCGGCCGCCTCGCCCCCGGCCCTCTCCCGGCACTCCCCTGCGTTGCCGCGGCTGAAATAAAGGGGCCCCGTGAAAATGGCGGTTTCTTTCAGTGTAGGAAAAGTAGGACGGAGGTAGGGTTGCCAACTATTTTTTTAAAAAAAGTAGTATTTTCGAAGCTATTACCTCTAAAAATATAGTAGATGGCAAAATAATGGTAAAAAAATAGTAAAAAATAGCGGTAGTTATGCCGCGTGATTCACGGACTTAGACTTACTTAGACTTAGAAAAAGATTAAGCTTGGGTTCCGCTTTACGCAAAATGTAAGTAGTAGTTTCACCTACTATTATATATTTTTTTAGAAATATAGTATTTGAGCTCCTAATATAGTAGGATACTATATTATATAGTAGGGTTGGCAACCCTAGACGGAGGGTACATTTGGGTGGAGTTTTTTTTTTATTTTGATAAAGTGGTAGTGGTGGTGTTTATTGTCGATGAGCAGTGCCTAATAACGTTTTAAAAACAACTTAATATTTTTTTTTTTGATTCCGTGCCCCAAAAGGAACAAGAGCTGTTCCTTTTGCGTACATCCGCCAAAACCCTTTTGACGGAATTTATGATTTTAAACTTTTACTGTAACTTTAGAAACTAATCCAATCTTACAAGATAAGATTAGATTAGTTTAAAACAAACTACATTCAGTATATTATCAAAAAACTTATGTATAAAGTTATGGAACACTCAAGTCTTCTGGGCCTTCTGGCCTTTATTTTACATTGTAGTACTTACTTCAAAGTAAGGTTTCTCCCGGGGAGAACGTTTGTTGTGAGAGATTTTTTGTTTGTTGTTGCAGGGATTCTGTCGGTATTGATTATGGTCAATTTGTAAACTGACGTCTAAAGTATGTCATGTATAGGTATATATTTCATGTAGGTATTTAGTTTACTACAGAAGTAAACAAAATAATAGTAAGGTACCAGCATTTTGAAATCTTATTAACAATATAAAAAAAACTGGCCAAGTGCGAGTTGGACTCACGCAGGAAGGGTTCCGTACCATTATCTATAAAACATTAGACAAAGATCTAATTTAAGAACAGCGCCATCTATAGAAACCAACAAGAAGCGTTTAACATTGTCATTTAACGAATGACATCGGCGCTGTGAAGGTTACATATATGGCCGCTAGATGGCGAGTGCTGTCTTTAGACAACGTTTGTTGTATGGGTGCCCCCCTTAAATATGTATTTTATTCTGTTTTTAGTATTTGTTGTTATAGCGGCAACAGAAATATTTACATCATCTGTAAAAATTTCAACTGTCTAGATATCACGGTTCATGAGATACAGCCTGGTGACAGACGACAGACAGACAGACGGACAGTGGAGTCTTAGTTATAGGGTCCCTTACCCCTTTGGGTACGGAACCCTAAAAAACACGGTTCCACAAAAAAATCACTCGGCAGTAGAATATCAATCACAATTCAGTTTCATGACAAATTACTTACCTACTTCCTTTTTTCCTCTGTGGCACAGGTTAATCTGATTATTTGTTACACGTACCTATCGAATAAGGTCTTGTAAAGGGAACAAGGCGTGATCAAAATAAAATGTAGGTAGGTAGGTTTTACCTAATGCTTCACGTCCGATCATCATCATCAACCATTTGACGCCCACTGCAGGACATAGGCCTCTTTCGTGGTCTTCATAAACATGAGGGGTTTTGCCATAATCACCGCGCTTGGCAGGCGGGTTGGCGATCGCAGTATGCGGTTGGAATCTCAGGAAGACGCTGCTGACCGTCCTCCTTGTAATTGATTTCCTTAGTCGCCTTCTACGACATCCACGGAAGGAAATGGAGTGACGCTATTCCATACGGACGGTCAGCGTTTAATCGCTGTGAGTGCCTACTCGGACTAAACAGGGGACAAGGGTGGAGTGAATTTTTTTATTTATTTTAAGATACATAGTAGGTATTAGAAGGGTCCGTACAAAATTTCAGCAATTTAAGTTGATTGGGTGGCGCATTGAGTTTGAATTTTAGAAAAAAAACTTATTTTGGCTCACAAACAGAGCTTTGTTTAGGACTAAGTATATTATGTATTCTATTTCTACTACAATATTGATACTTAAAAGTACTAAAAAAAACGAACTAAAGCATTAAAAAAATACATTCTCCATCAGCATATTTTTGACGAAAGCACCGAGATTGGTGTCGATAAGTGGCACGTCTTGCCTGGCTTTCATTCTCGTACAAATGAAACCAGTTCTTGCTTCCGGTCCGCAAACAGATCATGACGCCTCTGCCTTAGTTAAGAGATTCGTGTGGCAAGGATACTTTATATTTTATTGCACACATAAATAAATAAATGTCATCATCAGCCATTTAACGGCCACTGAACGACATAAGCCTCCTTCGTGGTTTTTATAACCATGACGGGTTTTGCCATAATCGCCACGCTTGGCAGGCCGGTTGGCGATCGCGGTATGCGGTTGGAATCTCAGAAAGACGCTGCTGCCCGTCTCCTGGTAATTGATTTCCTTAGTCGCCTTCTACGACATCCACGGAAGGAAATGGAGTGACGCTATTCTTAATCCGGTGCCACACTGAATAAATGTAAAGCACAACAATTACCGAAAAATTTAAAAGTGTACATGGCGAGCTTATTTCAGCAGAAATCTCATACTTATGAACTTCAAGCAAAACACCTTTTAAGGAAATGTTTGCAATTTCTGTGTCGATGTATTTTATTGTTCTCAAAAACAGTTAAGTTAGGTATCCTTTATTTGTCCCAATCTGTTAAAACATATAAGTAACTTGGAGTATCAGCCTTAAGTTCTGGAAGTGTAATTCGCGATCTTTGTTCCCTTTGCACTGATTTTTTGCCTTGAAATTTCTCGAACAACCACATTTTGCAGCTCGCTTTCCATCTGTTGAGTTTCTTTGCTGATCGAATAAATTAGTTGAGTTTTTGTAATGAATATGATGATGATGATCGGAAACTCTTTTTTATCTGATATTTCAGTGCCAGATGCTCCTAATATCATGGGACAGATGACGAAGTACTTGGAGTTACCTACCAACGAATCCTTCACAAACTTATCATATTTTCGCTTCTAAATTTCACTACCACGGATAGATTATGTCATCCACAGAACCTATATACATCTTCTGATGATTTCTTTGGTCTGGTATATTTATATTAAATAAAAATAAATTCGCTACACCCTGGACGTGGACTAGACTTGTCCCTGGGACACGAGATGTCCAGTTTGGTAACAGTAAGGTTGAGACGTCTTTTAAGTAGGTATCGCTGCAAAGACATTGTGGAGAGGAACTTGCTAAAGGTTCAATAATCTGCCATACCTGAAATCTGAAATACGATAAACCCGGGCGGGTTTAAATTTAAATGATAACAAGCATAATTATAAAAAAGATTTAAATCATAACAAGCATATAAAAAACGTTCCGCGGACGTCGTAGAAGGCGACTAAGGAAATCAATTTCCAGGAGACGGGCAGCAGCGTCGTCCTGAGATTCCAACCGCATACTGCGATCGCCAACCCGCCTGCCAAGCGTGGCGATTATGGCAAAACCCCTCATGGTTATGAAAACCACGAAGGAGGCCTATGTCCTGCAGTGGGCGTCAAATGGCTGATGATGATATAAAAAAGATTTAAATCATAACAAGCATAGCAAAGTGGTGGTGAAGCTAGCGGTGGTAGCCTAGTAGGTAGAACATTGGACTCGGAAGCGAGAGACCCCGGTTTGATCCCGGAGCGGGCATGTACCTATGCCTTTGTTTTCTAAGTTATGTACATTTGTGAAGTTATAGTAGCAATACCACTCGCTAAATATTTTTTTATTTTTATTTTATTTATTTATTTCATGAACCTCACAACTATCATTACAGGAAACCCTATTGCGATAGTACACATTTAACATAATAACTAAATGTTGGTAGCCACATTAAATTCTAGTAAAAAAATATAAAATAAATTCCATTCAATAATTAATAAAAAATATATCAAACAAATTTAAAAACATGTCATTAATTAAATACATGAAATTTATGGACAGATCAGTCATAAAAATTGGATTTACGTAATTTCGGATTATAACATATAACACAACATGAAGGAAAACATCGTGAGGAAACCTGAGTGTCTGAGCTTCTCACATACCTCAGCGCTTGAAATCGCCAATCCGCGGTGGGCACTCGTGGTGATTAAGCCCATACTCTCTCTGAGAGAAGGCCTGTACCCTACAGTGGGACGTAGGTATATATGCTGCTTAAATAGTACAAATAAGAGTTTGATCCTTGTATTGTTTGTTATATACTCACTTGTACTCCGAGCAAGGAGAGGAGGGGAACAGGGACGGCAGCGCCCATCTCGTCCGGGCCAGCCAGCCGTCGGCTACGCCATCTCAAAGCATCGTTATTTGTTGCAGGGCGCGATTATTTATGCATTACAGAACGCAGTTCCCAGGTGCATTGACAAAATACATGGCAAGGTATATCATTTACTCGATCAAGCCTAGATCATACAGCTGTCCCTCCAATTCTAGCTCTCGAACGTTGACAGCAACCACGTTTCCAGATACCTATACTTGGATAGTAAATTAGAATATACCTATTGCTTGTGATACTCACTTGTACCTCACAGTGAGTAGGGGAACAGTGACGGCAGCGGGTCCAGTTCGAGCGGCAGCAGCGAGTAGGAGCCCATCTCTTCGGCTGGCCTGTCTCCGTTTATACCATCACCAAGCGTCATGTCGTAGGGCGCGATTATTGATGTGTTACAGTACTCACTCGCACCCCGAACAGGGTGAGAAGGAGAACAAAGACAGATTGAGCGGCGGCAGCGAGAAGGAGTGCATCTCATCGGCTGGTCATTTCTCGGCTATGCGATCGCGGGGCGCCATTTTTGGTGTGCTACAGTACTCACTTGTACCCCGAGCAGGGAGAGAAGGGGAACAGCGACGGCAGCGGGTCCAGTTCGAGCGGCGGCAGCGAGAAGGAGCCCATCTCGTCGGTGGACCAGCCGTCGCCTACGCCACCATCGTCGAGCGTCACGTCGCAGGGCGCGATCGAGTCGCTGAGCGCGTTCAGGTCTTCATTCTCCGGGCAGCAGCGGTCGACGTTCTCTTGCTGCAAAGAGTGAAGTTGTATTAGCGTGGAACGAAAATTTACACACCGTTTGACGAGCGTCACAAGATGTTGTGGCTGAGCGCATTCTACTCTTTATTCTCTGGGCAGCAATTACTTATCAGTGTTTTTTTTTTGTTGTAAGATGTCGAAAAATCGAAGCGTCTCTAACTGTTGCCGACAGTACCTGCCTATCGAAAGGACGCTGACTAGAATTTTCCGCTTGATCCCCTGTTCAACCTTCACTTGGCAGCACTCCTCACGGAAATCCCCTCGGAACACGCTCCAACTGGCACTCGCAGTGCTGAAACCTGCGGCAGTGGAGCCCGCACTAGACGAAAACCTAATAAAATGTTGGTATTTGTCAAAAGAATGGACGCGGACGAAACTTCATCTCCTCACCTGGCAGCAATCCTTGCGGAAATCCTCCGGAAACTCCTTTGGAAGCTCCAACTGACCCTTGCAGTTCCGGAGCCCGCAGCATTGGAGTCCGCCCTAGATGATGACCTTATAAAATTATGTAGGTAGGTATCTCTCCGTGTGGCGCCGGACTAAGAATAGCGTCACTCCATTTCCTTCCATGGATGTCGTAGAAGGCGACCAAAGAAATACTTTACCAGGAGACGGGCGGCAGCGTCTTCCTGAAATTCCAACCGCTTACTGCGATCGCCAACCCGCCTGCCAAGCGTGGCGATTATGGCAAAACCCTTCGTGGTTAGGAAACCATGAGGGAGGCCTATGTCCTGCAGTGGGCGTCAAATGGCTGATGATGATGATGAGGTATCTCTCGAAGAATATACGAGGACTGACCCCCGGTTTCTCGTCCGCTTACAGCCTGTTAATATACCTACTGTTTTTTTGTATGCACTTTTGCTAACTGACAGCTGTTAACAGTTTCTTAATGTAAGAGAAACCGGCTGTTAGCTTTTTCGGCTCGATCTCCTATACAACTCTCACCTGGCAACACTCCTCTCGGAAATCCTCAGGGAACTCCCTCGGCAGCTCCAACTGGCAGTCGCAGTGCTGGAGCCCGCAGCAGTGGAGCCCGCACTGGACGAGCCCGTACTGCGGGTTGTTGGGCACGTAACAGTCCATGGCCACGCCTCCGGGGGCGGGGCGTCGGCTAGTCTCTCCGCCGCTTGTAGTCGCGGGCGGGCATGGCTGTGAACGCGAGAGGAATCGATAAATGCGGGGAAACGAACGCAATTAGACGTTTGGAGGCTTAAGGGGCTCCATGAAGTGCCACGCATGAAAAAAAAAATCTTTTTAAGTATCAGACTGATCTCTCTCCATTGGCGGCGCTAGTGTTACTGCATGCATGGAGCCCCTTAAATGATTCGTGACTTTTAAAAGTAAGTTAGGTATACATAGTGTACCTAGTCTCGTTTTGCTGTCTTGTCACTTTTGTAAAGTCGATAGGTATTATTTTGTGAAGTCGCCTGTAATGTAACTGATAAGAGAGCACGCAGGCAAAGGTTGATGTGCCGTTTATCTTAACGTTAGGTAATTGTAACGAATTTGGTACCTATAGAAATCGAGGCAATTAACTAATACAGATTCCAAACTACATTAACATGGTTTTCCATTTTTCTGCAGCTTCCCTGGTTCTTAGGTATGCATTAGGATAATATTACAAAAGCACACTTCTTTCTCTTTTAAAATATATTAAAAAAAAAAAGAATCTTTCAAATCGGGCTAGGTGTTTTCGAGTAATCGGGGAACATACATAAAACGGGCCGAGTGCGAGTCGGAGTCGCGCACGAAGGGTGCCGTACCAACCATTATCGACACAAAGATCGAGAAAAAACGGCAAAAATTAACGTTTGTTGTATGGGAGCCCCTCTTAAATATTTATTTTACTTTAATTTAATTATTTATTTTTGAAGCGAATATAAAACTAAATATTCTGTGAATATTTCAAGCGTCTACTTGTTGCCGTTATTAATATAAAGCAAAATACGGAAAAAATTACGTTTGTTGTATGGGAGCACCCCTTAAATATTTATTTTATTCTTTTTTTAGTATTTGTTTGTTATACATCATCTCTGAAAATATCACGGTTCATGAGATACAGCCTGGTGACAGACAGACATACAGGCACAGACAGACGGACAGACAGACGGACAGTGAAGTCTTAGTAATAGGGTCCCGTTTGGCACCCTTCGGGTACGGAACCCTAAAAAAGATCCTTACGAATTAGAACCTCCTCCTTTTTTGAAATCGGTAAAAATTCTCTTTGCCTCTGTGTTGTTTTCTGGTATACCAGACACAGCAGTCGACAGCAGGTCAATCCGTCAATTTTTGCTACAAAGTTGCCCACGTATATATACAAGTTAATGTGCCGTCGACACAGTACAATAAAAGAATAGTTATTTATTATATTTAGTTTTTGTACATGTAATTTGTTAGGTATGTTATGTTCTAGTCTAGTCTATTTAAATGTAACGTGCGCAATGAAGTTTTTTAATTTTAATTTTATTTATTAAGGCACACCAACAGCACAAACACATTAAAGATTAACTAAACGTAATTAACAGAGGGCTGGCGTTTGTGCCAATTACAGGTGCGCACAGCGCTCACAGGTTCGCACTATTGGCTTATTCTAATAAAGAACAATACTGTTACTACGACTATTATTAGACTTATAAATATTAATATTACAACCTGAAAACTAGCCAAGATCGATTCCAGAAATTTTAGATTTAAAAAACCCTAGTCTATCATAAAATATATCCAGATCAATTCCTTCCAACATTCATTATATGTTTTTAACATTCTATATATGGGAGCATTTTTCTCCATATTGGTTTTTCAGAGGGGTAGAAAGAAAGTGTCCTTATTCAATAATCTACAATTTAGCCTCGGTACTCAAAGGCGAAGGCTACACGTCAATAAATATCGTGATCCGACAGTTTATATTGACGGATCACAATATATATCTTGCGTGTAGCCTTCGCCTAAGAGATATACTTTCTAGTAGGTCCTCGCAAAGCGCTTGGCCATTGATTATCTATCTTATGCAAAAGAATTTACCATAGTAATAATATTCTCTTCGCTGTGGTTAAGAATATATTTACAGTATCTACATATTTACAATGGCCTATATTATACAGAGCTCTAGGTACTTCACATGCACAATTCCTGAAACCCTTTAATTAGAGTTTGAAATTTAAAACAACTTTTCCTTCTACTTTTTTAAGTTGCTTGGCAAGCTTTCTGTATTCAAGCGGCGCTGTTTGAGTAATGCTTAAAACTACATCATTAAAAAGAATGGGCATTCTTATACGCAGGATAATAATTTAACCGGAGGCTAAGGCATTGGTAAAATGCGTCAAGCGGGATAATACAATTGTTTCAAAAATATAAAAAAAAAAACTCTATTGGGGTCTTTCAGGAATTGGGTATTTGACAAAATATCAAATGAGTTACTTTTTAAAATGGATTTTTGTATGAAGATACTGGCTTATGACGTCACATTTCAGAGCACTCTTTATATGTTTAATCTATTTAAAAATTGTTATAACTAGGTAAGTAGTAATTGACTAAAAGAGATACATTTTCCGAGATATTTTGTAAGAGCTACGAAGATTTTTGTATTGGGCCTGGCATAGTTCATAGTGGCGCCCTCTATATTTTTTTCAATATCGTGGAGCATGATGAAACCTAGCTAGATCGATAGAGGACAAAAAAGTAAACAAGAAATTATTAAGGTCACCATGTCCTAAAGTGGCACGTTTAGGAGTTATTGAGCTTTGAAGTTTGTATGAGATTTTTATACAACTTAACTTTTGAATCATTTTTCACTAAATACTGGACTATATGCTTGGCACCTGTGACTCGTTGCCGATTCTTGACTAAATTGCTAAATAAGTCGTAGAAAAAACACCCAGTTTATTATAGATAGATATCTTGATAGAAAATAACTACACTTTGATGGGCAGTTAAATACTCTTCTGTAAGCAGATTTGAACAAATTCGCACATGTCCATTTCGGCGAGGTCCACTTACGAGACTTCGATTACAAAAAAAACATTGTCGAGATAAATCTGCTATTTTTCAAACAATAAACCAATTATTAAGTCAACAAAATGCTTTGATTGAATTTTGGAAAACGAAAAGAAAACGAAACAAATGAGGTACTTACTTTCCAAATATAAATCAATTTTGACAACGTCACTTCAGTAGTTTACCCACTCACCAAAAAGATTAATCTCAAAGAAGTTTGTAATAGGTAGGTACCTCAGTGGGTAGGTCCGTAGGTTCTTTCTTTGCCCAACTGAAGATGAAGGTACCTACCTACCTAATTATTGGATATTGCCTACCTACTACGCTACGTCAGGAAATGGTATTTATGTTAAAAACATGGTTGAACATGGTTTTACACACAGCAGCGGTTTAAGTTTCTAGCGATATGTACCTATCTACATTATTTATAGGTACCTACCTACCACCTAAACCTATCTATATTAATTAAACTGTAGGTTTTATATTGACATGTTTTGAATTTTTATCGAATTGAACGAATTGGATGCATGAATAATACTATAATTTCATGTATTGTATATAAGTAGGTAGGTACCTACTAGACATAGCTACCCAGACTTTAAAAAACATCAAAGTAGGTTTGAATCCCCGAGAAAACTCATATCAAGTGACAAATTCAGTGATGAAACTCAGTTAGTGGAAATTCCATACAAACTTCAAAGCTCAATAACTCCTAAACGTGCCACTTTAGGACATGGTAACTTTAATAATTTCTTGTTTACTTTTTTGTCCTCTATCGATCTAGCTAGGTTTCATCGTGCTCCACGACACAGAAAAAAATATAGAGGGCGCCACTGAGACTATGCCACTAATCTTCGTGGCTCTTTTGTTTTAATCGAGCATATGAAATAATTTATTATTAATAATTATTTCTTTTAATACCGTATTGTTCATTTTCGAGACAAATATGTAGGTACCTATACCAGCCAAAATTTTCTTAAGAACACGACCAACAATATCGGGAAAAACTTATAAGTTTTCTTTCTTGAATTTTATTGTCACCTGAAATAATAATTAGGTCAGGTTATCTACTTGAAATCAGTGCTACTTTTTTCTGGTAAGTCATTAATTTTGTTTTCATGTCTATGATATTGTTGCTTTATAGGAACACAGAGTCGGAGCTAGGCCGGTAATATTTTTTGGGGCCCCTTTTTGTACCTATATTATTACTTGCTTTTCCGGCGAACTTCGTACCGCCACAGAATCCGTTTATACGATTCTTGCACAACGCCATATATTTTTAAAACACAACGTTCGCTTACACATTGCCATCTATTTAAACTTAAAATAAATATTATCCCACGGGAACGCATCACCGGGATAACAAGTATGCAATGTCTCAATTCAGGTTATTAAGTTCATCCTCAATTGTCTATCTGTACGCCAAGTTTCATGTAAATCCGTTCAGCCGTTTTTGCGTGATTGAGTAACAAACATTCAAACCTCCAAACATCTTCATACAATTTCAAATTTATAATATTAGTAGGATTATTATGCGCAATTTTCCAACCAAGAAAAAAATACGGCATGATATAATAAATGCAATTTGTAAACAGTGAGACAAAAATTACTAAATGATTATTAATGGTTAGGTACAATGCGTATACAAATATAAGCGGTCACTAAAATAATTTACCATGCCAGCTTTGAGTTTGCGTTCGGTTTATTTAGGCCTTAAAGAATGTATTTAGGTAAGTGTCTTTTTTTTTACTGTTTACTTAATTTTTTTCCTACAAATAGAACAAAGAACTTACACTGAAAACGAAACGCATGCTTCCAAAAATGTGAAGCTTAACCCATTCGTTGCAGGTTATTTACGTTTTTGGGAACTTATTCCATTTTGTCCATTCGCTCTAATATAATGTCACTCTTATTAAAATGAAGTCATCATTAGATAGTAAGGCGCAGTAAGTACTTCGGTACAATAATAATAAAGTAGGTGGTATGTATCAACAAAATAATATCTAGGTACCAAAAACCATTTTTTTTAAATAAAATGAAACAACATGTTATCATAATAACGCAAAACCTTAACCTTTAATTCATTATCGATAAATTAATCCATTTCCAATAAGAAAATTTTAAAATTATAAAAAAAACATTCATACAATCTTGGAACCTGACGTGGTCAGTATTTTATTTTATTTGGAGAAAAACATACCTACAACTTAAAAAGTTTTAAACGTCGCTTATTAGAATTAGTCTAATTAGTGATAAGTACTGAAGAAACGGTTTTCAGGTTTTGATATTTCAATAATACGTTGTAGGTAAGTCAACATCATCAGCAATAAATTATTAGCGATAAATCGTAAAACATAAAGTGAACGAAAATCTTACTCCTTGTAAGTTATAAAAATAAAAATCTTAAACCGTTTTAAAGGAAGTAAATTAGTTTCACTTCCGGTTTCTACATATTTTGTTCAGCCCTACATGAAAAATATGACATGATACCTAACAGGTCTGAGCCAAAAAGTAACAGCTTCATATACAGCCATTAGTTCACAAGTAGTTTTATTTACGCCAGATAGGTATTCTAGAATTCAAACAATCTAACAATATCATTCTTATTAACGATACGTAATACCTAATTAGGGACTATTTACTTGCAAAAGTAGTCCGGTTTTGTATTGATATTGTGCTGCCACCTTTTAATTAAATTACCGATGACAAAGTAAAAATATAATGCGTACGATTTAACTGAGGAAATGTACATTAATTGTCTTAAAAATGTTCGACATACGTACATTGAAATACCAACCTCGAGTCCAAATAATGATAAATCCAATAAAAACCACTGCAAGACCAATCTGCACAAAACGAGTTCCACTATTCAAACACCACAAAATCACTGTAGGTATCACATTAGATCACTAATTAAATTAGTTATATCAAAGCATGCGCAGTACTGGCAACTTAGAACTTCTGTTGTAAAAAAAATAAATTTAACTTTTTTAAAATTACTACAGTCAAGTTGGGTAACATTGAATTTCCTTGCAACTTTGAATACGTATTGAATTTGGAAAATTGCACACATAAAAACTTCTAAGGTAATAGAAAGACTAACGGTAAAAACCGGCCAAGTGCCAGTTTTTACCGTTAGTCTTTCTATTACCTTAAAAGTTTTTATGTGTGCAATTTTCCAAAGACAATATTTATTCAAAGTTGCAAGGACATTCAATGTTACCCAACTTGACGTTAACTGAGGACGACACTATTCGGGCCTGTTGTTTAGTAAGCGGCTATCTGTCAAGTGTGGTAAATGCACTCCCGCCCCTGCCGTAATTGGCTGTTTGTCTCCTCCAACCCCTGGGTATAAAAAAAACAACATGACATATTGTACGCGGGAAAGCCGCTGTCGACGCGTATCGTCGCATCGAGCGAAAGCATTGTTTTTTCTGCGGCGGGGAAGCGTTTAGTGAGACCCGATACTCTATTTAGATAGGATAATGTGATAATTAATTGGAAGTAACTGTTTTTGTTTTAATCTAGTCGTGGACGTAATAACAAGGTTCATGCTGTGGTTGGATACTTATTATCTACTTTTTAGTTTACCTGTTAATCAAATCAGTTTATAGAGTGGTGCTCTTGACTATACAGTGGACATAATATCAACCTAAGTTACCTGTACCGTAACTGAGTAGAGTTCACGTATGTAAAGATTAATGTGCTGTTTTAATTAATTTCAACGATTAAATCAAGTACAAAATAGATCACCCCATAATATAAATTATATTAAACGATTGTCATGCCGTGGTTGGTGAGTAAAATTTGGAACAATAGATGGCCAGAAAGTGCTACTATCGTCGTTTACATAGCGAGCTCAATAGTCCATGTTTAGCTTCCAGATTTTTCTTATTAAGTTTAGGTAATTCTGCAAGTATTGTTGCAGAAGTTGGATATTATCTACTTTTCAGTTATATTTGATTAGGTACGTTTGCGCTGTCGATGGTCAAAATCAGGAGCCTAGTCTGATTTGATCAACAGGTAAGCTAAAAAGTAGGTACTTAGGTAAAATCCAACCAAAGCATGATTAACAGCAGGATTTTACAGGATTGCGAAAAATCTGCAAGCTCATTGACATAAATTTTATACTGAAAAGCTAAGCTACAGCCCTAGATAAGCTCATATTTCATCGTATCAAAGTTATGATAGTTTTGTTACAAAAATTACAAACCATACCTTTGACCCATTTGTTGTGACTTGTGAGAGCACCTGAACGAAAACATTTCAAAAACCCATTCATCCATTTCGAGATGATCAATTTAGACATGTTTCGTTCACAAATTTTGAACTGTATCAAGCACGTGGGCCACCCATAGCGGCGTTCGCTCATGCGTGCAGCTAGCACGTCGGGCACTGGAGTCAGGCTGTCTGACTGAAGGTGTCTGTTGGAAAAAAAAAACGTTACAAAAAGATTAACATTCAGTAAAGCTGCAGATAAAGGGTTAAATGTCTGGTTGTGTAGCACGAAAGAATAACACTGGAATAACGAAATATTATTGAGAATTATTAAATGATTTTATTATATACATACATAGGTTTTTAGTATATTTTAATGCAATAACTTTTACATACTTTAAAAACAAATAGGTATATATTTTGTGCCGGATATTTTGACGTTCAAACGATGTAGGTACTCGGAGTAAACAAACACGATTCTAGAGACGGCGCAAAGTTACCTATATGTATACATATAAGATATGTCTTACCCCCGGTTTCTTGTACACTATCAGTAAATCTTCTGTTAGCTGTTAAATTGCATAAAAATAAGTTAACAAGCTGTTAATTTACTGTAAACAGCTGCCAGTGGTTTTTTTTGTATGCAGTATGGTCAATTGACAGCTGTTAACAGTAGATTAACAGCGTGTTAGTGTACGAGAAACTGGGGGTTAGTGTAGGAGAAACCGGGGGTTAATGTATTCTTTCTATCAACAATCGTCAATATGGAAAGGTGTAACGTGCACTGCACTGTTTGCAATCCTTTCACTCTCAGGCCAACTTTTGAACTTCGAAGCCAAGAGTCGAAGCCAAACAACTTGTCACCCAATGCACCGATTGACAACGGATGCACAAAAAATATTTAAAAAATTCACGCAGCGTGCGAACTTTTTTACATTGGCATCTTGGCTTACCATGAGTAGTGCTAAAGACAGACATTGTGTCGGTATTTCGTCATATTTACGAAATCTAAGTAACTTATAGAAAAATAAGTAACTTATTACATAATAAATAATAAGTAAGTTGTAGAAGTCTAAAGCAACATTACTTTTTGATAGGTTATATTAGGGAAAGTAGCAGTGGTAGAGAAAAATCTTCATCATGATTATCCTTACTAATACTCGTATCATAAACGCGAAAGTTTGTATGTATGAATGGATGTTTGTTACTCTTTCACGCAAAAACGGCTGAACGGATCTGGATGAAATTTTGCACAGATATAGATTATAGTCTGGATTAGCACATAGGCTATCCCGGAAAAATTCACATCAAAATTACCACGCGAGCAAAGTCGCGGGCAACAGCTAGTTTTGAAATATATTGTTGTCAACTGCGCATGCTGCAATCATTCTTAAGGGCTAATATTTTATTACTTTTCTGTGTATAATCTACCTACATTATGTTCATTATATTTTTTTATTGAAAATGTTTATCCTAAGTATTGCAGTTGATAAATTTGTTGAATGCCGAGCAAATCTGTAAATTATGTAAACAGTAACACTTAATTAAACAATGTATTTAAATATTCTATCTATCTATCTTTCAACACCTAGTTTATTTAATTAAGGCAGATTTTATTTTTATTTTATTTTATTTGGGATAACAAACAGTCAGTAATTAGAGAATAGACAAAAGTAATAGTAAATATATCACCCACGACAGTATCCTCGGCTTACTTAAATACAGTGTTGCTGCTTGTGCTATGGAAAATACGAGAAGCGAGAAAAACTAAAATGACCAAACTAAAACTAAGATCATTTTGAATAAATGAACTAGGTGTTGAAAGCTCCAAGGCCATATTATGAAATATCTACAATTCATGGTAGCTATGACAATTCGATGTACATTACAAAGCTGATTAAACTACGGAGTAGGAATTTAAGACTCGGCTGCGCAATATAGAAATCGAATTGTTTAAATAAACTATTAATGGTAAGTAGTTCTGCAAAATAGAGCCTTGTAGGTTTCCATATATTTTTATTTATTTATTTATTCAAAAAAATAAAAAAAATCTAGTGTAGTACACAATTTCGCCAAACTGTGTTAGTAGTTTGTTGGTGGGGCGCTCTATCTCTATATATTATTTACTTATATTATACCTATACTATTCTTAAACATAAACAACGTTAAATTCATTCGGCTGCAGTCCATACGGAAACAAACCGTTTAGGTATTTGTGCTAGATTTTTTTTTAGGTTATTATATAAATCATGTAAGCAGTTAGTAAAGCTGTAGTTTTATAAAACGCGGCCCAGATGATCCACCCTAGAACCAAGAAGCATCCCTTATCAACCGCACATCTTTCTCACAGTGCACCCCTCCCAGTAAGTTACACCGTGTGAATTGGGCAAAAACAAGCCCGGGACTGCGCGATGGCTATAGCTGGCTTGCGTGCCCAGCGTCCACTCGGCTCAGTGGGCAGAAGTGCCTCCTGGCCTGACTGCCTTGGTGGTCTCGCCCTCCCACAAACGAACGTGTACTAGGTCGTTTTCGTTGCTTCAACCTGCCTAGTGATAGGAACGCAGTTTTTGCGTGTCTTGAAAGTCGAAATGAAATTACTCTCCTTTGTTTGCTGAGAGAATCAATCGAATCGAGAGTTGACATTTTTTTACACAGTTATACATCTGTTTTTTGGGGTTCCGTACCCGAACCCCATGGGGGTCCGTCGGTCCGTCTGTCACCAGGCTGTATCTCATGAACCATGATAGTTAGACAGTTGAAATTTAGACAGTTGACGTAGACGCTTGAAATATTCAAAAGCTATATAGCTAATGGTACGGAACCCTTTTTGCGCGAGTCCGACTCGCACTTGGCCGGTTTTTTAATATTAATATTAAGTATTTTAGAATAATTTTTTACTGACGTCTGAGATCAAACGCAGATTACATTACAAGTATTTGCTTGCGGGGCGTTATGAAGTTCACGAGCGAGCGCCGAGAAAAAGGAATCATGTCTTCGATTACACATTGTTTTTGCAAAAAGTGGCTTAGAAATTGCCTAAGCGATCCTTTGCCAAAGCATAGATACTTTGCTAACAAACTGTTACGCAGTTTGGCTGTTATAAAGATTTAAAATCTTTCAAATAAAATAAAAACATATAATAAGTATATGTAAAATAAGGTTCATTTTTTTTCTTTTTGGGCCTATTGAACCTCAATGCAGCCTCTTACTTTTAACCGACTTCAAAAAAGGAGTATGTTTTTTTTTAAATATTTTTTTGGCTATGTTCTCGCATAACTCCACGAGATCTTAACCGATTTCGACAATTTTTTTTGTTCGAATAGGTATAACGTCTTATTGGTTCCATTTTAATTTGGTGAATATCTGATGAAAACTTTCAGAGATGGAGAACGGGACTCTTCAATGGACAGCAGTAAATAAGGCCTAATGGGGCCCATCCTTTAGTAATATTCGTAGAGTAAATTGGTTTCTGGTTTTGTCTCAAATTAATTTTCTGTTACAGCTGTTCGACTCTGAAACGCCCTTCCTGAAAGCATTCGTAAAGCCCCATCTCGGAATGCTTTCAAAGTCCTTGTCCGCAAACACTTTCTCGACATGTGTTACCCCGAGCCCCCCTGAGCCCTCGCGAGGAGGATCTCGGCTGTATAATTGCAATCTCACTACTATCTTTCTTCCTTACATATTTATATCTACTTATGTTGCTACAGTTTATATGTGTATATTATATATATTATATGTTTATTTATATTATGTATTATATGTTTATAGTATAAATATTTAATTATTTATTGTTGAGTATTCGTCTTCTTATGTAATTTTAGTTAAAGTTATTCGTTTTATCCATCTACTTCGTATGCCTACCAGTTAATTTCTTGCACCTCCTGTGGTTGACTGGTAGAAAATGCTTATAGCATTAAGTCCGCCACATTGCCATTGTATTTTTTTACTTATGTGCAATAAACGTATTAATAATAATAATAAATTATGGTTATAAGAGACATGTTTATTTTTCTCCCGCTCCCCGACTGAAAATAGAAAAATAAAATTTTTTTGAAAATAAAATATACGTTCCGGTCATGACACTGGGCACCGACTACAAATTATACTTCTACAATACCTACATGTATCATCATCATGCCCACTGCAGGACATAAGCCTCCTTCGCATACTGCGATCGCCAAACCGCCTGCTAAGCGTGGCGATTATGACAAAACCCTACATGTATACATACTTCTAATTTAAAGGTACCTATTCGTTTAAATTATTTGTAAGTTTTTAGAGTGTTCTGAAGGCGGTTTTTATTTTTTATTTAAATAAACTTAGCAATTATAAAGGGTCTAAACTCATTCGTGCAAAGGATCGAAACACTAACTCCATCCACGCCTTATGTCCTGGCCTGCATTACAAGCCAGCAGGGTTTCCTTAAGCCCACCGATACGACCGATCGCAATTACAAATTAATGCCTCTGCATAACTTGACTGGCAACACTGCTTCCTTCCTATCAGCGACAGATTAGCCGCGCCATTTAACCCATCGATCCGTTCACCTGTCTGAAAGCCGATCGGTCGGAAACGGGGAAACGGAAGTGTCGGGTGACTGTAACCGGACTCAGGGATGTCTGGTCGCGAGGGTTTGGCAGTCCAAACGGTTGGGATCAATAAGTGACTGGTCGAAGGGTAAGGGTAAGAGTGGTACCCCCCGGTTATCCCTCTCGGAGTAAAAGCGCGAGGATATGTGTTGCCTTACATGTGATGAAGACAATACGAGCGGCAGAATCCATAGTTATCCGTGAATCCATAAATTATTGACTAATAAGTTTTGAATTACCTATTTCCGTTAAAGTTAAAGTGAGATAAGATAAGCAGGTATATTCTTTATCGTACACCAGGATTTAGCACCAGTGGCAAACTTTGGTCCAAAGAGTATGTAATCACTACGTTATAAGAGTCGGCACTTGCTAACAACACGTTTTCAAAATTATGAACGTAGTTTGTACCAACCTAACAAAAAATAGTATAATACCAACATGAGAATGAAATTGCAAAACATTAGTGATGGACTGCTTATCGATATCGATAAAAAAAATTCGAGACCTCTCCCCTTACCTCATTTTCATGCTTTGAAAATTAAAGTAGGCGATAAATCCCAACACAGTAGGTCAACTCAATTATTTCGAGTATGACATGGTGTGAATGGATTATCGCTTACTTTCATAATGAAAAAGGCATTTTTTAAATCAAATCATTTATTTAGCATCAGGTGTAGAAAACAATGTCACCAATGCGTCACGTCGCTATCAAAACTTTGCACTTTGCACTTTGGTCGAATTTCAGATCTTTGGAGTCTGCAACAAACAAAACAATAAGTCAAAAAATATATTATCTATACCGCAAAATTCAGCAAAATAAAACAACATAAATCATTTCTGTTCTTGCTGTGTGGTGTTCGACGTTTAAAATTAAGTAGTTGTGATCAATTTTAGACAGCATGTAGAAATATCTGGCAGAAATCAATCGTCCAAAATATCGATAAAAAAAAAGTACCACATGGGTACCGCACTACAACCGGCGTTAATTTAAATTTGTCAAAATCGTAAATTGTTCTAAATAATTCAGTTGTTTTATCCAAGCGCATTAAATAAATATCAAAATTTGCGTACATTTATTATGATAAACTTGCTAATTTTGGTCAGAGTGTAGCAAAGGGTGGCCCATATATAGGACTTAGAAAAATTTTAATTTTTTTTTTTGCTCGTTTTTACTTCTTTTTTGATCAGAACATTAAAGAATATGTAAAAATAAGCATCTTTTACTGGAACTTTTTTTCTCTAAATTGAGAAATGCCCGAAATATAGCGACACAAAGTTTTATAAATTTCAACACTTAAAGTATAATTTGACCAAATGAATAAAATGCGAAATGTAAACTAGAACAAAAATTTTTTTGTTTGACTCAAAACTAAGTTTTTTAGTGAAATATTTTTTTTCGCTTTTATATAAAAAAAAGAACTAACACCGAACCTATTTTTGCTTTTGTGTATTGACCTAACAACCAAATTTTAAACACACTTTTTACACCAAAAAAAATTTTGGTCAAAATTTTTCTAAGTCCCAGGTACGGCCACCCTTTCCTACACCCCAACCCTAATTTTACCTGTTTGGCTCCAGTGGATATCTGGTTAAGAATATGCCAGACGTACATTAATTTCTGACTCTTCTAATGCCACAAATTTCACATTTCCTCAATGCTTTTCCTCCCATATTTATTGTTTAATCACTTTTCACGCACTACACCTATTGCTAAAGTTAAAATAAATAAAATAATGCCACACAAAAACGACAAACGAACAAAATTACCGGCCATTTGCAAAATACGTAATACCAACATTACCAACATTAGATTTAACATATAACCCGACTTAATTTTAAATCATGATACATCTACGTGATTCACTGCGGAGTTAATGCCTTTTGTTTTAGCAGGATTATATTTTTTGTTTCAATGTTGGCACAAAGTACGTTCATAATATTTTTTGTATGGAGTGACGAGGGCCTGCTTTGGTCTTTGCCTACCCTTCCGGGATACAGGAGTGAGTTTTTTTTTTAAATTTAGTTTAACGGCTTTGGGTACAAGCCCTTTTAAGCCTTGCTTCACTTTAATATTATTATTCACTATATTTTTTTAACAGTGTTTGTGATAAATTTATAAAGAGTTTTAAAGTAAACTTTATTGGATGAATGTATTATGTATACCTACCAGGAAAAAACAAAAATAAAAGTCGTGACCTCATTGCTAATAGCATTTATTTCGGACAACTTGATAATGGCGAATGAGGGTAATAAATAAATAAATAATCTCCAGAATAAGTCCAATACAAATTACAATAGAAGAAAATAATTATTTTCATTTGTAATCAGAATCACATAAATAAAAAAGTAATTTAATAATTTGCTACTTTATCAGCCCCCTCTAAATAAACAAACACCAAACTCTATTGAAGACAAATACCCGTTAAATGAAATATTTTGTGCAATAAAATCTTTGGCGCAACTTTGACCTTTATATCTTCTAGGATAAGAATATGGAGGGCTGCTTTTTTTGGGTCTGATAGACCCACTTGTCTTTTAGCCGCAGGACAAACACAGGTGTGACTAGGGATGTTTCGTTGCCGCACAAATCACACGATTGGCTGAACAATCAAATGTTTACTGTTGGCATTGAATTTTAACTGTTGGCTTTACATTAAATGTTCGGAGGGTGATCATTTTATTTGTTGATCGATATCGTACCTGTATCTGGTAAAAAGTGAGCTTTGATATCAGTCTGGGAAAATCTTTGAAATGGGTAACCCTTTCTGGGAAAATCTTTGAAAAATGCTTGGTTTTCGCAGTCGTTAAGCACTTTGTTAAGTTAAGAGAATCTGTAAATCAAAAGCGGAATCTGTAGGCACTGCCTAGGTAAGTTCCTATACCTACTACAGTAATCAAATTGAGTTCTTACAGTATCTACAAGTAGCTAAAGCGAAAAAATGTCTCTATTAAAAATATAAATTGTTGGTTGTTTTGCCGAAAGTTATCAAGACCTTTGCAAACCTACTTCCGAACTTTATAATTGTGAATAAAATAGGTACAGTCGACATTACTTTGAACTTCGTGAACCTATAGGAAGTTTGCCCCCCCCCCCTACTCTTGTTGAATTTAATCCCTCACATTTTAATATAATTGGACATTGTACACATTGCATAATTGGACAATGGACAAAAATTTGCGCTACTAATATATTTTTTATCTAAGTTTGGCTCCCCTTACCTCTCTCAGCCCTGTACGCTTTCTCCTCTGAATATCGGCATCATACGAGTATCAGCGCTGGAGTTTCTCCAAACTTCCAGCAGGAAGGACTGAGCACCTCTGAGCCGGAGCAAATGGGCATTTTTCACGCTCAAGTCTTATCATATTTACTTATCATCTTATTACAGCAAGGGCTTTTGAGTACTTATGTTGCGTGCGTGCGTGCGTGCGTGTTTGTGTGCGTGTCTATGTGCGTGTGTGTGTGTAATGATTAACCATCTATCTATCTATCTTGATTTTTTGTTAATAAACTCACGCCTTTATCCTGGAAGGGTAGTCAGAGACTAGCATCTGCCACGAGTAGCTTACCTACTTACAGTGGAAAGTAGCGATATTTGCTGTCGACTATTCTTCAGTTTTACTCAGGTAAAACTTGCCCTTATGAAACACCCAAGAATTCTCAAAGCAAGTGTGTTGTTTGCTTCCAACTTTAATTTACCTTACGGGTCTTTGCCCTTTGTCTTGGAAGCCGTTTGAAGTTTACGAGGTAACTTCTAATGGAATTTAGAAGACACGAATAATTTTGATAGGTGCCAATCTATGAAATACTAGCTTTAGTTAAAGATACCTACCTATAACTACATATCTGTTGCAAATTTACCCGTAACGTAACCAAGTAGAGTGCTGCATGTGTGATGATTGAGCTACGAAGATTTTTGTATGGGGCCTGGCATAGTTCATAGTGGCGCCCTCTATATTTTTTCAATATCGTGGAGCATGATGAAACCTAGCTAGATCGATAGAGGACAAAAAAGTAAACAAGAAATTATTAAGGTCACCATGTCCTAAAGTGGCACGTTTAGGAGTTATTGAGCTTTGAAGTTTGTATGAGATTTTTATAAAACTTAACTTTTGAATCATTTTTCACTAAATACTGGACTATATGCTTGGCACCTGTGACTCGTTGCCGATTCTTGACTAAATTGCTAAATAAGTCGTAGAAAAAACACCCAGTTTATTATAGATAGATATCTTGATAGAAAATAACTACACTTTGATGGGCAGTTAAATACTCTTCTGTAAGCAGATTTGAACAAATTCGCACATGTCCATTTCGGCGAGGTCCACTTACGAGACTTCGATTACAAAAAAAACATTGTCGAGATAAATCTGCCATTTTTCAAACAATAAACCAATTACTGAGTCAACAAAATGCTTTGATTGAATTTTGGAAAATGAAAAAAAAAACGAAACAAATGAGGTACTTACTTTCCAAATATAAATCAATGTTGACAACGTCACTTCAGTAGTTTACCCACTCACCAAAAAGATTAATCTCAAAGAAGTTTGTAATAGGTAGGTACCTCAGTGGGTAGGTCCGTAGGTTCTTTCTTTGCCCAACTGAAGATGAAGGTACCTACCTACCTAATTATTGGATATTGCCTACCTACTACGCTACGTCAGGAAATGGTATTTATGTTAAAAACATGGTTGAACATGGTTTTACACACAGCAGCGGTTTAAGTTTCTAGCGATATGTACCTATCTACATTATTTATAGGTACCTACCTACCACCTAAACCTATCTATATTAATTAAACTGTAGGTTTTATATTGACATGTTTTGAATTTTAATCGAATTGAACGAATTGGATGCATGAATAATACTATAATTTCATGTATATAAGTAGGTAGGTACCTACTAGACATAGCTACCCAGACTTTAAAAAACATCAAAGTAGGTTTGAATCCCCGAGAAAACTTATATCAAGTGACAAATTCAGTGATGAAACTCAGTTAATGGAAATTCCATACAAACTTCAAAGCTCAATAACTCCTAAACGTGCCACTTTAGGACATGGTGACTTTAATAATTTCTTGTTTACTTTTTTGTCCTCTATCGATCTAGCTAGGTTTTATCGTGCTCCACGACATTGAAAAAAATATAGAGGGCGCCACTGAGACTATGCCACTAATCTTCGTGGCTCTTTCTTGGTTTATCTAACCCGTGCGGCCTACTTTGGTTAGGTCAATATGAGGATCAGAGGGTCCTCTTTTACTAGAATTAGAATAATAATAAGTATCTACTTACTTGCAATCTAATAACATTGCATCTTTGTTATTGTACTACTGCATCTCTATTAGCTTTTTTTTTTATTTTGGTTTCACATAACAAACCAACCAAAGTGGGTCGCGAATTCCTATAGAACTAGAGAGTTCATTATATCGACTGTGGTTTTACCAAGCGCTAGATAGGTAAACCGATACGGAGGGCCCAATCGGAAACGTAAATAAACGATAAAATGAATGTAATTCAATATTATATTGCGGATTCACAACTTATCTCTACTTTGTTTCAATAATCGTGAAATGTAGATAAATGAATCGAACCGAGATCGCGTGGCGGTCACGTGCCGATTCCCGCCAAGCCACTGACAGTAGTTTTTTTTTCATGCATGCGGCGTTCCCCTGGGGCTCCGAATAGGAAGGTAATCTGCAGAGTGATGATTAGGTATAATTTTCAGATTTGTCGTACGTCGGTTTATCCTGTAAATATGGAGGTTGGGTGTAAAAATTATAGCTCAAGGGGCATTAATATGAATTGCTAAAAACTTTGAAGACCGTGTGAAATGGCGAACTAATATATAAGTGTGCATAAGTAGCACGGCTACTCGAGTCGCAAGTATTAAATGTCAAAAGTCGCGACTTTCTAGTAGATAATTCAAAACAACTCAAATTCTGACATTTGAGCGCCAGAAAACACGTGACTCATGCTGCATGGTACGATGGCACGAGCCACGTGTTTGGTGGCGCTAAAAATGTCAGAATTTGACAGTTATTGTACTGGAAAGTCGCGACTTTTGACATTAAAATCGCGTGACTAGCGTCGCCGTACTACCCACTAGTTCGTACGTGGCTTATTTTAAACAGTGTTACATTACGGGCGAAAAATGTAAAGGTTGACCTACTGGCTGTTCTTATAATATTATGATCAGACTACAACAAACTTTACAAATTTACGTTTCAGTGAAGAAAGTGTAAGCTATCACCCAGTACAGACAGCGATGCTTGAAACTAACTCGGTACATGTCCTTATACGCTGCTAATGCTAATGAACTCTTCTGCAACCTTAAAACTTTTCCGTGACTGGGACTTTGGCAATAATTTTAATTTTATAAGAGAGAAAGAATCACACACAACGTATTCTTCATACATACTTTTATATACACACATAAACTTAGGACTCTGGATCGGGATCCAGATATAATTTATCTAGGTAGGTACCTATATAAAAAACACGATTCCTATAAAACACTCTTCAAAGTAAGTACATTTAAAAAATATTCTTGGGTAAACGGAAATGCCGTTAATAACCGAATTTGAGAAGTTTTCTAAAGGGAAATGTTTTTTTGTAAGTAATACTGTTAATACAGTACCTAACCATGTAAGCAACAAATCCTCATTAAAATAAATAAAATAAAAATAAAATAAATTTTTTTGCTTAGAACGGGGCACATTATGATGACATGTTATTTATGTTCTAACACGCAAATATGTAATTAAAATTTATTTATGTAATTAAAATGTCAAAATACCACTATGAAATACAAATGTCACATTTACTGTCAGATACTAAATCTACGATGTTGATACAATACAATGTCCAAGTTAATAATTGATATGTCAGTTGCATTGAGTTAAGTAAAATAGATTAAAATTAAAAATTTATAATAGCTGAAATGTCACTTTACTTAACTTTATCTCAGGAGTTCATTTAGGGAATAATAGCACTTTTGACACAGCTAATTATATAGCTCTCTCTTGAACATCGTCCATCTTAATTTTAGAAATTCAACCGGTATTTTATTATCAACTCTTACAAGCATAAATCCGCAATTTCTAAGGTGCAAAGTTGTTTTAGATGCTGGTAATATCAATTAATCTTCATATAGCTGTTTTTTTGTTGTGAATAAGTTTTAATTTTTTATTACAAAACAAGCTGCCTCAAAGATATAAATACAAGCAAGGTACGGTAAGTTGTATTTCTTAAAAAGCGGTTTGCAAGAGTCTAGTGGTTTAGCGGCCGCGATGGCACGTATACATCTTTTCTGTATTATAAATGCTCTGATCGACTCCGTAGAGCTACCCCATAAGATCAAGCCATAATTATGGGAGCCACACATTCATGATATGTAAGAATTGCAGGTTTTCTGTCAGCTATATTATTTAGCATATTAAGTTTTTTTTTTAATGATAAATTTTGCTATTTACTTTGCTAATAACCTGACCTATATGTCGTGACCAATTCTGGTTTTCGTCAATATTAATGCCTAAGAATTTTGCACACGATTTTCTTTCTATTTCTTAATTTTCACATTTCAGTTTTAAGTCAATCTGTCTCATTTTTATATTTTTATACTTTGTTTTACTAGGGTTTATTTGCAAATGGTTTCTGTCTACCCCACTGTGTTCTGAGGTCTACCCAAAATTTAAAAATAAAAATATTTCATAATATTATTATAATATTTTCATTATTTATGTTTATTTTTATTTTAGAAATAAATACTTGTTCTTCAAAATTTACAGTTTAGTAAGGTATTATTAAAGATATGTAGTAGCATTTGTACAAGTGAACTTTTTGCTATGCAATTTTCAGCTAAAGCACTGCAGCATTAAAATTTAACATGTGATATGTTTGGCGTGATTTCGAAGTTTTACCACATTATACATATTTTTTGTATTAACATTTACCTACCTACTTAGAACCTATTATTTTCGGATATAATATATTTACTTAATACATATAATACGGGGATTTCATTACACCTACAATTTTGAAAACAACGATACAACAATGAGACACTTATTTACAATCTTTGAATCTTTGCACCCCTCCACTTTTTTGGTAGTACATGGTAATACAAAAGGATTTTCACAAACCCTGTATGAAACGTGTCGTCACAGTACAAATAAAGAGTGTCGTTCTAGAGAGCTTTGTACTCCGTTCAATCAGGACCGAGTTTGAATTGAATGGCGAAACTAGGGATAAGCTTTCAGCCAAACACAAAGCTAGAATATTTTTAATTTTCCGCCGAACCGGGAAGCCCCACGCCACTGAAGCCTCACAAATCGACGATCGATCTAGCAGGGCCGTCGGACTTTCGGCGTTCTTTGTGGGCCCTATTACGATACCTCCGATACTTAAAAAAGAAATAGGCACTTACTCCTTGTGAAAATAAGCTCGCCTTTCTACGATTTCATTATTGTTACATACACCCTAAATGTTTCATGTGCAATAAAGTATAATTAATTATCTACTTAAAAATATGTATGGTTAAAAACCATGATGGAGGCCTTGCCCTGCAGTGGGCGTCAAATGGCTGATGATGATGATGTATTCCGCACATTTCTACCTCTAAGGCCACCTTGCACTTCTTCATAAAATTTCATTTAAATAACTGACTGCCTCGTCAATCTGGCGGTTTTGCCTCTGACTACTGTGCCGGGGTTTTGCGCTCGATTCCCACTAAGTGCTGCTGTACCATGGCCTCAGTCTGGATGTATTTCCATATTTGTGATGTCCTTGCCTGGTTGCCGCAGCATAGGGTATCCTAGTTTGGGACCAGGACAAGTGATCGTGTTGTGTGGAAGTTATGTGGGAGTTATAATTATTTAAATTGAATTTTGTAAACAGAGTTCTAGTTCAATACCACTTAACAAGTAGAATAACTAATTTTACTAATCGCCTACGGGAAAAGTAGGCATTTTCGAAACGCAATCAAATTATCACAACGTGTTAGTGATATCACCAACAAATTCAGTAATAATAATTTTGGGATATTTTTTACTATCCAAAACTCAGTACATAATTAGTTTTTTAGGGTTCCGTACCCGAAGGGTGCCAAACGGGACCCTATTACTAAGACTTCACTGTCTGTCCGTCTGTCTGTCTGTCTGTCTGTCACCAGGCTGCATCTCATGAACCGTGATAGCTTGGCAGTTGAAGTTTTCACAGATGATGTATTTCTGTTGTTCGCTATAACAACAAATACTAAAAACGAAATAAAATAAATATTTAAGGGGGCTTCCATACAACAAACGTGATTTTTCGCCGTTATTTCCCGATGTTTGTGTCTAATGTTGTATAGATAATGGTACGGAACCCTTTGTGCACGAGTCCGATTCGCATTTGGCCGGTTTTATTAGACTCATGTTCGCAATAACTTTTTTTATGCAGTAAAGTTTAAAAAAAGAAAAATAACGATTGATAAAATAATGAAGATAAGATATTTTAAAAGTAATATTCGTCTATCAACTATCAGTGTAAAATGTATTTTATAACACCTGTTTTAGGGGTATGGTAAGAGAACCCAGCCTAAGTGCCAGGAAAGATTCAATGAGCAAAGTAAATAAAATTATTATAGTTTATAATCTTTTACTTATACTTACTATATTTTTTATCACGTAAATAAAACATTGTGTGCTGTTTCTTGAAAATTATAAATTTTCATAATTTTATTTTGGTTTTAAAATATAAATATGTTATATACATACATATTTTTTGATTTTTCATTTTTATCCTACGCATTTTATCTTAAAATAAACATATTTTTGGGGCTCCTTTCGGTGAGCCCCGGGACTTCAGTTCTGAATCCGTCCCTGCTGGTTATTGTATCCTATTCCATCGATCGTAATGGCAAGCTTGCAATAGGCCCTTTTGGGTTATTCAAGCTTTGAGCTTTTAGTTCGATGTAATTAATTAAAAGACTGGGTGCTGGGTGTAATGTCTGAGATGGACGGTGGACTGGAGGAAGTAGGCTTTTTAGGGTTCCGTAGCTCAATAGGAAAAAAGGAAGTCCGTCCGTTCCGTCTGTCTATTGAGACCCTTTGTTTCAGTAACGCGTGAAAGTATCGAAGTGAAATTAAAACCATATACTCAATCTACAGTCTCCTGAAGATGTGAAAAATCAAACTTCTAAGTTTAAACGTAAAAAAAAACCAGCCAAGTGCGAGTCGGACTCGCGCACGAAGGGTTCCGTACCAATATCTATACAAAATTAGACACAAAGATAAAAAACAGCAAAAAAAAGTCACGTTTCTCGTATGGGAGCCCCTCTTAAATAATTATTTTTTTATAATTATACCAATAACTATTTACATTTACAAACATATCATTAAAAATAACTAAACATAGAAAACTGCGCCCAGATCGCCGCCTCTGGGAAGGGTACCCAGTTATTTTTTTTTTGTTTTTAGTATTTGTTGCTATAGCGGCAACAGAAATACACAATCTATGAAAGATAAGATAAGATAAGATAAGATAAGATAAGATATTTGTTTATTTTCTGTCCACAAATTACATTCACACCCGAAAACAACATTGAATAGGTAAATGATACAGAGCAAAGGAATGTACTATTTGTGGAAAGACTGGAGCCTAAACTAGATCAAAAGATCTGTATCTTAGGTTTCCAGGCCTCCCGTATTACAAAGGATTGGTATCATATTCGTAGCGTCATCAGCATAAGGTACACGGTATTATTACGTTACGGTTAAAAAAAAATGACAGATGTTATAAAGTAAGGTAAGATGTATGTATGTATATATGTATGTGTGTCTCTGCTCAGCCCTACGACCGGAGTCTTGGGTTCGGGTTTCAGCCACTAAGCAGAGGGTGTGTGAATGTATGTGAGGAATGTATTTTTCTGAAAGAAGATTTTGATTAGTATACATCATACTGGAATGAAAGTGGCTGAGAAAGTCTAGAGTTATACGCATATGTAATTATGCAAGTAAAATCGGCAGGTATTAGATCTCAATTTCCAGAAGCTTTTCTGTTTTCTGTTTTCTGTGAAAATTTCAACTCTAGCTATCACGGTTCTTGAGATACAGCCTGGTGACAGACAGACGGACTAACGGACGGACGGACTGACGGACAGACTGACAGCGAAGTCTTAGTAATAGGGTCCCGTTTTTACACTTTGGGTACGGAACTCTAAAAAGTAACGACCGGTTATTCCGCAAAAAACGTTAGCTATATTTCGACGATCAAGAGAATCAAAATTTATAGGAGAGGTACATTCTGTTGACCTAGAACTATGAAATTCGGCAAGTACATACATAATATCGTCTTGTACTTCAACATACATACATACATAAACTCACGCCTGTATCCCAGAGGGGTAGGCAGAGACCAGGGACTGCCACTTGCCACGATTCTGACAGATCACTTTCGCTTCCTCAACAGTCAAAATACAGGAAAAAATCTGAAAACTATTTGTACTATTTGTAATTAAATCATAAAAAATTGTCTTTGAAGTTCGGGAAAAGCTCGGAAAAAAACTGCGAGACTCGATTCCTGAACTATTTATAATATGTGAGTACGCGAGTACGACTCGCACTTGGCCGGTTTTTTTTATTTAGCTCTTAGTATTTTCTTCGTGTACAATCGTCAACATCAAATCAATCTTGGGTAAACTTTTCTCCCCCCTCCGGCAGATTTAAGCACGTGCATATCGACATTATTGGCCCCCTGCTCTCCTCAGAGGGTTCGGAGGAGCGCAAGGGGCACGATTCGGTGTGCCCACGACGGTCACTACAGACCAAGGACGTCGATTCTCGACTTGGAGGCCACCAAACGCGTGAGAAGTACTAGCTTCCATCCGCAAGCTAATGGCATATTTTCACCGCCAACTAAGAAGGCTGCTCTCATATGCCATAACGATACGTGGCGTAGACCCTTGCCCTTAGTTTTATTAGGCATTGGGTCAGCGCTCAAGGACGACTTAAACTGCTCTTCTGCCGACCTAGTCTATGGAGAGCTGCTACGATTACCAGGAGGGTTCTATACCTAGCGACTCTCCTCAATCTGTCAGTGACGACCACACCACTGACGAATTTGTCACTCGACTCAAACGTGCGATGGCTGCTATGCGTCAAGTACAGACGATATAGGGATACTTGGCGTCAAGTCCCTGTAACCTGCGCAGCACGCCACGCGCAGCCCAAATCTTTTATTTGTAAGAAGTTCGTTAAAGGTGTTTGTAATATAAATGTAAATATGTAACACTATATTGTGCGAATAATTAATTGATCACATACAACAGTAGGTATAGGGGCCATGGAGCCCTCGGAACATTGTTATAAAGACATTCTAACTAACTTCAATCCACATTACCACATTTAATTTTCTACTTTTTCTCCTCCCTTAATCTACTTTCTACCATCCTTATTAATATTGTCCTGTGGTAACATTGATTTTCATGCTGGGGTTATAAGTTAAATATTCTTCTACCACTTTGTAGAAAATTTTGCACATAGATTTATTATCAGCCACGGCAGCTGATAAGAAATATATTTACGTTATACTTATAAAAACACAATTCCTTAAAACACTCCCCAGAGGCAGTTTAAATTATCTGTGGTTACGTCTTTCCCTTTACCGCAGACTTCTTAAACTGCCTCTGAGGAGAGTTTTAGTGAATCGAGTTTTTGTAAATAAGATCGTTAATGTTTTTCCTCTCATAGTCGTCGAGGTAGGCTCGGGGTCGCCTTTCCCATCCCTATATCGTCTGTGCCTTTCCCTGCCTGAAAAGAGGCGAGCTCATCTTCGTCCTCTTCGATTTCAGTCTCGCTGCTGCCATGTTCTGAATTTGGCAGCGGCGCCAACTGTCTGTTGGAGACCGTGGTCTCCCGACCATCCGGTAATTGAACATAGGAGTATGATGGGTTGACCTCTACAAGTTCAACTTCTTCTACTATCGGTTCGTATTTTGAATTTCGAACATTCCGCTTAGAGCATGCTTGTGCCATAATTTTAAGTTACCACCTACATAATTTGTAATTACCATGCTTTAGCAAATAAATATTCTTATTCTTATAAGGACAGGCCCCAGAGACAGTAGCCACGTTGAGAGGGACTGTACGTTTGGTGACCTTCGTGGGTGGCAGAAGAGTTTTTCTAGTGGCCTAGTGTTGGTAGCCAGCAGCGAATGGATTGCATCGAGCGCCACAGGAAGGACTTGTTGCCAATGCGCAGTGGCAATGCCATGAGAATTTAGTGAAAGTTGTACAGAGTCGCCATAGCGTACCATTAAACCGCTCTACCTAGGATTGCCAACCCTACTATATTAGGGGCTCAAATACTATATTTCTAAAAAAAATATATAGTAGGCGATACTACTATATCTTGCGTAAAGCGGAACTAGCCTTAAACTTTTTCTAAAGCTCGCTCTTCAAGTCTAAGTCTGTGAATCGCGCGGCACGACTGCCACTATTTTGTACAATTTTTTAACATAATTTTGCCATCAACTATATTTTTAGAGGTAATAGCTTCGAAAATACTATATTTGTTAGAAAAAAAGTTGGCAATAGCTTCGAAAATACTATATTTGTTAGAAAAAAAGTTGGCAACGCTCTCTACCTGACCGTTCCCTTGCGTATTATATGGCGTGGTGCTACTGCAGGCAATGCCGAGCGATAGTAAGAATTGTTTAAGCTCACCCGACATAAATGAAGACCCTCTGTCCGAATGTATGTATGCTGGAGTTCCGAAAGTGAAGGTGAGATTCTTTAGACAGGAGATGACAGTACCTACTTGCAGATAAGTCCTTGCAAGGATAGGCAAAAGGAAATCTTGAATATTCGTCAATGATAGTTAAATTTTATTTATTCTGGTTATTCGTCGTTGCCTTTATAAGCTCACCTTGCTTTCGCGTGTAGTGTCTTGGTTTTATTTCGGCACAAAAGCGACATTGCGTCGTACCTGTACCAGAGCTTCAGTCACCATCTTAAATTTTTTTCATTTTTGATCTTGCCACAAGCATATCCATATCCATAAATATCTGAGTGCAATCTTTGCTTCCTAGCCTAAATCTTGGCATTGACAACTTCAAGAAGGGTCACATAGTATTCTTTATTGATGGATTTGCCCGATTTGAGATACCTAGTCAATATGCACTATCCCATCTTTAATCCAGAGCCATGGTTTTTATGAATGTCAATTTGGTACGCTCGACTTCTGGCGGTGGTTGACCAGGGAGCTGCGCTGAATAGCGGGTCTGTGGAGGTTCATAGAAGACCCAAGTCTCATCGACAGGTAGCAGATTGTCCAATAAATCATCCCATTTGGCACCATACTAGTCCAAAATCGATTGAGCATCATCAACTGTTTTCTTCTTTTGCTCATCAGACAGCAACTTGGACACCCACTTTGCCAAGACCTTTCTGAACTCAAGACGCGTATTGATGATGTGTTGAAGGTATCCTTGCGATTCGTCTAGCTCAGTGGAAAGTAGGGAAAGTGAAGTTTTAGGATTCTCCAGGTAGTCGGTAATAGCTTTTAATAATCTCGGGTTAACCGAATTTGGAGGTCGTCCTTCTTTCGGCTTCATGCAGGTTTCTGTTCCACCTTATTTAAAGTAATGATACCATTTGGAAATAGTGTTGCGATGTGTGGGCATTCACTACCGTATGCAGTATTCAGCTTGCGTGTCGTTTCCATTAGGTTATCACCTAGTTGAACACAGAATTGAACGTAACACGATTTTTTCAGAACTGTCCATTTTTTAACCATTTTTTGGGCAAAACAGATGTTAAAAAAAATTCGTTGGACTAACCGTTTTAAGGCGCTTATTACCAAGATAGAGGTCGTGGGTTCGATGCCCACTGGGGGCCGCTGTACATTTGTACAAATGGCCTCAGTCTGGGTGTACTATGTTGTGAAGTCCTTGCCTGGTTACCATAGCACAAGGTATTCTAGTATGGGACCAGGACAAGCGATTGTATTGTGTCGAAGTTATTATTATTATATATAAAAAAAAAAATTGAATGAGTCAAAGACAGATATTCGGGAAAACCGTTGTTAAGTTCATTATTTTTTCGCTGGGGGCTCTGCACACGGACTTGTATCTAATAAAATAAATATTTAAGGGCGGCTCCCATACAACAAACGTAATTTTTTGCCGTTTTTTGCTCGATATTAGTAACGGCAACAGGTAGACGCTTGAAATATTCACAGAATATTTAGTTCTATATTTGCTTCAAGAATAAACAATTGAATTAAATTAAAATAAATGCAGGACGGCTGGCAAGAGAGTAGCCGAGAACCGTGCTCAGTGGCATGCAATAGGAGAGGCCTATGTCCAGCAGTGGACAAGCGTAGGCTGATGATGAAAATAAATATTTAAGAGGGGCTGCCATACAACAAACGTGATTTTTTGCCGTTTTTCCCGATCTTTGTGTCTAATTTTGTATAGATAATGGTACGGAACCCTTCGTGCGCGAATCCGACTCGCACTTGGCCGGTTTTTTTTTTATTTCATTTTGCTATGGCACTGTTATTTTCAATTTTCTACTTTAGTTGTAATTTTATTTCACATCTGGCAACAATAATTAGCTATTTTCTGTTAGCAACACCGAAACACAATTGTCAAATTTTTATTGTTGCAAAAATTTTAGTCACAATTTTCGTTCCAGTTCATTTCTAGTGCTAAAAAATTGAAAATTGCCATTAAAAACAAAGTAAAAGTGTAACCCCTCTCGGCCACATGTGAAGGGACCAAACTGGCCCCCTTAGCGGCTTTACACATGTGTTGTGGTGTTGAAGGGACTGCATAAATGAATTATGTCTCTGCGATCGAAGGCGTTAGCCCTCGTGGAGGTGCTTCTGCGAGTGCCCCCGCTCTTTGTGGTGGATGAGTTCCTGAAGATCAGCCTCGGGCTGCCGGTCTCCGGCGGGGAAGACTCCATCTCCGTTTCTATCCTCAGCAACACCACGACGGACCACGTAGACATCAGTGAAGGCGAAAACTACTACGATGCCAACTTTTACAATGCGTTCTTCCTCACGCTGCTCAAATTCCTCGCCTGCTGCATGGGTAAGTTTAAAAACATACTTTAAAAGAGAACAGAGGTAAAGTTGTAGCCAGTAAGCTTGAAGGCCTGAGCTTGAATTTCAATGTCTATTGGGAAACTGGTTGCTTGGTGATGAAATTTTGACTTGTTTTACTGTTTACTTAAATGTTGAAAGTGAATGGTTGCAGCCAGCGACTTTGCCTAGCTAGGCTAACGTAGATAGTTAACTACAGTCTAGGCTACTTCAAGGTAGCTCTTAATTTGAACAGCATAAAAGTTTCAAATAATAAAGTAGTAAGACTGAGCACATCTAAGGGTTATATCTAGGTACATTAACTAGAAGAAATCCTACTCTATTTGTCTACATACTTTTGGGTTGCAACTCGTCAGTCCTACAAAATATGTTGCAAGATAGAAAATAAACCATTGTGTCCAATTGTAGTGAAGTTCAATTTTGTAACACTAAGTGAATTAATTTTGCGTATTCTGTTTCCATAATTGAGTGCACAATCAAGAATATTTTACTTCCATAATGAACATAAACAATGACCTAAAATCAATCTACGTAACTAGGTATCTATGATGGCAATTTACTTGATCGGATGAGATACAAATAATAGAATGTAAACTGTTCCATGGTAATTTTAATATAATATCCCATATGCTAATGGGCATGGTCTATTTGTTTTCCTTTCATCCAAATATTTTCAGCTGCATACTCACACATTTATTCACTTTATACCTTATTGTACACAAAGTAAGAAACTACAGTCTTATTTATAACAACAAGATTCCTCAACACACTCCTCAGAGGCAGTTTAAATAATCTGTGGTTAAATTTTTCCCTTTACCACAGAATATTTAAGCTGCATGTGAGGAGTGTTTTAAGAAAATCTGCTTTATTTATAAATAAGACTGCAATTCTCTGTCTTAGGGCCAGTTTCTGATTGGAGAACTTCACTCAGTAAATACTTAAGTAACATTCTGTCACACTCTTTTCTGAGAAATTCGAAGAGACAGCACTATAGTTAACTAATTACTCAGCGAAATTCTCAATTCAGCAACTGGCCCCAAGGTCTCTTAGGCCCGTATTACAGAAGCGTACTCAAGCGCCGATCTCAGTTTAAGACTAGATTTGAGTATGGTTTTCATTTTAGAACGTTACTTGAGTTGACACTTACCAATCACAACTCGACTGAGTAATAGCTAATTCGAGAACGATACTTGAGTTGCAATCTCTACTTAAGTCATGTTCAAATCTGTATTTACTCAAGTGTGGTCGGAACCACGCTTGAGAGTCGATTTTCCTTGTGAATTGTTTCCTCTGTATATTTCACATAATTAAACTAATTCTTATCAATATTTTTCATATCATGCGTAGAACGAAATAAAAGTTTATACTTGATTTTTCTTGTCATAGAAAACAAACATTGGTCATAGACAATCTGATTGCAGTTCAGAATCTTTACTTAAGCAGCGATTGGCTGAGGAACCCTTAAGTACTATTTAAAAATAAAGGGTGTGCTTGAGCATCGATTCAGCGCTCAAGTTAGGATTGGGCGATCCGAGATCAATCTGCGCTTGAGGATCGTTCTGTAATACGGGCCTCAGACTTGAGATTTCCATACATTGTCTATTTCTTCTCTACTATAATGTAGATCTTGGAAATGGATATGGTTATGTATAGTTGTAAGGTGTCAATCCAAATTATAATTTATCACTGATAGCTACTAGCTATCGACGGTAGATTATTACAAAGTGTGGACTCATTCAATAGACATGTAAATTCCTTAGTTTTCTTATTTATTGGAATCAGAACACTGTATATAGGTACCTATGTTTTATTTCTAAGTTTTAACTTAAATGCCACACTGTCTCAATATCTACACTGCCTTGTTAGTCCAGGGGTTAACACATTTGACTACCAAAACTGAGATTGTGTTTGATTCCGCTGGAGTTCACCATACTTTATTTGTACAGTCTGGGTGTATTTAGATGTCTATGATGTCTTGCCTGGTTACCATTGCACAGGTCATCCTCGTTTGGGACTAGGACGAGTGATTGTGTTGGGTTGTGTTGAAGTCATTATTATTATAATATGGAGACAACTTGGTACTTGGAAGTGGTTGGTCAGGTATGAAGGGTTAAGTCACAGTTTAAGTGCCATCCCTCTGTTTGTATGTCCATATGAGCCATGTCCTACCATACATGCGTCCATCTGTCAAGATCTTTTTTCTCAGGAACAGATAAAGCTATCAAGTTGAAATTAATATTATGTAGGTATAATAACCTATGGTCCTTTAAAGGTGTAAACAGTTCAAGCTCCTGCATTTGTAATCTTAGCATCTCTATAATAATAATAATATTACATTACAAGAATATGGTTTGATTATAATTTTATAAATATATTTGACTGCTTCTTTGGTCTAGCCGTTGAGGTGCTTAGCTACCAAAACAGAAGTTGTGGGTTCGATTCGCACTGGGGGCGAAATGTACAGCATTTGTACAAATGGGTGTATTTTCATGTTTCTAACATCCTTGCATGGTTACCATAGCACAGGGTATCTACGGATTTTTATTAATTTGCCTTTTAGGGTTCCATAGTCCGACAAGGAACTCTTATAGTTTCGCCACATCGGTCTGTTTGTCCGTCCAGCTGTCCATCCGTCCGCGGCCTAGCCCAAAGACCGTTGGTACTAGAAAGCTGTATTTTGGTGTGTGTATACGTATTTATCACGCCGACAAAGTTAAACAATAAAATGTTAAAATTTTTTTTTTTAATGTACCTTGACATGAAAAGTTCAATTAATTAACCGCTTATGTGCCATGTCACAGATCTGTGTTCAAGTTTGTATAGACCACCTATACAAGTATAATAACAAATATTCTAATTCACAGTAGTAATGTTAATAACAAATCCAAATAGCAGTGCAATTTTAGACTGTGCATTTGAAATGTAATTAATCCTAGAAATGTGTACAAACAAACCTCTTGCTGAGTTAGCAATTAGCAAAAGGTTGTTTATTTGCCAATTGAAATGAGGTACCGGTCCTTATGGTCAAGACACAAAGTTAAATAACCCACCAGAGGTATGTTTTAAGATAAGATAATAAGATAAGATATATTTATTTGATGACACAATACTCAAAAACATAAAATCACACAATAAAATACAACAGTCAAACAGAAAACACTATGTGGGTAACGTTAAAAAACATATAAAAACACAAAAACCAACAATAATAATAAAATATTGGAAATTTTTAAGTATTGAGACCCCAAAATGGGCCCAACTCAGCCTAATGTTGCAACTGAGAGATCAGAGTTTTGACTTACATCCTGTTTCCTAAAGCCCAAAAAATTGCCTCTAGATTACAGAATTGGTAAGTATTTCGCCAAATGTGTCCTATGGTTTGCTAACTTAATTATGCACCTATTATTTGTAATTCTTTGTAAGGATATTGGCTTATGTGCCTACTGTATGTAATTCTTTGTAATGTTGTCAAATAAAGTTTATTCTTATTCTTTATTCTTATTCTTAAATGTTAGGTCTCAGAGGAAACATGCTTTATCTGCACAAATCAAATATTATAGAATTTTAAGAGTGAGTTTACATGTTTGTAAGTTTTTATGAGCGGTGGAAGTCTAGTGGGAAGCATATTGGACTCGGAAGCGAGAGACCCAGGTTCGATTTCCAGTGTCGGCTTGTGTGCCCATGACGTTTAAAACGACGTTTTCTAAAAATGAAACCTAGCTACATCGATTTATCGCCCCCGAATTGCTCGTTTAAAGGTATTAGATTTTTTATCTGCACTAATCTGATATTATAGAGAGTTTTAGTTTTTGTAATTTTGTATGTAAGGGGTAATCTCCGAAACTATTTATTCGATTTCGAAAATTCTTTAACCAGTATTTAGAATGGACCTTCAGAATTGACATGGGCTTATTCAATTATCACGCGAACGGAGTCGCGGGCACTGCTAGTTCTCAGTAGAACTATAAAATCACTAGACTGGTGAAACATGGCCATTTTAGCAGACAATAATTACCGACTAGCAAAGGACAACTTAACCCATCGAACTTGGGAACCAAAAAAGCCAGGGCAATGTACAGATAGCATAAGCATAAGTACCTTTAAATATTGCCTGCTAATAAATCACCCTTCCCATGTATCCTATGTAGCTTAAGAGATATCAGGGTTCAAAATGGCATGTTTTTTTTGCATTTTCTAACACAAATCGCTTAAAATTCTCAATAAGGTTCCATGAAAAAAAAAAACAAATTGAAATATCAACGCGCAGTGTATTCAAAACATCAGGCTCAATTGTTTTCAACAACTTTCAAAGGAGAGGGGTCCCCTTTGGTAAGTTTTGGAGCGACTTCCCGTTCATCTTGCGTGAGATTACCCCATAGTTTTTATGGTAAAACAACGTCGACAAAAACAAAATATTATACACAGAACTTATTTATCATCATCATTAGTTCCTGTTATCGCTCATTAGGGACATAGGGCTCTCAAAACATACTCAATAGCGGCCGATTTTGCGCCTTTAGTACAAGCTTATCCATATTGGTCCCGATAGAAGTGGCTTCCTCTGGACTGAGCGTCTTCAGGTGGTTTTAGTACGTCCTCTCTTTCTCGTTCTTGTCTCGTTCGTAAATGGTGCCCATTTTAGAGCAATTTTGGATGGGTGGTTATCGGATCTCCTCATTGTATTTCATATCCAACGCCACTTTCGAATCTTTATTTCATTTTCTATCGGGTCTTGTTCAGTAATTCTCCAGAGTTCTATGTTGGTGATGGTTTTTGTCCAGAAGATCTTCAGTATTTGCCCTAAGCATTTGTTGACGAACAATTCCTTTCTGGCGAATCATGTTTCGAAACCGTAGAGGAGTACCGACTTTACGTTCGATTCCAAAATCCGTAGCTTGGTGCGTCGTGTGATGGTTGAGGAGTTCCACACTGGTCTGTGTTGGGCACCTATGGTGTTGGGCAAAGGCTGCTCGTTCTTTATTAATACGAGCTTCTATGTCGGCCTCTGTCCCACCGTGTGGCTCCACCACGCTGCCCAGGTACACAAATTTATCTACTCTCTCAACGACTTCTCCATTAACCACGAGAGGGACTTCATCGGTGGTGTTAAGACGCATTTCTTTTGTCTTACTGACATTAATGCGTAGTCCCTCTTTTGCAGCTTCTTTGGTTAGGTCGTCGGCCTATGGCTTTTGCCCATACACAAAACTTATTAGGTAGTGTAAAACGGGGTGATTAGAAACTGGAGTACAAATAGAAACCAAAAGTGGGAAAAGGTTTTTCGTCACTGATTTCCTACTGAACTTACAGTAGGAAATCGTCCGTCCGTCCGTCCGTCCGTCCGTCCGTCCGTATAACAAGAAATACTAAAAACAGAATAAAATGAATATTTAAGGGGGGCTTCCATACAACAAACGTTGTCTAAAGACAGCGCTCGCCATCTAGCGGCCATCTATGTAACCTTCACAGCGCCGATGTCCTGTCGTTAAATGTCAATGTTAAACACTTCTTGTTGGTTTCTATTTCTATAGATGGCGCTGTTCTCAAATTCGATCTTTGTCTAATATTGTATAGATAATGGTACGGAACCCTTCGTGCGCGAGTCCGACTCGCATTTGGCCGGTTTTTCACTTATATACATAGAACTAGGGGGTGAACCCCCTGCGCGCTTCGCGCGCCAACCCCCAGCCGCTCCGAGCTTCGCTCTCCGCGGCGCTCGGCCTAGGGCCTCGCTAGACACTTGACGTTGGGATTGTTTGAGTGGGAACATGTATGGTCTCGGCCTTCGGCCTCGGCCTGAACGGAGCTCGGCCTTCGGCCTCGCCGCAGCGGTGTTCCTCGGGCCCGCTTCGCGGAGCTCGGCCTTCGGCCTCGCAAGTTTGTCCCATCTGGCTTTTGCGTTGGTGCTTGTTCGCCGGAAGATGTATAGTCTCGGCCTTCGGCCTCGGCCTGAACGGCGGTGTTCCTGGGGCCCGCTTCGCGGAGCTCGGCCTTCGGCCTCGCAAGTTTGTCCCACCTGGCTTTTGCATTGTTGCTTGTTCGCCGTAAAATGTATAGTCTCGGCCTTTCGGCCTCGGCCTGAACGGAGCTCGGCCTTCGGCCTCGCCACGGCGAGGTTCCTCATCCCGGCTTTGCCCTCGAAAAATCGTTTTTTTGAAAAATTGTTAATTTTTGTTTAAAATTTTGTACTAAAAGTCGATTTTTAGTACAAATCCTCCATACAAAATTTTCTCATTTTCAATTATCGATATCTCGGCCGCCATCTTGAAAATCCAAAATGTCCGATTTTTCTCATATACCTGGGTCCTTTGACAACCCGATGCCGTTTAGGGCACGTATCCAGCATGTGCCCAGTTGGCTGCCGACTTTTTTGCGCAGAGGTCGATTTTTTGGGCGGCCATATTCTCGCCCCTATTTTGAATTTCGAACTTTCAAAATTTTTTTTCAAAATGAGATCACGAAACAAACACTTGTTCCAAATTTCATCCAAATCGGCCAATAAACAAAAAAGTTAGCCCTTTTGTATGGGAGAAGGCGTTCGAAATTCAAAAATCGGCTTCATAGGATGGCTGTATATCATACATTTCCTACAACTTTCTCATACAAAATTTTTACGTAGCTCTTACCGTTTCCGAGGAAACCTATAGATGATCTGTCGGTCAGTCAGTCAGTCAGTCAGTCAGTGAGTATACCGGATTGTAGCTATATATATATTAGTAATTATATCCTGTTTCTAATCACCCTGTTTCACTGTTCTGTGTGGTGCCGGATTAAGAATAGCGTCACTCCATTTCATTCCGTGGATGTCGTAGAAGGCGACTAAGGAAATAAATTACCAGGAGACGGGCAGCAGCGTCTTCCTGAGATTCCAACTGCGTACTGGGATCGCCAACCCGCCTGCCAAGCGTGGCGATTATGGCAAAGCCCTTCGTGGTTAGAGAAAACCATGAGGGAGGGCTATGTCCTGCAGTGGGCGTAAAATGGCTTATGATGATAATGATGGATTACCCTGTTTCGCTGTACCTGTTTTCTTTTAATTAAAAAGTTGACATGAGATTTTCATTGACTCCTTCCCCCTCTTTCATTCTAAATGTTTGGTGATATTTTGCCGTGCTCCCCGCCCTCTGCACCTCCTCACCCATTTTACTGAATTTCGTACGTAATTAATAAACGACTCTAGTTTTTCCTTTCCCTTCAAAATGATTTCTTTAAAATTGTCATCTCTCTACCGGATTTTGCATAATTTCACAGTCAACCAGATAAACAACTGACAGATAACACCTTAATTAGGTACTGTTATCAAAATAAACTAACATAATTGTTAACTCAAGATTTACGTATTAAGTTGCTTATTTATATTCGTATTTCTGTCGTTTGAACGATAAACCTTTAGCGGGTCGTCGAAAATAGAGGCGATTCCGTTTGTAAATGCTCATTGAACAGTAACTTCTGGGCTGGCTTAGCTTAATATGGCTTAATATCCGTTTCCGCAGGAATGCTCATATCTTGTCCACTCTCTACAATGTGTTGAATAACACTTGCTCCCCTTCCTATCTCAGGGAACGCTTTGTTCATCTCCACAGTGACGCCCGCTCTATGCTGTCGTCCCGGATTCTTCATCTCCGCACCATAGAGCATAATGCGGCGGGATATTCTAATTCTTTTACCGTGACTGCGATTCGCTTGTGGAACAGCCTGCCTCTGGACATTCGTCAGGCTTCAACCCTTGAGATTTTCAAAAAGAAAGTTCTTTATCACTTCCTTGATCTGCAGAATAGGCAGTAAAGTAAACGATCACCAGCTATTTTATTTTATTGCTTATTGGTATGTAAGTCGTGTTTAGTAATAGTAATTATCTTCAATATGTATGTACGTATTTTTGTTGTTATTTATTTATTTATATTTATTTATGTACTATCATTTATGTAGGTTTATAATAATTTATATTATCCCCCCCCACTAAGTCTAAGTTAATGTATTTCCCTAGGTTTACGTAAGTTTATTATTGTATTTAATCTTCTTCTTGCACTACCCGTCGCCAGTCTCTTCAAAACCAAAAGTTTGCTGGAAGAGAATGCTTCTTGCATTAAGCACGCCCTTGTACACTTACAATGTAATTAGTGCAATAAAGAATTAAAATAAATAAAAATAACTTCTTACGGTTTCATTTATGAAAAAAAACACGATTCTTCCAAAACACTCCTCATTCAGTTTAAATAGTCTGCACTCATATCTCTTGCTTTACCACAGACTACTTACGACGAATTTGAGGAGTGTTTTAGCGAAATCGTCTTTTTAAACACACCATTAGACTCTACCGGTCTTAATCATAAAAACACGATTCCTCTAAATCACTATTCAGAGACAGTTTTTAAATCTGTGTTGACATAAATTTTTGCCATTAAGGCAGACTAATTAAACTACCTCTGAGGAGTGTTTTAAGTAATCGTATTTCTTTTTAATATTAGACCCTATATCTGTTAAAACATGATGTACAGATCCTGTAATCTTGTACAGCCCCATGTATCTGTACTACATCTGCCAATTGGAAGACATTGCTGTTTATTAATAAGGCCGCCTGCTTGTATACCTGTGAGGCCCTGCTCCTATTTCGCGCAACAAATCCAGAACTAATCAAGAAAACAAGAGAACAAGAAAATCCAGAAAGGGGAACAAGTGAAAGAATTTGTCTATTTGGGGAGCCTCTTTACCAGGGATGGAAAGTGTGAAGGTGATATAGAAAGAAGAGTAAAAGCAGGAAATTGTGTAAACGATTCATTGCACTCCTTTGTGAGTGGCCAAAACATCTCCAAAAGAGCTAGATTGGCTATCCACAATGGAGTGCTGGTCCCAACACTTATGTATGCTAGCGAGACTTGGGTATGGCAAAAGAAGCAAGAATGAGGTCCTTGAGAAGTATGTCTGGCGTTACTTTGATGATGACAGGATACGCAATAGTGTGATTAGAGAACGTTGTGGACTGAAAGAGGATGTAGTGACTAGAATTGAGAAAGGAATGTTGCGTTGGTTTGGATACAGGCGTGAGTTTATGTTATGTTATGTAATCCAGAACTATTCCAATCGTCTGTCAAATTCCATATTAGTTGTCACCGCGAACGTCAGGATTCCGACAGGATTTAGTGAGCATAATCCTACTTCCTACTAATATTAAAAATGTGAAAGTTTGTGAAGATGTTTGGATGTTTGTTACTCAATCACGCAATTACGGCAGAACGGATTTATATGAAACTTGGCGTACAGATAGACAAAGACCTGAATTGAGACATAGCATACTTGATATCCCGGTAATGCGTTCCCGTGGGATAATATTGATTTTAAATTTAAAATAGATGGCGTTGTGCGAGTGAGCGTAGTGTTTTAAAAATAGATGGCGTTGTGCAAGAATCGCATAAACTGATTCTGTGGCGGTACGAAGTTCGCCGGGACAGCTAGTTAGCTATGTATTTACTAGCCGTATGCCTGATTCTAGTTCCGATCGTGATGAATTTTTGAAAAACTCCTTAGTTCCTTTCCTCTTCACGGCAAAATTTCTTGCTTCTAACTAGACCCTCAGGCTTAGGCTCTGCGTTTTCTGCAGAGATATAATTTGTGCAGTCTATATAAGTCCCACCACGGATTGGGGATTTCAAGCGCTGAGGGATGTAAAGACCACAGTTATTCAGGTTTCCTCGCGATGTTTTCCTGCACGGTTAGCGAGCGGTATTGCTACTGCAAATTAAACAAATGTACGTAACTTTAAAAAAAAGTCAATAGTACCTGAGCCGGAGTTTGAACCCACGACCTCCTGAGTGTGAGGCAAGCGTAGTACCGACCGCGCTACCACTGCTCTTATGAGAGATTAGGTTAGATTAATAATCTTTATTGCACCCCATACATTATAAAGATACATGAAAAATCTTAAACATCGAAGTTACGTAATATACAACTGGCGGTCTTATCGCTAAAAGCCATCTCTTCCAGACAACCTGAATGAGAGATATCACGTTCTGTTCTCTTTCAAGCTATGCGCAGCAAAAGATTCTTGTTTTAAAAGGAATTGAATGAAAAGGTCATTCGAACTCAACAATAACCGATTATAACAAGTCGGTCATATGTTTTTGTGCTCATAATAAGCTGAGAGTCGAGGAATAATTAGGATTAATGCGACGACTTTATTGTACAGCTCGCATCGCTTACAGGGTTCTTGACCTCAAAAGGAATTAACGATTCTTACATACCTGGACAGTGTGCAAAAGTCTCCAACTTTCTACTAATACTTATTTTTTCTTATTCGACCTCACGATATTTTTTTAAAGTAACCCTTTCTTCAGCCCTTAAAAAAAACGTTCAAAACCCCTAATAAAACACAAAAATAAATTGTAAGGTCCCAAAATGTCACCAAAACCTTAACTCTAGAACCAAGTGTAATATGACGTTATTTGTAAGTCAATGATCGGAGTTAGGTGAAATTACCTACAGTTGGCGAGAAGACAAACATAGACAAATACCTATAGCTGCTAAAACCACTCTTTGTTGTGAAATATATTTTTGTATAAGTGACTTTTCTAACTAATATCATCTATTAGATGCACCAGCCTTTCGTGATTTGACGAAAATACATAAATATAGGTAGAGAATACTTAATTGTCAAAATTAATAATAAATAATAATATCTTTGGTCGTTTTAACACCTCCGTGTTAACCCTCTGCGCTAAATGTCAGTAATCACTTATTCAGATATTAGATATTCACCTAATTCCAATCACTGGCTGTAAACTTGATATCAATATGACTGTGCAACCTACTTTCCCAGTAACCAAGTATTTTCTCTTGTCCCCAGGCTGCATGTCAGCGCTATGCATATTCGTCCTCTACACGAAGCACCTCATCATCGTTTACCTCTACCTGATGTCGGTCGGCATCGTCTTCGTCTCCTACTGGACCAACGTCTCCGCTATCAAGCAAATACAAACCCTCACACTGAGCGCCACCGCTCCACCCACCACCAGCATTCTAGAGGACATTCTCAACCTAAACATGAAGAACTTACTCGACCTGGACGGCCCAGGGATACTGGTTATTCAAAATTTCGCTATACAGTTCGTCCTGTCGGCCATTTTCAGGATTATACATTTGGGACCGCGAGAAGCGACTGTGCAGAAGTTTTTGATGATGAGCTTTATGGCACCGTCACTTCTGGCGATTTTGCCGGTCCCTCCGAATTTGCTGCACCACTCTCCCGTGTTCTCAGCGCTGCTGCCTCTCGTACTCGTTAAGTACGTCCTCTGGTCTTCGGCCTACAGCATCATTCAGGTCATTTACGCTGGCTACCAGCACGGGAGACTCTTTGTCAGCAACTACGGTTTGTCCGCTTTAGTAGAGACCGAATGGATGCGTCTGAATGTGCCGTGCGTTTTACGCGTATTCTGGGTCATGAGGGTCGCGGAACACGCGATCTTACTCCTCATGGACAACTATGACGATGATGCTGAGGAGGGGTTGAAGGTCTCCACTTTATTAGCAGTGCAATCACTTGCGTCCATGGCCAAATCTTTGTTAGTCACAGGCTGCGAAACAATCACAGCCGTTTTAGGTATGACATCAGTGATTTCGTTCTTCTGCCATTACATAGGCAACTTTTTCCAGTGGATCTTGTTAACCGACGAAGAGGAGGACAAAAGCATCGGAACGGTGTCGGCTATACTTTTCTACATACTCGCTTTGCAAACAGGGTTGACGTCTCTAAATCCGGAGAAAAGATTCGTTCGCTTGTGCAGGAATTTCTGCCTGCTCTTTACGGCCCTCCTGCACTTTTTGCACAACGTCGTCAACCCAATGTTGATGTCGCTCAGTGCCTCTCATAATCCTAGCACCCATAGACACGTCAGAGCGCTTGGGGTCTGCGCTTTTCTCATACTATTCCCCATCTCGTTACTAGTGTACCTCTGGTCGCAGCATTCGATCTCAACGTGGCTGCTCGCAGTCAGCGCTTTCAGTATAGAGGTAATAGTGAAAGTGGTCGTAAGTCTGATGATATACTCTCTATTTTTAATCGACGCGTACCGGAGTACGTTCTGGGAGCAGCTGGACGACTACGTTTATTACATCAAGGCGTTTGGGAACACGATCGAGTTTTGCTTTGGCATATTCCTGTTTTTCAATGGAGCTTGGATTTTGTTGTTCGAATCGGGCGGAGCGATTCGCGCGGTCATGATGTGTATTCATGCCTATTTCAACATCTGGTGCGAGGCTCGGGCCGGCTGGTCTGTGTTCATGAAGAGACGTACGGCTGTGAATAAAATTAACTCCTTGCGGGAGGCGTCCGTGGAACAGTTGGACAGATTGGATGACGTGTGTGCCATTTGCTATCAGGAGATGCTTTCGGCGAAGATTACCCGCTGCAATCATTACTTCCATGGTGTTTGCTTACGTAAATGGTTGTACGTGCAGGACAGATGTCCGCTGTGCCACGACATACTGTACAAGATCGATAGTGATGCGAACAAGGACAGCAACTCGGAAACGGGAAATGAGGAAAATAGTAACAATCAGAACATTATGCTTGAGGAGGACCCAGATCTTTTACTCGGAGAAGGCGTCAGGTGACTGCTTGACGACGAGCGGTACCACTTAGATTAGATAAACATTGTCTAGTTCGTGAATCGAGTGGTATTTATTAGTTTGTATAGTAAGTTATTAATGTATAAATATTTGTTTGATGAAAAAAAATGAAAAACACTTGGGACCTGTGATTTGATTAGGGTCATTGGTAAAATCGTGTCTAGTGTTGTGTAATGACGAATGTTTTTTTTCTCTACGGCAAATGCTTGTGATTTTGTTAGTTTTAAGTTAAGTGACTCTTTCCTGTTTCTGGAAACTATTAAGGCCGCCGTTGAGCCTCGCATGCTGTCTCGGTTTTTTAAACACCAAGCCGTAACATTTTAGTGTTTTTAATAAAATTAGTAAGTATGCAGTTTTATAAAGGTTTAATAGATAATAATACTACCGACATTTTAAATACTTTTCCTATACTTATTTTTTGATAAAGAAAAGTTGTTTCCAAAATTGTTGATTTTAGTATAAAATGTTCTTAACCAAAAACAGGTTTAATGTCTGTAATGTTATTCCCTCAGGACACATTTATTAAAAGTATGAGTGCTATTTTTTTGTTTACAATTATTAAAAATTATAGATTGTGCGAGCGAGACATCATGCCAGACGTAACAGCAGTCTTAAAAACTTGTTAAGGCGATTTTACACGGTTGAATCACATTGAAGCACGCCATTTAAAGACATTGAACATTGGACATTGAACGACTTTGCCTATTTACACGATTCAATCACTTTGAAGCAATGCCATTGAACATTGGACATCAAAAGCCTTTAGCTATTTACACGGTTCAATCACATTGAAGCAATGCCATTGAAAAGCATGGAACATTAAAAAACGCGCCCGTTCGTTCAATCTCCGTGTTTACACCTTTCAATCGCATTGAGTGTCTGCGGCAATCGTATTGAAAGGTTCGCCGAGATTTAGCTTTTAATGAAATGGCGCAATGGCATTGCCATGGATTTAGACGTCTCAATGCCGTTGAAGCGTTGAAATTGCAAGCAATATTGCACCGAAATTGAACCGTGTAATATCGCCTTTATGGAGAGTGCCGCGAGTTACTCCTTTTCCCATTTTCTATACAATAAATTTAAGAGTGATTCGCTAGGATAACAAATTAATAAAATAAACACATACAAATTTGATGTCAGATAAGTGCTGCTATTTGTTAAAAACAACGTTGAAATGGTATTTCAAAATATTATTATAATAAAAAAATAAAAAGAGTAATTTTTCCCGACAGAAACTGTAAATAAACTATTATTTTAGTAGAAATGTGTATTTCTATTGCATCTCCACTATTGTCTTGTCTGCATAAATATGACGTCAGGATTGGAAAAATCATTATAAAACACACCAGGCGCAAAACATAACGAATGGTAATTTATTTAAATAAAAAGTACATGTCAACAGACGGTTCTCAAGTAGTAGCTACCTACTTTGCAAATCGATATAACATTATTTATTCATAACAGTACCTACCCATGTTCCTTACACACTGACAACCGATATTAAACTTGAAAACACTTGATCGGACTCGATAGGTAACAATTTAGAATTTTTGGGTTTTACGAATAAGAGTCAAAGTTCAAACCTAGACTCCACGCTTTGCATTAAGTATTATTTAAGTAGGTATCTATATTTGTGTCATACAAAACAGTTTGGGAACTCTACCACTTTACAAATAAACGTTACGTCAAGTGTCTGAAGTAATAAGTCGATTACCTACCATCAGAGCCGGATTTTGAGGTCTGGAGGCCCTAGGGCAACGAAGGAGCGGAGGCCCCTAATTATTCCCAAATAAAAAATACGAAACAAAAACTACAATGAATACGACGAATTTTTTTTTAAATTTGAAAAAAAAAACAGACTTTATAAGTACTCATAAAAGATTGGCGTTTAATGATAGTACATATTAGCCTTTTGTGAGGGCCCTTTCCTTGTGGAGGCCCCGCCTGCCCTCCCCTAAATCTGGCCCTGATTACCATACAAAATCGTTGTTATTTCAAAGTTAAAACAATGTAACCTTCCTTTCAGCCGCTTTGGCAACTCGTTATGCCAGGTGAAGTGGTTTAGTAAGAGTTCATTTTACTCCCCCTAATTTATTTGATTTTTAATTATTTGTTGGGCAGTCCATAATAATGTGTATTCTGTGAAAACTAACTAGACACCTATATAATAATGCCCGACAAATAACTTGAACAAATGACTGAATTCGCATGGACGTATTTCGGGTCTCATGGGCGAGGGACGCGGGATGTGACGTAGAATTCTTCGGATTTTAGTTTAATCAAATTATCAAATAATAAAAAAAATGCTCTTACGTGTCCATCGCCAACTCAAGTCGATTGCGCGGATTTTTGTTCAAGTTATTCGTCATGCATTATATACCGTAACGTTCCAGGGATAATGCCCTTTATGGGTAATAGTGAACCCTTAATAACTAGGGTAGATTAGATTAAATAATCTTAGGACTAAAATCGGGACATGGGCAGTGCTCGAGTCTCTCCAGCGTTGCCGTATTGACTATCGGTATATCGAGGTCCTGAAGTGCCTGTACAACAACGCCACCATGTCGGTCCGTGTACAGGAGCAGAATTCGGAGGTAATTCCATTGAAAAGGGGCGTGAGATAGGGAGACTTTATCTCTCCGAAACTGTTCACGAACCGACTGGAAGATGCCTTCAAGCTTCTGGAATGGCAGGGACGCAGCATCAATATCAATGGCGAGTCCATCACTCACCTTCGATTTGCCGACGATATAGTACCTAGTCATGGCAGAAACGATGGAAGACCTCGGCATAATGCTCGGAGACCTCAGTCAAGTTTCCCAACGGGTGTGCCTTAAAATGAACATGGACAAAACGAAGGTCGTGTCGAATACCCGTATTGTGCCTACCCCAATAACATTGGGGAACTCTACTCTCGAAGTTGTAGACGAAATACGTCTACTTTGGACAAACGGTCCAACTAGGCCGGTCCAACTTCGTAAAAGAGGTCAATCGTGCAATCCAACTCGGCTGGGCAGCATCCGGGAAACTTAGAAAAGTCTTTTCGTCCAATATACCTCAATCGCTCAAGACAAAATTATACCTACAACCAGTGTGTGTTGGTAATACATTGTTGGTTGGTGTGTTGACTTATGGCACTGAAACGTGGTCTCTCACTATGGGCCTCATAAGAAAGCTCAAGGTCACGCAACGAGCTATGGAAAGGAATTTCTCTTCTCGTAGAGCTCGGAATTTCTCTACGAGATCGAATTAGAAATTATGAGATCCGCAGACAAACGAATGTCGTCGACATAGCTCAGCGGATTAGTAAGTCGAAGTAGCAGTGGGCGGGGCACATAGCACGCAGAACTGATGGCCGATGGGTCCGAAAAGTTCTCGAATGGAGACCACATATCGGCAAGCGCAGCGTAGGACGACTAGCCACAAGATGGACAGATGACCTCATCCAAGTGGCAGGAAGACGCTGGATGCAAGCCGCTTCCAACGGGTCTTTTTGGAAATCCATGGAGGAGGCCTATGTCCAGCAGTGGACTTTCTTGTGGCTGAATGATGATGATGATGAATCTTAGGATTTGAAACATTTTATCTACTCTCTTTTCAATAAGGTGTGAAGGGTACAAATTAGTAGAATGTCGGATTTCCAACCAAGGGAACTACAATTAAGTAATTCACCTTGGCTTTGTTTTGTTTTGTAACTAGTTTAGTTCAATATATTAGTTGAATATCAAGTCCTTGTAGTTGGACACACGGCAATTGGTGTATATGAATGATCAAAATGTAGGTGCTGCTTGAGAGAATCTCCACCTTGGTTTAGTTTTGTACCCAGTTTGGTTCAATATTTTGTTCGGTGTTATCCGAAGCAATTCACAATTGGCTTTAGTTTTGTAACCAGTTTAGTTCAATATTAGTTGGATACAGCGCTAAGTAATTCAACTTGGCTTTAGTTTTGTAACCAGTTTAGTTCAATATTAGTTGAATATCAAATCCTTGTAGTTGGACAGTAGGTAGTAGTTGGACACGCGGCAGTTGGTGGAGGTTCTGACGACGGTGGTACGGTCGGCTCTCTCGAAGTTCGCCTTCACTATCTCGTAGTATCGCCCGTCACTGGAAATATAGGGTGTGTTATACTAACCCCCTGTTTCTGGTACTTACATTAACAATCTGTTAATCTATTGTTATCTAAGAAAATAAATGTCAGTTATTTTGTACGCACTTTGGCCAACTGACAGCTGTATACAAATTGTTAGTGTACGAGAAATGGGGGGTAAGCGTATTAGGATAGCGTAGGTGGATCATACAGGGTTCATAATTTGTGTTCTTATAAATATTAGGATTTACCTACATATTTTTTGTGAAAGTCGTGCTTTCAGCACAATACCAATATCGCAGCCCCCGGCAAATCATTGTCCTATAACGATTCTATTTAACAAATTACCTATGCTTTTGAGCATTATTTATCCGACAATCGCTAATACAAAGCCGAACACCCGTAAAACCACTCAAAATACCAAATTCAGAAATCCTACAATAAATGACGTGTTACAGAAGTTGCGCATTTAAAAATTAACCCGTACTTACGTAGGTATACGTCCTAGTTTAGGCTCCACTTGTTTTATGATAGCCTAATTTATTTAACCGAACTGTAAAATAGGTAAGTATGTTAAGATGTGGGCACACGAATCATAAGGCTAAAATGGAGATGGGCGGGGCATTTGATTAGACGGGAAGACGGTCGGTGGTGGACAAAGATAGCCACTGAGTGGTGCCAAGAACGGGTCGACGGTCGGCGGTCGGTTGGCAGACCACCAGCCCGGTGGGCCGACGACATTGTGAAAGCGGCTGGGAAACATTGGATGAGACTGGCAAGGGACCGGATGGGTTGGCGTGAAAGAGAAGAGGCCTATGCCCAACAGTGGCCTCTGTTTATGGGTTGATTAGATCCGATAGATAGATGTTAAGTTCTAGCAATTAAAACATCTAAACAATTTATTTTTATCCTAGATACTTAAAGGCGTCACTTTGATAGGTACCTCATCATCATCATCATCAGCCATTTGACGCCCACTGCAGGACATAGGCCTCCTTCGTGGTTTTCATAACCGTAAGGGGTTTTGCCATAATCGCCACGCTCGGCAGGCGGGTTGGCGATCGCAGTATGCGGTTGGAATCTCAGGAAGACGCTGCTGCCCGTCTCCTGGTGATTAATTTCCTTAGTCGCCTTCTACGACATCCACGGAAGGAAATGGAGTGACGCTATTCTTAATCCGACGCCACACGGAGTGATAGGTACCTACTTGGGATAGGTATACATATATTACTAGATATACTATGTACTTATAGAGATGTGTGCTTAACAAGGATTGGCGATTTCAAGCGCTGTGGTGTGTAAACGAATCCTCAGGCACTCAGGTTTTCTCACAATATTTTGCTTAGATAGTGGTAGTGGGCAATTAGATAAGACGATAAGAATATTATCTATCAAACGAAGGTATAAATGTAGGTGCGTAACTGAGAAAACAAAGTGTATATTGATACATACTGGGATTCAAACGCGCGACCTCACGCATGTATGTGAAGCAACGGATCTACGAGTATCCACTGCGCTACCGCCGCTCAGTGGATAAGCGTTAGACGGTGAATGTCTCCATCGAATACGTCAGAGAGAGCAGGAGATGGAGATTGGAGATATTCGATAGTTAGTAGTTTTAAATCTATGCTAGATGATCATGACTGACGACCTGGTCAAAGCGGAAGGAACGCCAAAAGCCCAGCATTGGGCGGCTATAGGTTGAAGAAGAAGATGACTCATACAGCGTCCAGTGGCAAGTTGGTAGCTACTATCTCTACACTAGATAGGTGATGAGACCATTCAGACGTTTACATGCCTGGGACATATTTTTAGCCGGCATGCCCAGCTACAGTTGTGAGATCCATGTCAATAAGTGCGAAGAAACATTGGCTAGTCATTAAATTTTTCATGCGGTGGTAGCGGAGCGGTAGAAGGCCGGCCTTACATTCGGGAGGTCGTGTACCAATCACTTTGTTTTAGACGTACATTTGTGAAGTTGTAGCAATACCACTCGCTAACCGTGACGAAAAACATTGTGAGAAAACTTAAGGTGTTCACACACCTCACTGCCTGAAATTGCCAATCCGCGGTAGGCGCGCGGGGTAATTAAGCCCATACTCTCTCTCCGAGAGAAGGCCTGTGCCCTGCAGTGGAACGTATATGAGATACATAAAAATTCAATATTCATGTGATTTCAAGGCTTCTCTCCTTTTTAGTGGAGCTGTTTGATAGATCAGATAATGATTAAAACCATACGTGCTTAATAAAATGGACAATATGGACATTATTTTATGTTGGACTATGTAATACCGGAGGTTGTGACATTGGTAGTGCGCGAATTTACTAAAATTGTGTAAACATAGATTTTTCGAGAAATATGAGTCTGAGAAAAAAATTATAAAACTAGAGTTGTTGTAACTATATTTGGTATTTCAGGTACCTACTGCGCGCTTTTGAGATGACTCTGTAGGCACTTTGCCCGGGGGTTAGGTATACCTACGCAGTCGATGATTAGTTACTTAAGGGGCTCCAGGGAGAAGCACTAGCGCCAGAGAAAAAAAAATACTGCTCTAATTTGCAAAAAGTGTGTATAAAGTCTCAATCATGTTTATAGTGATTTTTAGGACCCACGGCCGTGAACCTAAGGCAAACCTAGGAGTGTAATAGCGGTCCTAAAAACACTATTAACATGATTCTGTAGGTACCTACTGACATTTTTTGCAAAAACGATCCGCGAAAACCGGCCAAGTGCGAGTCGGACTCGCGCACGAAGGGTTCCGTACCATTATCTATACAACATTTGAACAGTCAAGCGTCTACCTGTTGCCGTTATTAATATCGAACAAGAAAAAAAACGGCAAAAAAATCACGTTTGTTGTATGGGAGCCCACCTTAAATATTTCTTTTATTCTGGTTTTAGTATTTGTTGTTATAGCGGCAACAGAAATACATCATCTGTGAAAATTTCAACTGTCTAGCTACCGTGATAGCTGTAGCCTGGTGACAGACATACGGACAGACGGACAGTGGAATCTTAGTAATATGTCCCTTGTCCCTTGTCTTGTCCCTTGACCCCAGTAAGGGAGTAAGGTCCCTTACTCTTCGGGTACGGAACTCTAAAAAAGATATGATTTTTTTCCGTTGGTAGCGCTCTAGTGTTACTACAGAGCCCCTTAAGCAATTGTGTGTCAAACCTCAACTCGTTGTCGTACCTAAGAACGAGGCATTTCAGCTTCAAGCACTTGACGCGGAGGATGTCGATGGCCTTCTGACTTTTGTCGCTGAAGCGCAGGTTCTCGGGGTCCCAGCGCAGCTCCAGCCGCTCCAGGTTGGGACAGTAGTTCGCTATGCCGTCCATCAGCTGTGGGAAACATAACAGGCAAATGTAATACACCACTGGTATCTCTATAGGGTGATTTTTGACTCGTAAGCAATACTTTCAGGAAATGTTTAATGAATTTTCATTGTGAAAAACAGTAAGTAATATTATTAATTAATAAGTAAAATATAACTTTCTAACCAACATAGTAAAATCCATCATTGCATGTAAAAATTGTTAAGAACCTATTGTTAACTGTAATTGTATTGCTGTGGATTTCTGTTAAATAAATAAAATAAAATAAAAAATAAATAAATAAATAATGATTTATCGGTAATGGTAACATAATATGTTTAAATATATATTCGTGATTGAAATTGTGAATCCAAACTCAAAGTTGTAGGAAGTACCATGACGTTGAAAAATGTATAAGAGTGTGTCCACCTGTCCTCCCATATGCGTAAACAATATTGTTTGTCTATGCTTAAGGGCAGTAATTTTGGGTAAAAACGAAAATTTATAATCACCCTTATTTTTTTTAAAACTAGCATCATGTTTCTAAATCATGGTTAGAATGTCCCCTTAAAAAAACGGTGATCGCGTTCAAAGTCACCCTATATAGCCAGTGCGGGCTTTAATACTGAAGAAACTAACCAACCAAAGCGATCGCGGTCGCGGGTCGGCCACTTGATTTTTTTTCGCCAAACTGCGGTGCAGTTTGTTACTGCAATGTAGACTCAATAGTCATGTCTTTATTGGTACTGTGGTCAAATGTCTGTAACACAAACTTTACGCTCGGACATATTATTGTAACAAGATGTAAAATTTTACCGTTCTGGTTTTTTGTCAATAAATATTATTTACTAATAAGTGATAGCAGTGAAAGTTATTTTGCATCATTTACTGCATTAGTATTTATATTGACGAATTCAAACCAACGCGTTCTGACCGTGAGCGCAGTAGGTACTCGTAATAATTTGTTTAGTGGTCAATCAATTAATCGCTTCCATACAGATATCTATCTTAATAAACGTTTAATCTATGTAAATAACAGCCACCGCTTTGGTTTGTGAGCTCCCTTGATAAATAATGATTTAGTAAATCCTGGTTAAAGACCGCTTTAACTCTATCTTAATGGCCTTATTTATAAAAAACACGTTTCCTTAAAACGCCGATTAAAATAAATAGTCTGTCGGGGAGATTTTACAAGGAAAATTATTAACCACAGATTAAGTAAACTGACTCTTAGGAGTGCTTTAGAGGAATCATATTTTTATAAATAAGGCCGTAAGAGTGTTTTCGTGCAATGCAACTTCTTGTAAATAAGACTGAATTCTATTAATTCTATTTCTAGGTACCTATCTAATTACAATCTTTCTCTTCGTAGAGGTAACTGGCTGGGTTAGGTACTGATTTCTTGATAACAACACGGATGTTCGTTATTTCAGTGTAAGTCTGTGAAAGCTGATGTTTTCTAATTTTCAGGTTGCATTTCCAGCTTCCTTCGTTGAGATCAGTGGGAAACTGATTTCTTGAATTAGGTGAAACCACGGACTTTAGTTTTTGGACGCCAAACTGTAGGTAGGTAATCATCAGTGCCGGATCTTAGAGCATAATGCTAAAGTTAAAATGAAAACGACCTCTATTTTTTATTTTTTTGGTATACTTAAATGCTATCCGTGAACCTAGGTTCTCGGACGATTTAAAAATCACTATTAACATGATTGACAGGATAGTCAGACACTTTTTGCAAAAATGATCTTATTTCCGTTCAGTACCGCTAGTTAGCCTATAATGTGATGTGGGGAAAAAACTATTTATAACTAAGCTACTATTTATCTACGAATAAAAAACCATATGTACAGCTATTTTTCACTGCAAAATTCACACTCATAAACGGTCTATTAGTCTTCACCAATGAAATGAGCATAATGTGTGCTGTAGAGTTAATCACTCTGTGATTGGTTCATTCTGTGTGCCATGTGTGACATGAACGTTGATTGGGCGATAGTAGGTAGGTAAGTAACAGCGTAACTGATGGTAAAACGTCAAACCCTTGACTTCATTGAAATTCATTGAATTCACCCGTCGAAATATCTAGGTACCTCGCAAGATGGCGGTCTGACGAAGGCAGGTGCATCATAGATATTCTGCCGGGTAATACTGAACTCTCTCTGATTGGTAACACAATTGACAAGCCTCCCCCGTCATCCCACAATTGAACGTGGCGTCATTTTTTAGCGATGTAAGGTGCCGCCCGAGAGGTGATGTCCTAAGCAATTGCTTAATTTGCTTTTAAGCTAAACCTAGACTGGTAGTCACCTGGTCAACGTGGATGTTGACGCCGAGTCTCTCTTGAGTCCCCATGATCAGGATCCTATAAAAGAAGACACGTCGACAATTACTTATCTAAGGGGTCATCTATAAAGTACCTACGTCATAATAATTTCTTAATTTTTTACCTCTCCCCCGTCCAATGGCTTAGTTGGTCACATTTGTGAGACCCCCCCTCCCTAGTAGGGAATGCAATCTTGATCTTGCAAGATCAAGATTCCACCAAGATCTTGAGTGATTTTCCAAGATTCAATCTTGAAGGCCATCAATCTTGAATTTTGAAATCCCTTTCGCGATCTTGGCAAAATAGACCAAGATTGTAACAAGATTTCAAGATTTTCAGACTGATCGCGCGTGAAACGTCATACGCAATAACGCAACCCAAAGCGCTGATTTCTGACAAAATTGACGCAATTTTGAAAAAAGAAATGAATCTTTACGAATACGGAGGAGAACGGGGCAATATCTAAAATTCGCTTTTAACAGCCTTTTAACTTTCGTCCCAACTAGCGTGGAGGCAGAAAGGGCCTTTTCAGCCGCGGGCTATTTAGCCACTGATATACGGTGCCGATTGGGTGATGACACTTAAGTGTATTATGCTTCTTGAGAAGCTATTTTCAAAATGTTTAATGTTTTTTGCTCTTAATTTCATTTATAGGTTATACTAATTATGATCTCATTGCATTGTTGGCAAGAAACAATCAACATTTTAATGATTAAAATAAAATAAATGCAATAATGTATTGCATTTATTATTATAGTCACTAAAATCTTGATTGTTTCTTGTTAATTTTTGAAATAAACGTTGATTATTGTGTTCATGGAAAGTTGTTTACTTTGAAAAGTATACTCAATTATATAAAATAATCCAAAAATACTGGTTACTCTCAATTTACAGAATTTGACTAAAAAATAACGCCTTTTTTAATTATTCTGCTCAATCTGGAATAATCCCGATAATCTTGATTCGAGACCAAGATCTTGACCCGAATCTTGACAAGATCTTGAACTGACCAATCTTGATTCCGAAAAGAGACTCCAAGATCTTGAATGTTCAATCTTGGCCCAAGATTGCATTCCCTACTCCCTAGTGTAACGTCAAATATTTTGCCATTTCAGGGACATCTAGAAATTATTAAATTAAGACAGCAGTTCCGAAATTAGTTTTATTTCCATTCAAATTATTTTTTAATATTATCCGTATCATAATTATCAAATATTTGAAAAAATTAACAAAACAGTAAATTAATAATTAAAATGTATATTTTTGAAATGTGACGTCACGAAACTCAGGACCCCTCCCACCTCTTGTCACACTGTGTCGACTATGCTTCTTTTTAGTGCGTATTTTTGTTGAAGTCGACGTCGCAACGACGTAGTAAGGAAAAGAAGACTTACTTGGCATTAGTCAAGACTTGCAGCACGCTCTGCCAGAGCTGCTCGGTCAGGAAAATAAGACTTACTTGGCATTAGTCCAAATAAGACTTACTTGGCATTAGTCCAAATAAGACTTACTTGGCATTAGTCAAAATAAGACTTACTTGGCATTAGTCAAGACTTGCAGCACACTCTGCCAGAGCTGGTCGGTGATATGCGGCATGCCGCTCAGGATGAGACCCCACAGCTGCGCGCCGTGCCGTGAGAGGAACCGATGTAAGGCTTCGTCCGTCAGGTTGTCTGAGGAGTCCACGTCCAAAGCCACCAGGTTCCTGGGGAAATATGATGCATAGAACTCGGAATCAACAAGCCCGAATGTAATCGTGAGAGAAAAAGAGATGACAATGTTCTGGTGAGTTCAAACGGTATCAAAGTAGACCGCAATTGAGCTAAACGAAACGAAAGTAGTGCACCCCAGTCCCCAGAGTTGCGCGCCGTGCCACGAAAAGAAACAGTGAAGGCTTAGTCCGTCTGGTTGTCTGAGGACTCCACGTCTAAGTTACCTATACAGTTCCTGGGGATATGTGGTGCATGGTTACTAAGAACCGGAAATCCAGAAGCCCAAAAGTGTGTGAAAAGGGGCTAACTAGTTTCTGCCGAATTCGAATTAATATATCAAACTAACTTGCGGATTCCTGAGCGAATGATGTACTGGTTTCTACAGAAAGAAACTAAGCAGGGAAGAGATGTTTGTAGTTTCATATGTAAGTACATTGAAAGCCTCTTTCCTTCCAGTCCTTCTAAGGAATTTTTTTTAAGAGATACTATCTACCTATGTGTTTAGTTTATGGGGAAAGATATTAGCGTAGTCTTAAGTGCTATAAATATTTAGTTCTTTTCGGTTTTTTTTTCCGGGATCTGTGACTATGTTCACGTTACCGCCAAAAAGATGCGGACTATACAAAAACACGATTCCATTTAGTCTCCGCAGAGGCAGTTTAAATATTAGCTGTCTTATCTATAAAAAACACGATTCTAAGGAATGCCGATTAAAATAGTCTGTGGTGGAGATTTTCAAGGAAAAGTCAAATAAGCTGACTAAGGGCCGATTCGACCAAACGCGAGTAACTTTTTACTCGAGAGTAAATCACTATTTACTCTAGAGTAAGCAGATTTTGCATTTTACCAACCGCTAATCTAAGATTAAGGAAGCTACTCGAGAGTAAATACTTATACGGCCAATTTCGGCGGAGTAAAACACTATACTCAGATTAAATTATCAAATGTCTATAATCAGTTGTCTGTCACTGCATTATTTTAAGCATATTTGTTTGTTTTGAAATCGGCTTTGAAGAGAAATATTATCTACGCACCACGATGGAACGACTGAGAAATATGTTGGAAGATTCCGACAGTGATGACGATTATGTACCAAGACCAAAACGTCCAAGATGGTTCAAGGAGAGAGTCCATTACTATGATGACCACGACTTTGCGAAGGAAGCCAATTGGGGCTGCGGTTTCGTTTTTCCGCATTCATAATTATTATTTTAATAACAGAGAACGAAAAGAAATAGGTAAACAATAAACAATTCAAGTTTTTCCTGTCAATTGTCAAATACACATGTCATGTCATACTACAAAATTAAATTGTATCGACATTTCAATACAAGCTAGAAGGAACAATGTTGCATAATTTTTTGTCGGTTTATTCACTCGTTCATCATTCTCTTTTAAACCACAGATTAACAATACCGAGGATAATTTACTCCTCGAGTAAGTTGGAAAAACGTAAACGAAGTTATCCAGGAGTAAATCCAAGGAGTAAACTTATTCTCGGAATAGTTACACCGGTGTAACTCCATGTTTGGTCGAATCGGCCCTTAGGAGCGTTTTAGAGGAATCGTGTTTTTATAAATAACACCGTAAACCACCAACTCGTCATGTATGTCTACAGTGAGGCTACCGAAATTCCACCTAAAAAACTGAAATAAAAATTTTTGATTAAAAAATAAAAACCGACTTCGATATTATACATTTAGGTATTGTAGAAGTATAATTTGTAGTCGGTGCCCAGTTGCAAGACCAGCACATATATTTTGGGCACCAGCTCCAAATTATACTTCTACAATACCTACATGTATAAATACTTCTAATTATTTAAATTATTTCTACCTTTTAAGTGCTGTAGTCTTTCGAAATCGGTTTTTAGATTTTATTTAAAAAAAATTGTTTTTCAATTTTTAGTGGAGGAGCGGGAGAACATTATACAAGTCCCTTATAACCATAATTTACCGTACATGATTCGTTCCTTTAAAATTTGGTGTTCTAAATCTCCGAAAGTCTTCACCAGAACATCACCAAATTAACTTGGGACTACTTTTACGCTATTTTATGAAACATACGGATATTACTAAAGGATGGGCCCCATTAGGGCTTATTTACTGCTGTCCATTGAAGAGTTCCGTTCTCCATCTCTGAAAGTCTTCATCAGATCTTTACCAAATTAAAATGGGACCAATGGGACGTTATATCTGTTCGAACAAAAAAAGAATTGTCGAAATCGGTTAAGATTTGACGGAGATATGGAGGAACATAGCCAAATAATATATATATATATATATATATGTATATATACGCGTCGAATTGATAACCTCCTCCTTTTTGAAGTCGGTTAAAAATTAACCAACAACCCGACTGCTGAGCATTAACTACCAAGGAGGCTAGGCGGGACCACAGAACATAGAAAATAGCTTCTGTGGCGGGACCAACCTAGGTACCAACCTGTTTTTTTTTTCATTTTGTTATTTTTGACTTAGTTGTGTTTTTTTAGATTAATTTTGATTTTATACAGCCTATGACACTCGCGCAGACATGACGAATTGGTTGAGATCTTATTTATCAAAATCTGACAATTGATTAAGGAGTTATTAAGGAACATAGAATCGTGCATACATACGAGCAAAACACATTACCCTCCTTTTAGTCTCCGCCGCAGTCGGGTAGACAACCACTCACCTAGACATCCCCGACTCCATCCAGGCCTTCAATACGCTGTCATTGAAGCCGTTGATCTGGCCAGCGCTCAGGAAGCGCAAGTTGGGGATGCGCGTGAGCATGTCGATTAGGCAGTCGGTCGAGAGGTCCGTAGCTGTCACGTCCAGCTCCTGGATCGAGGACTTCTCCCATTCCACTTGCATCACGTGCTCGGATAGGAGACCTGGTGACGTGTAAGGAAACGTTATTAACTTATTATAGCACGGTTAAATTAAGAAAGGGACCGAATATCTATTTGTGTCTCATTCACACAATACAGATGGTAATATTGCAAGAGCTGGAATAGCTGTGCAGATCCTTTCTTTAAGGATCCCCTTAAGCATTCCCTGGGCTAACTAGCTCCACCAATTTTTATAGATTTGTACTGCCTTTTAATTACACCAGAAATATCGATAGGGAGATGAAAGAAGTACATATTAGAGTAGCACGGAAGCGAGTATGTTGGGACCACAGAACAGTTCACTGTTCTCTGGTTGGGACTCCAACCGATCGCGATCCGTCATCATCATCATCAGCCATTTGACACCCACTGTAGGACATGCCCCCCCCCCCCCCCCCCCCCTCATGGTTTTCATATCCTCGAAGGGTTTTGCCATAATCGCCACGCTTGGCAGGCGGGTTGGCGATCGCAGTATGCGGTTGGAATCTCAGGAAGACGCTGCTGCCCGTCTCCTGGTAATCGCGATCCGTAGTCACACCAAATTGCCATACTAGTGTGACCATGGTTAATTTTATTTATCAGTAGTCACACACACTCCGTTCTAGTTATACCAAATTGCCACAGTAGTGTGTCTATGGTTAATTTAGTCACACTAGTGTGACTGCGGTTAATCTTATTTAACCTTAGTCACACCAGTATAACCAACACCAACACGATTGATACTTCTCTTCAATATGTATATTTTGAAGTTTGCACCCTATAATAATTATGAAAGCTGGTTTAATCTCAAGTAGTACTAACTTATTTTAAACACCATATTTTAATCGTCTTTTGTTTTTGATCGTCAAGGGTGTGTGGGCACGGTAAAATTACTCGTATAAATACGAGTTGCTGTGACTACGGACAAACAAAATTAACGGTAGCCACATACATAAGCAGCCTATATACGTCCTCCTGTAGGGCACAGGCCTATATGTTAGTATATATGTTACAGCCAAAGTGATAAATCTGGATATTATATATATTATAATGTCTACTCAGTTTAGATAAAGTGATAATTAACACAAAATTATGCAAACGTTTTATTTTGGCAAGTGTTATATAGCAAATAATTGTTTGATTAAATTTATATTTCGCATTTTGTTTGTTAGGTCAGTACACACAAGCAAAAATAGGTTCGAAGTCGGGTGTTAGTTCTTTTTTTTTATATAAAAGCGAAAAAAATATTTCACTAAAAAACTTAGTTTTGTGTCAAACTTAAACAAGGTTGGTGCATGGAAAAGTCATAGGTACCCTACATTATGATATGGCAAAACGTGGGATACCGCCGTTTTTGAATAATTAATTTATTACTTTGTCTAGTGAATTTGGCTTTTATATATAATGACCAGTCATTATGTATAATAGCTATTTAATCACTATGACTGTAACATATACACTCAGGTTTCCTCGCGATGTTTTCCTACACGTTAGCGAGTGGTAGGTATTGCTACTATAACTTAACAGATGTACATAACTTAGAAAACCAAGTCATAGGTACATGCCCGCACTGGGGATCGAACCTGGGTCTCTCGCTTCCGAGTCCGATGTTCTACCCACTAGGCTACTACCGCTGTATAGGTAACTAAGGATAAATAAAATTAACAATAGTCACACTAGTGTGGCAATTTGGTGTGACTACGGATCGGTTGGGGTTGGGACCGATTCCTCCGAGGTATTTATTATAAGAGGTACTCACTGCATCCATTCATGAGCAGACAGGTGAGACGTCTGGAGCGCTGGAATAGCGTCTTCATAGTGGATCCAGTCACCTTGTTACAGTAGTTTACCGCCAGGCATTCTAGCTGAAAACAAAACAATTATTCATAGAGTACCTATCAAATAGAATTGATTCTCAATGAGATTGTATTCGTAGAGCGGCAATGTACCTACCTACTGTTTAATAGTTTTCTTTCACATCAAATACCAAAATAGGTATTTTAAATAACATGACTGAAGTCGTGATCGACAGGCTGGGTTCAGGGATACCTTCACTTGAGGATGTAGGTTATTTTTTTTTGGGGGATTATTCTATTCCCAAATACAATTACTCTTAATAGAGCAATAACTACCGGACAATTCAAATGTGATGGCACAGCTGATATTTTTCAAGTTTTTTATATGTAGGTACTCGTATTTGGTATGTATCTTGTTATAATAACTATGTAATTTTATTGTAATATAGTTTATATAATTATTATTATTTATTAATTTTTTTATCTTTGTTCTTGCAATAAATCTTTCTTGGCACTACCCCTTGCACTATCCACATAACCCAAGGTTAGCTGGAAGAAAATACTAGTATTAAGCTCGCCTTTGTACAAACACCCCTTTTGTGCAATAAAGTATTTTTGAATTTGAATTGAAGTTAGATACTAAAATGCAACTTCCAAAAAACCGGCTTTACCTACTAGTAGGTACCTACTTTACAGAAGTAACAACTTCATCGAAGTAATAAAATTTTCAACGTCTGTGTGAAGGGGCGGAGACGCTCTACTCTGACAAAAATTTGCGCTTTAAAGCTTAATATTTCGCGAACGGAACCCTAAATCGAAAAATGGTCTTCCTACACCCACAATATCTTAAATCGATAATCCAATGATATCAATCCCACACTACGGCGTAGACGAGAAAAAAAAATTGCATCCCTAATTTAGCTGTAGAGGATTTTTTTTTTTAATTTTATTTTACCGTATTATCGGCGTAATAAATAGGTACATCTATGCCAAATTTTAGCTCTCCAGTAACTTATAGTCTCTGTGCTAAGCCGCGGACAGACAGGCAGACGGACGGACGTAGCGAATCTGTAAGGGTTCCTTGTTGACTACGTAACCCTAAAAATCCGTTCCTGTGTCGTGCTCGTCGGCCTCATGTGGCCGAATATTTTTGCGTTAATATTATAGACTCTATTGGTGTTTTTTATAAAAGCACGATTAATTTGAAACACTCCATAAATTCAGTATAAACAGTCTGTGGGAAAGTCTAAGTATTTGTACGGAATTTACCTATGCTTACCTATGGAGTGTTTTAAGAAATCGCGTTTTTTAATATATCACCGAATGTATCTAGAAAGTACCAATTTGTAACGTGGATAAGCCCATTTGCAATGTGGATCGTCCTCTATAGTCCTTACCTGAATACAGTTGGAGCTGAAGGCATCGATGTGCGAGTCGTCGACGAAGTTAATGCCGTACAGGTTGATCACGCGCAGGTTGGGCGTGGCCGACTTCAGCTTGTGCACGTTGATCACCTCGTAGATTTCCTCCTCCTCCTCCTCCACTTTCTCGTAGGTACCTGGGAAACGAGAAGCGGCATATTTCCCCGTAACTCGTAAGGCTCGAGACACACAGATAGGACGTGGGGCGAGGGCGCGGTAAGATGTATAGAGTCACAAACCAAGAGCGACCGCAGAGCAAGGACTGTGGTCTGTGACTATCCATCTTACCGCGCCCTCGCCCCACGTGTCCCATCTGTGTGTCTCGCGCTTAAGGCGTAAGCCACATAGAAAGGGGCGAGGGCGCGGAAAAGACGCGCCACGTTGTATAGAGTCACAGGCCACAGAGCGACCACAGAGCAAGGCCTGTGGTCTATACCTTAAGGTGTAATCTACCTTTGGGCTACATTTCATACAATGACACTTGATGTGCATGCAACATAGCATACCCGATATAACATATCCATCGGAAGGTTTGTTACTAACCCTTTGGGACACAGAGGCTTTTTAAATAAATGTATCTATTCATCATCATCATCATCAGCCATTTGACGCCCACTGCAGGCCATAGGCCTCCTTCGTAGTTGTCATGACCATGAGGGTTTTTGTCATAATCGCCACGCTTGGCAGGCGGGCTGGCGATCGCAGTATACGGTTGGAATCTCAGGAAGACGCTGCTGCCCGTCTCCTGGTAATTGATTTCCTTAGTCGCCTTCTACTTCTACAAATGTATTAAGTACCTATTATTGTCAGTAACGTCTCGCGTTGGGGTCACCTTGAACAGGATTTTTTTTTTCTCAATAGGATTTTTTTTTTCACAATTAGGTGCCGTAATTGTGCGAAAAAAAAATTCAAATCAATACTGGTTTATTACTGGATGAAGAAGGTTTAATCTGGCACTGGGGGCTGTACAGTCGTCAGCAGGGGTCAACGCTTACATTTGTTTTTTCAAAGTCGCCCGTAAGGTAACTGAGTAGAGTGCACGCATGTAAAGGTCGATGTACTGTCGACTGTACCTACATAATGTCGGTTGCCACTTGCGATGCTTTAATTGCTTTACTATATTTCCCAGGCGCTTCGAAGTGCTCCAAACTTACCGATAAGGTGCAGAATCTCCAATCCGTTGATGAAGTTGTATATTTTCCTCATGAAACCTTCCATGAAGATGACTTCCGACAGGCAAATACAGAGGTACTTCAATTTTGTTGGGAACGCCTGCATCTCCGAGAAGTCGTGCAATTGCATGGCTGTGAATTAATAATTATAAGTCGAATCAACCAAGTGGCTAATTTCACATTGTTTCATTTTATCTTTATATCGCCAAATAGTAAAAACAAGTTTTAAAATAACTTACCTAGGTACGATCATTGTAACTTACCAGTACTAAAGTCAAGAAGCATGTGGGTCAAGTTAGGACATTTTCCCGATAGTTCGTGCAGCACTGTATGGGTGATCAACTCGATGGGAAGTTCGATGTACCGGAGGGAGGGGCCGAATCTGATCGAAATTAATGCCAATAGCGATTCTAAAGAACCTGTAATATGAAATTAAAAACTTTTTCAAGTGGCAAGTTTTGATTGATTTGAGCGACATCTATCGGCAACAATTGAACTTTAAGTTTCACGGCAGCAAATAGATGACGCTACTTGTCATAATTTCACTTAAGAGTTGCCAGTATAAGCCTTTTTACGATAAGCCTAAGAAAATGGGAAAATTTAATTAAAATATGTTCTTTTTAAAATAATAAAGGTATAATTCATGTCGGATTATGACTCACCGACATGCAGTCCAGATATTTCGGGTCGTAGACTCACGTGGGTCCAAAGTTTTGTGTCGTAGGCAACTATACGCCATCGCTTGCAGACTGTAGCCATACGACATATTTCACGGTGGGATAAGTACGAAAATATGTTCAGAAGTACTTTGTCTGGTAGCTTTTCTATGGTCTAAAAAGATGAAAACAAAGAATTCACAAACTGTATTAAATAAATAAATTCAATAAATTCGCTGTGTGTCGTACATGAACAAAATGTTAATAGCGGTCATTTGGCCAAAGTGAATTTAAAAATCATCTGACCGCTGATATTAGAAATGTATAACTATAACACTTTGTTAGTGCACGAGAAATTGGGGGTTAGTTTTTATAAATAAGTAGGTTAGATAAGTTATTTGCTTTAGCTAGTGAAATAAGTAGGTACCTATATTTTCACCTAAGATTTAAGTTCAGTTCTGTGTAAAGCCTCAAACAATCAAACCTTCATTATAAATAGTCAGATGTTAACAGGTACATAATGAAATACAGGATATTACGTTACCGTATTGGCAAATGGGCTCCTATACACTCCATCTGTAAGGTAAACCTGGCTGGCTTCTAAAGCCAGCTGGCCCCACACGTCTGTTGGTATATCCATTATGAAAACACCACTAAAATCACTTGAAAATGCACTAAAATGCTACTGTTGTTAGGCTAACTATCCGAGCGATGGTCTTTACGCACGGAATCTGTGAATCGAGGTATATGGAACGGCTGGTGTTTAATTTTGGAAACATCTGGGTTGAGTGAAGTACGCTGCGAGTAAATATTTTAGGATTAGTTCCATAAAGATATTTTCTTTTAAATAACTTTTCAAAAAAAGCTTTCATGAGTTATATTTAAATGACTTTTTAATTTTGAGTCAAAAATTTAGCAGTATCCAGTCATTAAATAAAATATTGTAAAGCGCGGGAAATTTCAATATACTGTCTATATCGGTTTAATGTGAAATCAGAGCATTCAATAAGCAATATTTGAATTTGTTCTACGAGTACACTATAAAAAAATTCCATCCACGCAGATGGTTAGCCGATCTCAGTCACCTTTGGCGTTTATTTTTAGAATCGTTCCTAACAACATGAGCTTTTAGTTCTAATACTTTGTTGTTGATATCAGAAGAATTCAACTTATGAATGACATGGCAAACCTCGTTTTTATAGGTCATGTAGACTATAAAAGTATGATAGTTAACTTCTGCTTCGACTTTAGAGAAAGTAGGTATCAGTCCGTATTACCGTTGAAGCAAATGTGTTCTAAAGATGTTCTAATCTCATAACTCTTTATTTGTTATCATCTGTTGTTGTTTCTATTTGTGATTGTTTCTAGTGGGAAAGGAGTTAAGTTAAGAACATAAGAATCACGTAAAATTTTGTTGTTGTAGATATGGTATTGAATTTTAAGTAAAATTCAGTAGCTAAAATTCCCGGTAGTTAACTTGAACCAAAATATTGTCGGCATATATTGCCATCGGCACGTAAGAGCATTTGTTACGTTAATTTTTAATTTGACTAAATTAAAGTCTGAAGACATCTGAGTCACATCCCGCGTCTTCCACCAATCAGACCCGAAATACGTCCAAGCGAAGTCAACTCGTTTGGCAAAGTTATTTATCGGGCATTGACTGCCTTGTTGGTCTAGCGGTATCACGTCTGATTACCATGTGAAGTCGTGGGTTCGATTCCCACTGGTGGCCACCGTACATTTGTAACAATGCCATCAGTCTGGGTGTATTTCCGTGTTTGTGATGTCCTTGCCTGGTTATCATGGCTATCCTGAGTTGGTGACCAGAACAAGTGATTGTTGTGGAAGTTATTATTATTATTATACGTACTCTGAATTCAAATATATGTCTTAAATTCCAAATCACATTAATTGTTCTCCTCGTTTCATTACATTATTGTTATTTCTTGTAATGTTTTGGCAAATTTACATAATTTGTATTAAGTATATGTACTGCCCACCAATAAATAACCTTCAAAAACATCGTTTAATTCGAAGTACAATGTGTGCATAGTTTATAATTTCACGACTAGAAACGCGTCTAGTCAAGAAAATTGGCAAACGTTAAAGTCTGTATTTCCTGGACGCCTGTGGTTGACTCATCTTGTAAAAATTCTAAATTCAATGAATGACTGTAGAAAAGGACTGTGACCGACATTTATTTTGTACAAGCTGTGCCTATGACTGTTTGGGTATTATTTACAATATGAGGCCGCTTAATTGATACTTGAAATTAATACTACAAATACAGCTCTTGACATGGTAATCAGTAAGAATAAATTCTCAGAGACAAAATTAAAAAAAATTGGTGTCACACCTTCATAATAAAAAAAACTAAAAGAAAAAAATATAGTTCTGAAACAAACAGGGGTGTGGGAAGGGGGCTACAGTGGAGCCCCGCTTGCAGATCCCCTGCAAGTGATGCTCGGGAAGCGAAGCCTCGCGCCATAAACTTCACCAGAGAACCTGTAGTTAGGTTATGTTAGGTTGCTCGTGTGAACTTCCGCAGCGGAGCGAAGTTCATAAGCACCCTAACCGAGCGAAGCACCATAATAATAACTTTTACAAACTGCAATTAATTCAAAAAAAAATATTTGGTTAGCTGTATTGCCATATTCATTTGAGGATTTAGTTCAGCGGCCCCATATTAAACAGTCCCTTCTAAGTGGCAGTACGAGAATGCGAGCAATGTACGAGAATGCGAGCAATGTACGAGAATGCGAGCAATGTACGAGAGAATGCGAGCAATGTACGAGAATGCGAGCAATGTACGAGAAACCGGGGTTAGCCTGGGAATCGGATAAAAAGTTCTTAGCATTCACCGGTCCTTAGGACATTTTTATGGAACCAATCACGTTGACTTGCTGCTGCATGGAAGATGGTCAAGCTAACAAAAGTAATTTCGTCATAAATAACTGTACTAAGATAAGACGGGAGTATAGTTTCTGTTGCATCAATTAGGCTGTATGTAAGTATACATTTCTACATTATTAACCCCCGATTTCTCCTACCCTAACAATCTGTTATTCTACTATTAATAGCTGATTTTAGTCAAAGTGTAAAATAAAAACATGTGACACCTGTTGACAGTAGATTACCATATGATTAGCCTACGAAAACCCGGGGGCAAGACGGGTATTTAAGTATTGACGTATGTGCCAGCATGCTGTTTTTCATCACGTACCATTCGTGCTATTTTTTGTCCAGTACTGTTCGTTTCTTCTGTCACAAGATATTAATAAGACACGAAAACTTATGCAATTATTTTAATATCTGAAAAATGTTACATTTACTGAAAAAATTATTAATATCAAGTTCTGGATCATTTCTATTTATGCGTCTAGGAATTTTGTGATGAGCATCACATTTCCTAAGAAAATATGCCGTTAGTCATAACATTGGACAACATCTGTTTATAAATGTGGCACAAATTGACTTCAAAATGGTACGGGTTTTCTCAAATGGATTCCTATTAGGATGACATTATGATTGTCATTGGCAAGAGTGGAGTGGGTACCTATTTTGTTTACGTTTAAGATATAAAGTTTTCTTTAATCTGGTGAAAATAACTGTTAACCACTCAGCCACTTTGGTTCTTATCAGTTGGTCCTTCAACATTGGTCTTTGTCTCCTATTAATAAATAAATAAATTTCTATTTCTCGTTACATTTCTGTCTCTGAAGCCGGGCACCGCTTTCCGCCAAAAACAGCATTACAATTTGACTAATACAAATAATTTTGTAATTCGCTTATATCGCTATTAATATCGGTAGTCATCAATATATATGTTTATCATTAACTTTTATTTTTCAAAGATATATCAGACCTCACTTATTAAAAAAATATTTGGTAGCATAAAATAATTATATTCTTTTTGTTGCGCTTACCCGTGCTGAGCATAAAATAAGATATGAAGAATATTCCCTATTTTACATCAGGGATAAATATTTCTACATAGGTACTTTGTTTTTCATCAACAAGTATAAAGGTGGCTATTTCTTCTTCTTAAAACTTGATGCGTCACATTTAAAATAGATTTCTTAAAAAAATATTTTTTGGTTTATTTTAATAAAGAAAGCAGTTATTAATTTTTTTTTGCAATAAGAAAGCCTACTTACGGCAGATTAATTACGCTCTAAAATGATATTAAAATATTTATCCAATATAGCGTTTAAATTAATTGAATGTAAAATAAAAATGTCTAGAATGAAAACAAAAGTTTTAAATAAATTATTACATAAATAAATTTAATTAAGTACCACAATTTGCTTCCTCCTGAAGCTAGACTGATCCCTTGAGATCGCAGCTGCTGCAGTGTCCACGTTCAGGATCCCCCACGAATCCATTTTTTCTACTTATTTATGAAAGTGATTGCAAGTTTTTGATGAAATATTAATAAATCCTATTACGGGCCACTGATCACAAATCTTCGCACTTTTAATAACAACTTTTCAATGACACTTGGCGTGAGAGCCAATCAATCCACTAGCCACTAGGTAGCTTCCCGGCATGTCGCGTGTCTGTCTGTACGATTTAACACAAGCGGTTACACTAGCAGTGCTCTATCAAAGCAGATGTTACCTATACACTGGTGCAGTGTATTTAAATTTGCTAGCCAAAATAAGTGCGACATTTTGCTTCAACTGGGCTGGGACGGTGCAGGCTGCCAAGAAGACTCGGATTGCAATCGGGCCACGTTTGACGTTGTGAAGACCACTGATCGAATCAACATCAAACGATTGAGATCATACATAACCGTTTCTGATGGATGAGAAAAGACCTTTTAAATAAAGGAAAACCTCGGTCAGAGAAATTTGGTACCTTCTATAACTTGTTGTTTCTAATGAAAATTGAAAAGCTTTAACATAAACACAGTTGAATCGGATTATTAATTGTATTTTTTACAACTAAGCTCACAGGTAATAACATTCCTAAGGTAATTGCGAAGAATTATATTATTTGCTAGGTATCTTACCTTATTTCATAGTTATCAGGCTAAAACATTTCAGATTTATTTTCGTATAAATATAGGTGAAGTGCATTACATTTTGGCACCGCTTGTAGTGACAAGTACTACAGCGTACTCTAGTGTAGGTAATTAATGGGCTAGGTATTAAGAAATATACAACTTTTTAACTCATTAACTATAGGGAGGGACCCAATGGTCGGCGCCGGCAGCTTAGAAGTGATGAATACTTGAGGAAGTTTCATCATTTGGTATTAAATTGTTCTCGGATTCCGTTCCTATCCCAACTTTTCTGTAATAAATCTGCTTACTTCTATTTTAGTTTTATTTCGAAAGCTTCGGGGAAAAAACCCTATGAACGGAATGGCAACATTCTTAAAATGTCAAAGCTTTTGAAATCATTCATTCACCGCAATGTCAAAATTGCATTCATTCGATTCATTCATCATATGTTCAGTTCATTCCCTTGACACAATATCATTCACTCGAACTTATTTATACTTTTTGTCATTGGTTCGTTCGTTTTACATGGTTTTAGTCAAGTCACAGAGTTTTAGTTTTGCATTGGTGTGGTGTGTTTATTTGCTAAATAAATTACGCGCATTTATAATAAAATACAAATTAAAGATGATACTGCGCTGCGGTGCAGCTACGTATAATAATAACGAGTGCAGTTCCAAGTGGATAAGAGACCGGCAGTATCGCGTTCAAAGTTAGATTGGACGGCCTGTTCTGTTATCTTAGAAAATGCGAGCATCTGAGCAATAAAGCTCTCCTCTCCCTACTGATTTAGTTCCACGCACGGAGCCGTGCTGTTCAGTCAGTCCGGCAATGGAATGAAAGCATAATACCTACTAGAAAAAAAATTTTTTTGTGTGACCAAACCACTAGATGCTTTCTTGCGTTTTGAAGAAAAAAGAACAATAAAAAACATGGAGGTCGCAGCAGCTGGTGGTTCAGTTTTGGCGGGATTTATGCCTGCTTACGTTATGGACTTTGTAGAGGAATTAGATGAACACCCATGGTTGTTCTCTGCTTTGGCCTCAGTGCTGGTGGGGCTCAGTGGTATACTGCCACTTTTCATCATACCCATCGATGAAACAGCGTCATTTGAGAATGGGGGTAAGTTGTAGACTATTTGCCTTTCTCTGAACCCATTACCCGATGTGGGAATCCTAAGTTTGATCTAATTTAGTAATACTTACTATTTCATCAACCCACAGTTCGTTATAGAGTACTGGTTACCTACATAGGTATGTACGTATTATATTTTTATGTACCTATTAATTACACTAGATTTTCCCTTCTAAGTTCTACCACCAAACCATGCTTATTGTTGTTATTTGCTTCTTGATTATTCCTATATCAAATAGCTGTTTTCAGTATTAAAAACATTTCTGAAAATTTGTGATGCTTATAATATTGGCATGTACATCCTCTTTACATATTGGATGTGACGACAACCACTAATAAAGGAACAAATTTAAGAGTAGCTCCAACTTGGCATAGCGTGATGACAAAGTATGTCAATAACCTTTCTTTTCAATAAAGCTCTGTTTGTTTCTTTATGGAGGCTATTTGTAAAAATATTTGCTTGTGTTGTTATTTGTGCTTCAAATAATTTATTTTCACTGCATTTGTGTAACTAGTGCAGTCACCACCACATCAACCATTATACATCCTTGCACTCGACCTATGTGAATAATTTCTCAGAAATATTATAAGTAGTTTAAAAAAAAAAAGGTATGCAGCTGCGCCCTATTATCAGGTAAAAGTTAACACCCGTCAGTGGGCCAAAATGCATACAAAATATCAACTACCCAGTAGACTAACAGAACAGATTCTTAGTGTAAGAGGAACTGGGGGTTACTCCTATAAAAGTAAGAAAATAGGAAACCAAATTGTGAAGCTTTTTTTATTGATATCAGAACACTTCCTCTATTAAGGCCATTGTTGCTTTTCAAAGACTGTTTTATTTATGGATTAAATAGGACATTTGACTGATATTGAGTGATTGTCTCTGGAGATATCAGATATGTATCATCGAGCCTTGATGTGAAATGAGTTGTGTAGCTATAGGTTAATATGCAGAGCTGACTAAATCTTCGCCAGTCAAAGAGGCACCATGGGAAGAAGAATATATAGGTATAGGTTCTGTAGTCTGCTGTGTGTACAGCCTGCAGCAGCTTGGCCCTTTTCATTTTTGTTGCTTAATGACAGGGTGTCTTTATAAGTAAAGTTTAACATGCTGTCGACTGTACCACTTGTAATGTAAGCTGATGTAGGAAATAAAGAAATTTCATGTCAATCTGGCAAAGTTTTTCAAAGATACTTTTGTCAAGAAGCACACTTTTTTCCCTCTCACAAAATTGCATTTCAGATTCCTACTGACTTGAATTGTTAATCACCGCTCCAGTAGTAAGTCTTATCTTTTTGTTTTGTACTTCGTGATTGTATTTTTCTTCTATGTTCAAATCTAAATTTGAATATGAGTGCATTTCTCAAAAAGGATAATAACAATCTTAGTAGTCCAGCAATGGTTTGACAAAGTATTAGAAATGTATTTCTAAAGCCTTAATTAAGCCATAAATAAGTCAAGTGCCCTGTTGAGATCTTTTGCACAGTGGCATAAACATTCGTTTCTTATAATGCTATCTTACATAATAAACAGCTTACCAAGGCAAAACAGTTATTGACATTTTGAATACTACATATTTAACATTTAGTGTGAGCAGTACATCTCGCTACTACTATTAATGAATGCAAAAATTTGTATGGATGTTTGTTAGGTAGGTACTAAATCACGCCTGTACAGCTGAACCGATCTGGATTAAATATTGCACAGAGGTAGATTATAGTAGAGATCGATAGTCAAAGAGGTGGTGGAATAGCACATAGGCTATTTTTTATCCCAGAAAATACACATCAAAAATTACACACGAACGAACTCGCCGGCAACAGCTACTTATTAAACTATGCTACTGGTAGTTTATAGGAATAGCTCTATGCAGTGGTTTACGAATTTACTTTTACCATACATTAGCCTTCGTTAGGTATACACAGTTTAGCTATCAATCAGGTAATTAGAGCCAGGTATTGTTGTTACTGCGGCAAACTGGGAAATGGTAGCCTGTTTGTAAATGTTTGAGGTAAGCATCTAGTATTCTCACTCACTACCTATGTAATGTTCATGTTACATTAGAGGTGGCGGGATGGTTATGTATAATTAGCATGAAATAATAACAACATCAGTTATCAGTGAGGAGCTAAGAATACTCTTGTTATCAAAAAATTGCTCATTCATTATTTATGCTCAGTGTCCTTCCAGCCTTACGCTTCGCGAGAGTTGTTGGCGGACTGAGCTGTTTGTTATGCTTCAGTCACACACAGCGACTAATCGCTGCGAGCGACTAATCGCTGCGAGTGCCTACTCGCCGCGAGTATTCGCTGTGTGTAACAGGCTGTTCGCTGTGAATAGATTCACTCGCCGCGAGTTGAAGTCGCCGCGAGTTGAAGTCGCCGCGACTAGAATGGAGAACTTACACAAAAAAATGTTTTAATGGAATAGGAGAGGAGACGTTAAAAGATAAATAACTTTTTGTAATATCATCATCATCATTATCAGCCATTTGACGCTCACTGCAGGACATAGGCCTCCTTCGTGGTTTTCATAACCATGAGGGGTTTTGCCATAATCGCCACGCTTGGCAGGCGGGTCGGCGATCGCAGTATGCGGTTGGAGTCTCAGGAAGACGCTGCTGCCCGTCTTCTGATAATTGATTTCCTTAGTCGCCTTCTACGACATCCACGGAAGGAAATGGAGTGACGCTATTCTTAATCCGGCACCGCACGGATTAATATAATAGGTATACTTAACCAGTCGAAAAGTCAATATAGTCACGTGGTACTAAAACGCGCCATACAAATCGAACTTAGACTATGAAGTTACTCCCTAATGTAGCGCTTGTAATGTATGAAGCGTTTATCAATATTTGAGATCGATCGCAACTGGTTTCGTACAAGGATGAAAAAATATTTATATTGCATAAAACTTTATAGATCGCAAAATTTATTTTTGAAAATATGACTGCGCCTAACGTAATTCATGCCCGTTGTCCCTGACGTGTTTTGTGTATAACATAATATTTAATTTTACAATGCGTTCATACAAAACACCCAAGATGATTAAAATTTGCAGAACACTCAATCGTTAGTGAAACTGAAACTCTAAGCGTTACCTATCACCGAGTTTTTGTCTCATTTATATTTGGATCACCACCGGTCTGTGAAAATCGTCAGCTTAGCACCTCGAATGAAATTATTTCACAAGTGACAATGTTGCGAAATAGCCTCGAAACAGACTTGCGAAAATGGTCCGCGAGCCGATTTCACATTATTGTAAGAAAAAAACTGCTACGAATTAGTAATCTTGAATTTAGGCAATGGCGTTTGTTAGCCAAAGGCACAGGTTATTTTCTATGTTTGTACATCTACTTCCGTCTTCAATGTATTCATCATCATCATCATCATCAGCCATTTGACGCCTACTGTAGGACGTAGGCCTCCCTCATGGTTTTCATAAATAAGGTGTTTTGCTGTATGCGGTTGGACGCTGCTGCCCGTCTCCTGGTAATATATTTCCTTAGTCGCCTTCTACGACATCCACGGGAGGAAAATGTATTAGTCCTGTCCATTCAATGGTTGTCTGGAAGATATTATTTTTAGTGATAAGACCGCCGCCGTCTGTACTCCTAGGCTAAGAAATATCTGTGAAATTTCCTTTCTAAGGTTCCGTCCTCGAAGGGTCTATCTCATGAACCGTGATAGCTAGGCAGTTCACAGATGATGTATTTCTGTTTTCCGCCTGCCAAGCGTGGCTAGTATGGCAAAACCCTTCATGGTTAGAAAACCATGAGGGAGGCCTATGTCCTGCAGTGGGCGTCAAATGGCTGATGATGATTATGATGATGTATTTCTATTGCCGCTATAACAACAACTATAATAAAATAAACATTTAAGGGGGGCTCCTATACAAGAAATTGCCGTTTTTTGCTCGATATTAATAACGGCATCAGGTAGACGCTTGAAATATTCACAGATTCGCTTCAAAAATAAATAATGAAATTAAAATAAAATAAATATTCAAGGGGGGCTCCCATACAACAAACGTAATTTTTTGCCGTTTATCTCGATCTTTGTGTCTAATGTTGTATAGATGTACGGAACCCTTCGTTCATTTTCATTTGTTGCAAGTCAGCCCGTAAAGGTAACTGAGTAGGTAGTGCAAAAGTACAATAAATGCAATTATTCTTTCTTCTTTCTGATATATTGGTAAAGCGTCACCACGGAGTATTGACGTACATGGGACATTTTTAGCTTTTATTTAATAATCGTGGGAATAAACTTATCCACAGGATCCAATTTCTCAATTCAGTGAGCAATGAATGGAAGCGTCTGGTTTTCCGAGATAATCCCCTTTGGAATATTTTCTCTTGAAATTCAAATTATGATCAATCGCCCGTTTTCCCTCGATATCAGTAGTCTTTTCAAAGTTAGGTGGATGTAGGTACATCAATAAGAGAATCGCAAATATATTGGTATGTAAACAGTCAACTAAATTCAATTCAATTCAATCCGAATTCCTGGCTTTTATAACCAAATGGAGCGATTCGGGGGGCTTGTAGTCGGCCCTAAAGGTATAAACATCTCTATCTATAGCTCCAATCGGTAGAGCTTCGTGAATGTTCGATAAAAAGTAACGATTTTAGGTAATAGCGCTATCAATTTATATGCATCGAAGCGTAGCCCTTCAAGCTCTGTTGAGAATTCATTCAACTTTATTTCCTACACATTTCTCGCTGCCGATTCCTATATTCTTCGACTACTGGACATGGTCGACTACTCGAGCGGAGACCTCAAATGACCCAGGCCCAAGGAATACACCCCGGCAGCCGCCGCATTTTATTGAACTCGTTTTTACACTCTGTGCTTACACTGGCGACCGAGAAAACTGGAACTCATAAAATGTTCAGCTAAATATTTTATGTTCTTTCACCTTCGCTGAACATTTTATGAGATCCAGTTTTGTGGTTGTGCATAAAGTGTTCTCTATCTCTCTCTATTTAAATAAGAATTAGATCAGCGACAAAAGAATACAATATTGTTAAAGTCGATGGGGTACAAAGGTAGTAGATTGGAGACCACGACCCTCAAACGCAGCGTACGACGCCCACCTGCTTGCTGGACTGACGATCTGAGTCAGGATGGCCAAGGACAAAGAAGTGGCGTGGTTTGGGGGAGGCCTATGTGTAGCAGTGGACGAGTGTGGGCTGATTGATTGATTTATTGATTGACTGACTGACTGACTGGACAAAAAACATAGGCATCCTCCAAGGTACGCCATTTCTTTCTGTTCTCGGGCATCTTTATCCAGCCGCTACCAGCAATCTGCTTCTGATCGTCGCTCCAGCGAGCTCGCACGTGGACTCAGCTTCGCTGCCAATCGATAGATTGGTAGACTGAATTGATATTCAGCTCATCAAGTTTACTGTAGGGTACTTATAGGGCTCTTCCCCGTCATGCCAATCGCACCGGTCCCTTGCTAACCCCGTTCACTGTCTTCCTGTCGCCTATTTATGCGTAAGCAAATGAGGGTTGTGTTTCTCGCGTGTACGTATGTAAGTACGCGAAATCGCAATTCCGACTTGCGTACAATCGGCATCAGGTTGGTTACTCCTCGGTGGTTTCTTTTCACTTAATTAAGCGGCATAAATGCGAGTGTCAAAAATGATTATCACAGGTAGCGTCGACTGTACTGTGACTCTACCGCTATATATACCACCGCTAGTATGAATGACGGTACAGTGACCTATTAAAAATCACGGTCCGCTAATGTAAAGTAGCGCCCAACTAAGTAACGGTTACGTGAAGAGTAGGTACGTTACATAGAGCGTCTGTTTGCAGCCTATTGTTAGGGCTCGTTGTGGTTTCGACCACTTTGAATTGAATTGAATATTATACGTGAACACCATTTCGAAGGCCAATCGGTCAAGGGAAAGGTCGGTTACTCTTGAGCCGATTTGGCATTGGGTTGGGATTGAATTGGCTTTTAGTTAGAGAGAAACCTTTCGATGTAGAGCGCTGCTAGAAGATCTCCCGTATTATCGATCTTCATCCAATAGTTACCGATGTCTGTACACATAAAATAGATAAATATAGGGAAAAATTTATTAAATTGCCACAACACACAGAGATAAAAAATTAACAGGCATAGTATGCTAACAAAATTCAATATAACCACATGAAACAACGTAATCAATTGTAACAAGGAGGGCATTGTCCGTGTCTGGTGTCCGGTGCCTGGGTGCCATACATTACTGTATGGTACCCGGCTGCCTTCGACTCTATATGCCTCACATGTTCTCTTCACGATTGTTTTGTTTTATCTCTGTTTTGTTAACGTTCGTGTCTTTTGTTTGTGTACCTTTATGTTAACTTTGTGTTTCTGTGACAATTTAAATAAATATCCTTTCTTTCTTTCTTCTTTTTAAGTGACTAGTACATACACACACCCTACAAATTAATTTTGGCTGCGTATTATGCGCTATGACAATAAGAAATGTACCCGAAGTCAGCATATGCTTCAGGTATTACAAAGCAATGGCCTGCAGCGCTGATTTTCAGTCGGGATTTATATTTCAGTCAGGACCTATAACTTTATTCTCTTAAGATTATACATTTAACGATCGATCAATCAATCAGCCCATATTCGTCCACTGCTGAACATAGGCCTTCCTCGCGGCACGCCACTTCTTTCCGTCCTTGGCCATCCACATGCCTCAGATCTTCGGTCCAGCAAGCTGGGGGTCGTCCCACACTGCGTTTGCCAGTTCATGCGTCAGTCGGGTCTATTTGCGATTATTTATGAGCATAATTAAAAATACAATTTTCTCAAACACGCTTGGAAATTTAAGCATTATTTTGACAACCTTCTTTGAGATAAAGATAAGAAATTGCCGTACTGGCCAAATCAACATCCGTCGTGTTATAGCGGCCAAACAAAACTCATATCTGTCGTGTAATTTAAAATGGAACGATCTTTTACTCCGAAACATGGCAACCAAGGAGGGAACATATCAAAAGCTTTCAAATAGAGAGCTGTTTATTAAAAAAAAAAAAAAAACAAGTGATCACTTTAACGCGGGAAAAATTATTGTTGTTCGTTGTTCGTCATTGATTTTGAAAAGTAAAAAGGTTCTAGTTAATTTTCGCGCATTATTTGAGAAAAGTACTCTACAAGACTTGGCCACAACTAGGCATTGATGGACTTACGTATGTTTGCCTCGGCTTCGCCTCGGCCCACAACAATTACACGTTCGTCCATCAATGCCTATTAGTGCCAGTAAGTAGGTTAATAATAAACTTTCCAGAACATCCCATAATACATACTTTGCGCTTGGACTCGCGTTTATGAGGCTGTTCTTCCCACCGTGAAGCATGTCAAAAGTTTTCCGCATCATCGTATTTGGAAGGTATGTTGGTACAATCGACAACTGATGAACCTCGTCATAGGCGACCGTGCTTTCGACTGTAACTTTTGATGCCTTGAGAGTTCAATCTACATAAACTCACGCCTGTATCCCGGACGGGTAGGCAGAGACCAGGTTCTGCAACATTCATTAGTCGTTGCATGCACGGACGTCGGTTTCGGATACTTTTATATCTTGCCCTTCGCTATACATCCCTTATTTTTGGTCGATGTATGCCCGCCTGGGACGTCCCTTGCCACCCACATTCGCTCGATATATTTCTTTCATCAATCTTTCTTCTGCTTTGAAGAAGGGATGGGAGAAGGCCTTTGCCCAGCAGTTGGACACAAAAGAGGCTGAGCTATATCTGTGTTATTTCCTTTTTTATTACAATAAAGTGATATCTATCTATCTACATACATAAACTCACGCTTGTATCCCAGAGGAGTAGGCAGAGACCAGGGACTGCCACTTGCCTCGATCCTGAGAGATCATTTTCGCATTCTCAACATTCAATAGTCGTTGCATGCACGCACGCCGGTTTCGGGTACTTTTTATCTTGCGCTTTGCTAATATAATCATCCCCTATTTGGTAGAAGTATGCCTGCCTGGGTCGTCCCTTATCAGCCCTTCCACCCACATTCGCTCATATATTTGCATATATATTTGTTTGTCAATCTTTTTTCCTTCATCCTCTCCACATGTCCAAACCAACGCAACATTCCTCTCTTAATTCTAGTCACTACATCCACTTTTAGTCCACAACGTTCTCTAATCTCACTATTGCGTATCCTGTCAATCCTGTCATTAAAAGTAACATTACACACACAATCTACTGTACATCTAAAATACGTCTAATCTATCTTTGAGCAAGTGCGGCGAGAAGTCATCTGGTCGATCGATAGACACTTTCTCAGGTCATTAGCCGATATCTCGTGTTTTCCTTCACATATTTTTTTTTAATAAAAAGTAAAAACTGACTTCGAAACACGATAACACTTAGAAGTACGTATCATCATCAGCCATTTGACGCCCAATGAAGGACATAGGCTCCCCTTAATGGTTTGCCACGCTTGGCAGGCGGGTTGGCGATCGCGATATAGAATATTTACACGAAGCGATTCGAGCACTTTTCGACCCCCCTCTATCTTTGAAGCCAGTTATGCACATGACTAAAAATTTGCGGAAGGGTTAAGGTCTCCAAATTGAAAGATTACTCTAACTTTCATGCTTCCATCTATTTTAGTTAAGAAGATGTGGGGGTCAAAAAATTGCAATTTTCGGCACTCGCTGACTCACTGATGGATCATGAAAAGTCTCGGGTAGTTCTAATTGAACTAGAGGTTTGAAATTTTGAATATATACTGTGTTTATTGAGTAAGTAACGGAAAAAATAAAAAATCATGAAAAATATACAAGATGACCGTGTTAGGTATCATCATCATCATCATCATCATCAACCCATTATGTCCCCACCGAGGGGCACGGGTCTCTTCCCTGAGGAAGGTATAGGCCATACTCCACCACGGGGGCCAAGTCCGGATTGGTGGAGGCTTGTAGACTAGTGGCTCGTCTACTGTCAGAAGTTGTCAAGCCGCCCTAAGGCCTCTGACTTGGCTTAACGACTGCCATCTATCGACGGCAGCCGGCACCAACAGCTTAACGTAATGCCACTAGCGTTAGGCATAAACGGCGACCCATCCATGCACTGAACGCGCCCTGTGTTGCTTAACCTTCGTGATCGTTTAAGATCACTCAGGCAGCCGGGGCTACGAGCGATTTAGGTATACAGGATCGTAATATGCGAGGAACTACCTAATCCGTTGTAGATAGAGGAAAAGTTTGTTAGAATTCCTATCGTAATTAATAAAGTTATGTATATTTGCATTCACAGATTTTGAAAACTATGTACTGTCAGCAAAAAAGTCAAAATAATACTTTACTTTCATAGCGACTATACATCATATTCACTCAAGGTCACGCAACGAGCTATGGAAAGGGCTATGCTCGGAAATTCTCTACGAGATCGAATCAGAAATGATGAGATCCGTAGACGAACGACAGTCGTCGACATAGCCCAGCGGATTAGTAAGTTGAAGTGGCAGTGGGCCGGGCACATAGCACGCAGAACTGATGGCCGATGGGGCCGAAAAGTTCTCGAATGGAGAGCACATATCGGCAAGCGCAGCGTAGGACGACCAGCCACAAGATGGACAGATGACCTCATCCAAGTGGCAGGAAGACGCTGGATGCAGGCCGCTTCCAACCGGTCTTTTTGGAAATCCATGGAGGAGGCCTATGTCCAGCAGTGGACTTCTTGTGGCTGAATGATGATGATGATAGATCATATTTATAAACTTATCAGCACTTCATTAGACATGTGAAGACCGATAAAAAAATTACGAAAATAATTTAACAAATACACGGTGACCGTAATAATTAGAGAAAACATTCATAAATAAAACACATTCATAAATAAAACATATCTACTACATAGGTATAATGCTTACAAAGCGAGCCACAGAGGTCGAGCCACAGTGACACTTCGACAATCGGTCAACTGTCATCTCTGAAGTAGTAGCGGCCAATAACGGCGACACATCACGTAGGCGAGATAAGGGAACAGACAGAAGCGGTCGTGGATAAGGCAACGGGCTGGATATCGGCGTATCTGCCTGCTATCGGCATTTAGCTTATGTATTTGGGACTGGGTACCAGGAACCGCGGAAGTGGGAGGTCAAATGCGAGGGCATTTAACCCCCTCCGTTTGATTTTAGGGGAGAGGGCTCCCCTGTTTTGCTATACCGGTAAATAGGCGTGTACTTTTGGATTTTGCAAACTTTTTATTATTCTTTACACTATATAACGAAATTATTTCTATATTAGACTGTTATTTGATTGGTACTATCATCTCTGTTTCGTCTTATAACTGCGTTAAATTGACCAGAGGAAGCCGGAGATTGAAGGAAGGGGTTGCTCGTGCTTAGACCCGTTTCATACCGCCACTACGACTCCCTAAAGTTTTCTGGAAGAAATCTCTCATAAAGATAAACTCGCCTTTGTACATGTATTTCGTTATGTTACATTTCCTGGTCTTGTGCAAATAATTATTAGTGAGGCAATGAAAAGCAGAAAAAAAGACAACGGACAACTAAATGTGTTCTATCTAAACTTGATGTAAGATCTGTTATGTTGCCGTGGTCGGTATTAGGGCTCTTTTTAATTCTATTCACATTTTTCTCAGTCTAGACAGTCTAGATGTCTGTCGTCCGCTTGGTATTTCATTCCTTGGTTTTTTTTTTGTATAAAATTAAGGCCCAGCAATATACGCCGCATTTGTGTCTTATGACGTACTGAAATAAAGTATACTTTTTCACTTCCCCTGCTCCGAAAGTGCTTATTTGTGCAGGATATTGGCTGCACAAAATCGAATTTTGTGCATTAACTTATCTACTTATAAATAAATGTAAAGAAGAAGTTAATTTTATCATTTTATAATATAAAATTTACTTTAATTTATTTGCCATGTGTTTTTTAAGACATAAAAGATATTAAAATTTTATTCAAACGGTAGGTTATTTCATTAATTTAAGAAAATTATTATTACAAAATTAATTTAATCGTAGGTTGTATAGGTCTGCAGCCCAAGCCTAATATCAATGTCATAAGATTTAAAAAAAATTAAGCGGGGAAACAGCTCTTGCTTTTTCGTGCGTTTATTAATTTCTTCAATTTGCTAAATTATTTATACTACTGTTTTATTTCCTCGCAATCGAAGTGAAAGGCAGAGTTTATAACTCGTCCACAAAACCATTTTATCCTCGACATTACTATCAGCCCCTCGCCTTCGGCTCGGGCTGCTAAAAGTCTTGTATAAAAATGGTTCGTTTTGTGCACTTGTAAAATCTACTATTATCTAACAAAGTCTCAGGCTACATTTATCGAAAGTATACTAGTTTTTTCACAATAATTTAAAAAAAATGTGCAAGCGGGACTGATGCCATATGTAACAGCAGCCTTAAATTTTGATCTTTATCGTTTTGTAGTGCAATCTTCTATCTTGGGTCAGTCGCCATTGTGGCTTTACTCCGTTCCACGAGTCGAACTCCTAGGGAACAAAATACTCGCATCTCATTGGTCTAGAGATAAGCGAAACAATAAGCGAAGACGGTCCGCTTCATAGGGTAGGTTTACTTAAAGTCGTGGCTGTTGAAGGTCACGCGCATTAACCAATGGGCGCACATGGACGATGTTCTTTGGGAGCTCGTTTCGTGGAATGAAGTATAGTTTTTTATCCAGTCACTCTCACTGACTATTTTCGTTGTTAACAAATAAATCGGTATCGTTTATTACACTATTACCGCACATCATTCAGCATGTTTGATAAGAGCTATGAGGTGTTTAAAAATCACTTACAAAAATCGTAAGTAGCTTATTTTACGGCGTTATCTCTATCACACTGTTATTGGATTGTAAATACGACTATCGATGCCAATCGTGATTTCGATTTTAATTGTCGGCTAATCTTTGTAGTTCAGTAGTGTCATCTTGTACGCTTTTTTTATTTATAAATTCTTTATTTTGTTTGCGCACAATTTCCACTAACTCCAGAAGGTGCCTTTTTTGACCGGATTTTTCAATAGTCAGATAAAACTTAACTGGAGAATAAAACTTACGTTGTCACTGTGTTGTCGTATGATTTAAACAGTGATAGCATACAATTTATTCTCCAGTTACGTTTTATCTGACTATTGAAGAATTGGCCCTTAAATGTGTATAAAAATCTCGTGTCACAGTGTTTGTTATCGAACTCCTCCATGATTTTTTCGTGTACATTTGGTAGCTCTGAGAATAGGTCTTAGGCTAATTAATATGGCAAAACAACATTTGCCGAGTCAGTTAGTATCCTTATAAATATTTTGTACATTACATTTATACATTTTACATTTTGTCGCCAATCTGCGGTGGGTGCGTGGTGATTAAGCCCATACTATCTCCCTGAGAGAAGGCCTGTGCCCTACAGTGGGACGTATATGGGCTGCTTATGAATGTTATTTGAGTATAATTTATACAATATTGTTTTACCTACCTAAATAAAAATAAAATAAACATACAGTGAGGCTTATTTTCAAAATGCATTGGACTAGAATATTCTACTTATATCTTCTACGCTCATAGTCTTGTGTCTGTCGCTAGCGTTCGGAACATTACCCCCTGTTTCTCATACTCTAACAGTCTGCTAAAGTAGAAGAAGAAGAAGAAGAAGAAAGACATTTATTATACCAACAAGATACATCACAGAAACAAAATAAGCACATAAGTAACATAATATGCACAACACAGAAGGAAAACTAAATACACAACAGACAAAACGAATAAATAAAACAGGACTATAGATGTAGCCTGTGGTGTATCTACATTGCCACAAAAGGCAGCTGACTCAGCGTTGTGCTGAGGAAGTGATCCCTCAGCGCTGATTTTCAGTCAGTGCCTACGGTAACCCATAATTGTACTACGGAGTGCGTGCCGTGGTGCAATAAAGTAAAAAAAATAAATAAAATATCGTCATAAAATACTTACATATATTATTAGTTTTAAATTAATGTGTATGAAATATAAAGGAACACCATAATAAATTAAATTCAATAAGTAAATATAAGTGAAAGAAATATAAGTGAAGGAGAAGAGAGGGGAGGATACACACCAAAATAAATAAAAAGTAAATACATGCCCGACATTACGCAATGGTGGCCTATGATTTAGTTGATGCGATTACATAGTCGGTCATTTTACTAAATAGTAAAGGTAGAAGTAAAAGTAAATCAGAGTCAGAAGCGGCGAAAAATCGGGCGGGATAGTCTCTGCTGTTCAAGCAAATATACCTTGAGCTTGCGCCCAAAGGCATACCTATTACCTACTGGAAGCGTCACGGACTGGGGGAGGTATATCATTCCAGCACTTGGACGCCGCAAAACGGAAACTACCTCGAAAAGCCATCGTACGGTGCACAGGGATGATAATCCTATCCTTGTGAACTATGCGTTGTCTCGACGAAAACTCAAGTTTCCTGTATAGATAACAGGGTGTTTTCGTGCGCACTACTCCAAAAAGGAGCTTGGCAAGGTGTAGTTGTCGTCGAGCCTCCATGTTCAGGAGTTTTGCGTCGTTCAAGTACGGGGTGATATGGGATCTGGGAGAGATTTTGAAACAAAACCGTGCGCATGCGTTTTGCACACGTTGTATTAATCTTCTCGTCCTGCCAAAAATACAGCCACCATAAACGACATCACAGTAGTTCAATCTAGATAATATCAACGATTCACAAGTACTGTCAACGAAGTACTGTTGACAGTGTCAGTTATTTTTTTTGTGTGCACTTTGGCTAACTGACAGAGCTGTTAATAGTAGACTAACAAATTGTTAGCCAACTATAGCGGTTTGATAACACTAATCCGTGCATCAAAGAATACAATTTTAAAATCCAATTTATAGGCTAAATATTTGCTCTTTGGTCAACTGACAGCTGCAGCTGGTAATAGTAGATTAACAAATTGTTCCAACTATTGTCAACTATTGTATTGCACTTTGCACTTTGGCCATTTGAAAGCTGTTAACAGCAGACTTACAAATTGTTAAGTCAACGAAAACAGTTTTTTTTTTTTGTATGCACTTTGGCCAACTGACAGCTGGTAATAGTAGATTAACAGATAGTGAGCTTGAATAAGCAGACCCCCGGTTGCTCATACATTAATTATCTACAACTATCGATCTAGTTAGTAGAACCTACTCTTCCGTCTCTTTTGTAAAGAGACAAAATTGCCATGTTTGCCCTATTGGTCCTATTCTTGGCTTCAAACTGTAAAAATCTTACCGTAGGCAAGCGGAATTTAAAGAAGAAGAGAGATTGACATAATTTATTGCCGTGCAAGGTTTACAAGGTTTATAAATATGCAGACATAACTTGCTGCTTATAACTTCATACTATTATTGACTAATTTATTTTTGTTTATTGATACTTTTATTGCACTTAAAAAAAATCGTACAATGCGGCGGACTTAATGCCATAAGCATCTAACTAATCTTAGTTTGGTTATCTCAAGAACCTGTCGCTTAGAAGGCATGACAATCGGACGTACGCTCGGGATAATACTTTTGTCCACCAAAACATAAATAGAAATAAACTGATCAGCTTCTCATTTAAAAAAAATACATGATATCAAATTATATGTATACCTTGCCAAGTTCCTTGCCTATACGTTACGACAGAAATATTCTTTTGTTCCGGTATAGATTTGCCGTAAAGAAGGTATATTCTTAGACTGCGAAAGGCGTGCGTATAAAATACTTAAGTCTTAAAGGCATTGGTTAGGTATATAGATAACGTAAGCACGCGACGGTTTGATGCGGCCTGAACCAATATTTGGATACACTCGATTGGAATATGAATTCAATCTATTTTTCTGTAAATAGTATTTGTTTGGTCATAGACTTTGGTCAAGGTTTAGTTTGACGTTAAGTCATGACTAAGTTAATTATGTTTCATGAAACGTAGTTAATTATGTTGGGTAGGTACTAGGTATCTTAGCATACTTGTACTCTTGGAAGGAGCAAGCAGATACAATTAGAATTTGTACCACGATTAAACACAATCACTTGTCCTGGTCCCAAACTAGGATACCCTGTGCTATGGTTAGCAGGCAAGGACATCATAAACACGTCTGAAGTGCTAGATTCACTGACCTTTATTCTAGTACCACTAGCGGTTTGATAAGTTTCAATGTAGCGCAATCTTTCTATGAGCCCTTATCTCTACGTGTATTTTGTCAGACAACGTCGTGAACAAATCAATAATTGATGCTATTGACACGTGGGAGCTATTCTACTGAAGGTCTTCAAGCAACCATTCTGTTCTGGACAAGGTCAAAATTTACAAAATCCTTTATTGGATTTAAACATACAGTTTTGCACATAGGCGACCTTAATGCTACTTAGCATTATCTACCAGCTAACCTAAGTTATGAAGAAAACAGGTATTGCAACATACTCGTAGAATATGAAATATACCTCAGACACTTAGGTTTCCGTACGATGTTTTTCTTCACAGTAGAAATGAAAGTAGAAATGAGGTCCTTGAGAAGTATGTCTGGTGTTACTTTGAATGACAGGATACGCAATAGTTTGATTAGAGAACGGTGTGGACTGAAAGAGGATGTAGTGACTATAATTGAGAAGGGAATGTTGCGTTAGTTTGGACATATGGAGAGGATGAAGGAAGAATGATTGACGAATCAAATATATCGAGCGAATGTGGGTGGATAGGGGGGGAAGGGATGTCCCAGACGGACATACTTAGACCAAATACATCCCCCGTATTAGCAAAGGGCAAGATAAAAAGTACCCGAAACCGGCGTGCGTGCATGCAACGACTAATGAATGTTGAGGAAGCGAAAGTGATCTGTCAGGATCGTAGCAAGTGGCAGTCCCTGGTCGCTGCCTACCCCTCTGGGATACAGGCGTGAGTTTATGTATGTATGTAAAAATAACGTTCTATAATTTTCTTATCACACTTTTTCTGTCCTTTCTGACCATAAGTCATCTCATGACATAGATGCAAAGGCAAATTACAATGTCATTCCAATCTAATTTTAAAGTAAGTTCCCCATTTGCAATAAAAAAATCTTGAGGCGCTGAACAAAAGATTTCACCACAGATAGTGAAATCTGACAGGGTTTGTCTATCAATACATTTGGTTTTTCACCTCTATTTTTATCAACTAAAAACGCTGCCCTTGTCAAACAGTATCTTGCAATCGTCTCACATTCACTTGGTACATCGTGCTGCGAGATTATCGTTAGAAAATATAGATATACGGATAAGGGGATCGATCGTTTACCTGTCCGTCTATTCTTTTTGTTGCTATGAAATAAGAAAACTGTGAGGAAAAGGAGTTGGAAATGCCTCGCTTGTTTACTCGCCAGCCCTTCTTACAAAGTCAAAAGGAGCACTTTTCTTGTCAGTAAAGTTTATTTTCATTCTCAAAAAGTGTATCATCAAATGTTATCAAATTAATGTCAATATATATGTTATAGTCAAAGTCCGATACACAGTCTCTTCGCGGAAGGACTGGTTTATCCTAGGTTTGGCCAAAGCCATCAGGCAATCCCCGAAATACATTTCAATTTCGCCCTTTGCCTGAAGTATTTTTAGTCAAACCCAGGAGCTCCTAACTTTTCAGTCAAACGTCGAAAGTAAATTATTCTGTTTCGGTTTTGGCCTAGTCAATCCTAGAAGCGACTGCAAAACTCGGTCAAACGTTGATCTGAACATGTTTCGCATAATTTTACTGCGTCAAGTTTTATTAAGACAAACATTTATTATGCTAACGTTTTATTTTGGCAAGTGTTATATAGCAAATAATTGTTTGATTAAATTTATATTTCGCATTTTGTTTGTTAGGTCAGTACACATAAGCAAAAATAGGTTCGAAATGAAACTTCGGGTGTTAGTTCTTTTTTTTTTATATAAAAGCGAAAAAAAAATATTTCACTAAAAAACTTAGTTTTGTGTCAAACTTAAACTTACTCGTCAAACCCCGATTTAATAAAATTGTGTTTTGACGTTTGCCTGACCAAATTAGTCTCTCCCAGGTTTGACGAAAATTGTTTAGTCAAAGGCCGAAAATTTACATTTGTTTGGGCTTTGACTAAGTCATTCAGTCTGACCTGAGGATTGACCAGTCCAACCTAGGAGCGCCGGAGCTTCGGAGTTTGCCTATAACATATATATAAAATAACTGATGAATTACTAATAAAATCGTAGCTCGATAGATGAATAAAAACTTCGTAATTAGAATAATAGTTTTATTCCTTAAAATTAAATAATAGCTTCGTGCACAGAATGGTAGCGCTATTATTTAAGAAATACAAATCCAATTAAATTGGCGATAGCTTAAATGATAGCGAAAAAGAAATGTTATGATTTTAGCAGTCTGCTGTATGTGTGTGTCTGCGTGTGTGTGCGTGCGTGCGTGCGTGCGTGTGTGCGTGTTTGTGGGTGTGTGTGTACGTGCGTGCGTGTGTGTGACCTCTTCGTCCATGTCCACGTATGTCAACCATGAAGGCCCGAGAAAATACAACTAGACATGTCTCTTGGTTTCAGCCGGAGCCGCAACGCTAAGGATACTGCTAAGCTTCGCAGTGGGCGGTCTACTTGGGGATGTCTTCCTGCATTTGCTGCCGGAGGCTTGGCAACATGACCTGGCTAGCACAAAAGGTATGTGGTGCTTAACAATCTAATACAAATATACCACTCAATTTCACGCGTGTGTCGCGGAGGGGTAGTTAGAGACCAGGGTTAACACTTTCGTAAGCACTGTATTGAAAAAGTTAAATTAAAACTCGATGAAAAATAGAAGTAAATTCAACAGTTCGCATAGTTCCCCCCTCCAGTTCATCTTATAGACGTCAGAACTTTTAGTATGGGACCCAATAAAAATTATGACCGTAACATAAGTAATGCTAGAGTTCAAGGCAAAGCACCACAGATATCAGACTCGCACTAAAAATCACTTACAACTAGTCGCACCACGAACCCAATACGGAAAAAGGTTAATACTGTTTGAAGGAGCCAATTGTTTAACAAACTACCGAAACATATAAAAAATTCAGATTCACTTCCAAAATTTAAGTTAAATATAAAATTTAGAATTTCGAAGATAAATATAAAATTTAGAATTTCAGCGGTTGTTACAATCTAATAAGTGAAATTGGTATGAGGTGTTGCATGTTCACGTTTATATTTCATTAGATTATAGTCCTGGTTTTCTCATTTTAAGTGAGTGAAATGTAATTCGTTCTTATGGGAAATAAATACTCAAAACCAAACCAATTCTACTTCGCACTGTGAAAATATTGTTATACTGCGAAAAATTAACCATTAAGGGGATCCAGTGGGCTAACTAGCGCCCCTAATGAATAAAAATAATATTATCTTCTTTTACGGATCGTATTTGCAAACAGTGTCTGTACAATTTGTCAATCATGTTGACAGTGATTTTTAAGACCCACGACAAAGAATCTAGGATCACGAACCTGGGACTAGATTTATACCAAAAACGGCCGTTTGTGACGGCCTAGGTCTTTTGGCTTAGGTTCAGGGCCATTAAGAGATTGTGTAGAGACTTTTTTGCAAATTCGATCTGTAAAAAAGATATGTTTTTTTTTGGGCGTTAGTGTTAAGCCCTGGAGCCCCTTAATTAAGATACATCCGGCTGCAAATTAATTTATGTAGCTATAAAATACGTCTTTCATGTGAAATCGGGCCTTGTAAACTTAAAACAAGAGAAAGTGGCCTTAAAACGTGTTGATTTATTTCAGCGAAATCTCATGCCTTGATAGATCAGTGGTAATTGCGTCGATATACGGAGGAACCGTGTTCGGATCCTAACTATTCATTGTACTGTTAATAAAAGAATCATAATCATCATCATTCAGCCACAAGAAGTCCACTGCTAGACATAGGCCTCCTCCATGGATTTCTAAAAAGACCGGTTGGAAGCGGCTTGCATCCAGCGTCTTTCTGCCAATAAAATAATGTTCCAAGTTAAAACTAGCATGACTTCGTTATAGTTAGTATCCGTAAAATTATAGAGCAAACCATTTATAGTAAGATCACAGGTTGTGGTTGGAAACCTCTACATTTTTTATATAATTTATGCCAAGGAGTATTTTGCTTTATGCCAAATGCAATGCAAATACGTCCCACTACAGAGCACAGGCCTTCTCTCCGAGAGAGAGGAAGAGAGAGAGTATGGGCTTAATTACCACGCGTGCCCACCGCGAATTGGCAATCTCAAGCGCTGAGCTATGTGAACACCTCAGACACTCTGGTTTCCTCACGATGTTTTCCTTCACGGTTAGCGAGTGGTATTTGCTACTGTAACTTTACAAATGTACGTAACTTAGAAAACAAATTCATTGATTTGTACATGCCGGAGTTCGAAACTACGACATATGAGGCCGGCGTTCTACCGCTGCGCTACGACCGCTGTTATAAATATACCCCTTTTAATATTATGAATCCCTAAGTCAGTGAGGCAGTCCCTGGTATCTGCCTACCCCTCTGGGATACAGGCGTGAGTTTATGTATGTATGTGATTCCCTAAGTAATCTGAACAATTTTGTGAAGGAGTAGCCGAGGTCATTGTTTGTTTACGCACTCTACACTCACTCACTCACTCTAACTCCATATTAACGAGACATCCTAGCTTTTTGGCGAGTCATGTGTATTTACACAATTATAAGCAATCAATACTTATCGATCGATTAATCCGTTGTTAGTTTTCGTTAGGTATTCATTCATGTATCATCGAGAGGTTGGCGTTATAATTTTAAATCCTCGACCTTTTACATTCGGCGCTATTTTCGACGACAAACAACATAATATTATATTATTCCAATAAGAAAAGAAAGAAAGAAAGAGAGATAGGAAGGGAGGGAGACAGGGAGATAGGTGATTTGTCATTTAATACAAAATGTACTAAGCAGTAGTTACCCTAGTTAGTGATTGCAATTAGTTATTATCATGTCAATATTATTAAAAGTTATCGTTGAACTAAGTCATCCCCCGCGATTCTGCTCGTATGAGATATTAGTAGAACAATTTGCCTATTTTATGTGAACATTATCCGTGTGGCGCCGGATTAAGAATAGCGTCACTCCATTTCCTTCCGTGGATGTCGTAGAAGGCGACTAAGGAAATCAATTACCAGGAGACGGGCAGCAGCGTCTTCCTGAGATTCCAACCGTATTCTGCGATCGCCAACCCGCCTGCCAAGCGTGGCGATTATGGCAAAACCCTTCATGGTTAAAAACCATGAGGGAGGCCTGTCCTGCAGTGGGCGTCAAATGGCTGATGATGATGATGTGAACATTTTCAGTCAGTAATACCTAACAATTTCCACATAAAACAATCACTTGTCCCGGCCCTAAACTAGGATACCGTATTCGCTTCGATATGGTAACATCACAAACATAGAATTACACCCAGACTGAGGCCATTTGTACGAATCAACTACGGCAGCCTCTAGTGGGAATCGAACCCACGACATCAATTTTAGTAGTGTTAAGGGGCTTCCTTCCGTGGATGTCGTAGAAGGCGACTAAGGAAATCAATTACCAGGAGACGGGCAGCAACGTCTTCCTGAGATTCCAACGGCATACTGCGATCGCCAACCCGCCTGCCAAGCGTGGCGATTATGGCAAAACCCTTCATGGTTTGTAAAACCTGCAGTGGGCGTCAAATGGCTGATGATGAAGAGGCTTCATAGAGTAACAGTAGCGCCACCAATAAAAAAACATCTTTTTTAGGGTTCTGTAGTCGAGAAGGAACCCTTATAGTTTCGCCTTGTCCGTCTGCCTGTCTGTCCGCGGCCTAGCTCAGAGACGATTAGTACGAGGAAGCGGAAATATGGCATGGATATACATATTAATCATGCCGACTTTTAAGATATCCCCTCTGCATTTAAATTAAGGTTGCATTTTTTTGTCTCGCCTGCACCATAGTGTGGGTCATTGGATTGGTCGTTTAAAAACATTATGGGCGTAGAAAGATATTTTTTGGATTTTTTGTTCTGTTTGCGAAATATTAAGCCTTAAAGCGCAAATTTTTTTCAGAGTAGGGCGTCCCCCCGCCTCTCCTGGCTAAAAGGTTGATTGTAGAAACGTGAAAAAATGTAGGGTAAAAATTTAGCACAACTTAAAAGCAAAATTATCACTGCTAAGTAGGCTTTACAAGTTAACGAGTTAGAGGCGACCAACTTATCAAAGGAAAATTCGTACAAAATCCATTAAAGATTACGGTGATGAAGTTGTTAGTTCTGTGAATAAGATAAAACCCCCTCTTTCTACGGAACCCTACACTGCGCGATGCGCGTGGCCCGACACGCATTTGGCCGGTTTTTAAAGATCGTTTTTGCAAAAAGTTTCTACCATCTCATAATCATGTTAATAGTATTTTTTAGGACCCATGGTCGTGAACCTAAGCTTAAAAACCTAGGACTAGATAGCATTAACGCCAAAAACGGCCATTTTTGGCATAAATGCTTTCTAGTCCTAGCTGCGTGTAGGTCCTCGGTCGTGGGTCCTAAAAATCACCATTAACATGATTAAGTGGCACTTTTTGCAAATACTATCTTAAACATCTATTTAGAGGCTAAAACTAGCCCAGTTCAGCTCAGTTGGGAGAGCGCTGGCACGGTGAGCCAGAGGTCGCGGGTTCTGCACAGGTGGAATTTTTAGCCTCTAAATAGGTTTTTAAAATTGTCCTCAGCACGGGTTAGTGCAACAAAAAGAATATATAAAATACGATCTTTTTCTAAATAAATATATGATTTTGTTACTCTATGGAGCCCCTCAACCGCTAGACCATCGTCGCAATCAAAGTATGTCTTTAGACGCATGCGTTCTACTTAGTTACGGGATCGTGTTTTTATCAAGAAGACAGGTTGTACAAACAATCACACAGACGTACTCGGTTTTATAATAATAGCGGTCACGGTGAATACGATAACGCGAGTTTATTTATAAATCGTAACCTAACCGAGTCAATGTGTTAATTAAATACCTACGAGTATTTCCTTTTAGTGCGTTGAAGTTTTGTGTTCCCCACATTCTTAGATTGATATCGTTGCGCCGGCTCGCTGTGTGGAGACGGTGCCTTTAGGAGGAAAACGTTTCAGAACAAAGAAATCATGTGTCGCGTCATTCAAAACAGCTTCCGTGGGCCACGCGTGTCGGAGAGCGTACGAAGAGAGTTGGCGCGTCTCCATACAAAAACGGAAGCTGTTGAATGACGCGACGCATGATTTCTTTGTTCTGAAACGTTTTCCTCCTAAAGGCACCGTCTCCACACAGCGAGCCGGCGCAACGATATCAATCTAAGAAGACTGTAAAGTTTCTCCAAGATCGATTGATAAATTAAACAGTTAGCTATAAGGAAAATTATTATTTTATTTAGCCTATACGTCCTGCTACAGACCAGAGACCTTCTCTCAGAGAGAGAGAGTAGGTATGGGCTTAATTACCCCGCGTGCCCAGCGCGGGTTGGCAATTTTCAGCGCTGAGGTATGTGAACACTATCTATGAGGTATGTGAATGTAATCTAATACCTCAGACACTAAGGTTTTCTCACGATGTTACCCTTCAACGTTAGCGCGTAGTATCGCTACTACAACTTCACAAATGTACAAATTTAGAAAAAACAATGTTTATGTAAAGAAAACAAAATATGTATATATAGGTTTAATAGTTTTAAACCAATTTTTATGATCTTTGACCTGTTGGATTTCTCTCCGTCCCAAATAGCAGAATAACATGGGAAAAATTCACAAAAAAAGTGATTCTAAAAGAAAAATATACCACATGACTTGTCATTTTCACCCTGCCTGATGCCTTTTTCGGTCTTTATTGCTTATTTTTAACCAAAGACATTGTGTTCACCTTCTGTCTCGACAAGTCTTCGACGTAGCCTGCAAATGCGAAAAAATGTTAGGCAATTTTGTTGGAAGATAGTTCACTAAACCTGTTTTGACAAAACTTCCTGTTCTAGCTAGAATAGTTAATCATTGGTTAGTTATTTAAAGATAAATTTTAAAACATATTTTGTAGGCATCGTAATTCTAATTTAAGATTCTATAATGGGCGCCGAAAATACACTTGACCAATTTCAAGTTAGAGTTTGAAGAAGGAAGTGGTGGCTCGGAAACGAAAAGTGATCAAAGTACTTATCCCATGGGATCTTTAACCTTTGGTTCGGAAGTCTTTCGGGATGGTTTGTTCAGTTAGGGTTTTTGTTTTTATGTTTGTATATTTGACGATATTTTTGGTTTATATAGGTGCAAATTTTTTTCTGTACCTGTGACATCTTTTTCTTTAAATAACTTATTTACCAGATCTCATAAGTAGGTGAATATTCAATATTTTTCTTTCACAAACTTATTTTGAATAATTATTTTCTTCATTGCGTGGTAGCCTAGTGGGTAGAGCATTGGGCTCTGAAGCGAGAGACCCAGGTTCGATCCCCAGTGCGGGCATGTACCTATGACTTGGTTTTCTAAGTTATGTACATTTGTGAAGTTATAGTAGCAATACCACTTGCTAACGGTGAAGGAAAAACATCGTGAGGAAACCTGAGTGTTTGAGCCATTCACATACCTCAGCGCTTGAAATCGCCAATCCGCGGTGGGCACGCGTGGTGATTAAGCCCATACTCTCACCATGAGAGAAGGCCTGTGCCCTACAGTGGTACGTATATAGGCTGCTTATCTTATGTATTTTCTTCATTGCTTCTTCATGTACTTAGAGTAGATAGAATTCTATTCGGTTACGTTACGGGCGACTTTACAACAAAAATGTAAATGTTGACCTGTCGACTGTACCAGACATGAATGAACCACCGACTTCGGTGACGTCACCTCAATAAATTACCTTTATCAATGTTCGCCCGACTGACTGCCACCTATGAGACATTAAATCAACTCAGCTGTTTGCCGAGGTTTTGCGTTGCAAGCGTAATTATCGCTGGCGTACACAAACACTCGTTCTATTATGTATGTGGACATGCGTTGTATAGTCTTTTCATAAGCTTGATATAACGGTGTAGCGATGCGACACTTCATAGTATAGTTGGTATAGTTAGAGAAATTTCGTCCGTCTGAATTCAAGGTTTAAAAAAGTAAGATTAGTAAGAAGTAAAGTCGTCAGTTCCGTGTGGCGCCGGATTAAGAATAACGTCACTCCATTTCCTTCCGTGGATGTCGTAGAAGGCGACTAAGGAAATCAATTACCAGGAGACGGGCAGCAGCTCTTCCTGAGATTCCAACCGCATACTGCGATCGTCAACCCGCCTGCCAAGGGTGGCGATTATGGCAAAATCCCTCATCGTTATGAAAACCACGAAGGAGGCCTATGTCCTGCAGTGGGCGTCAATTGGCTGATTATGATGATGAAAGTCGTCAGGACAATCGGACACAGTTTATTTAAATTAGAGTTTTTCAGTGTCATTTATAAAAAAAATACGGTCGAGTGCTTGTCAACGTGCAGTGTAGGGTTTCGTGTACGGAGGTGGTTTTCACCTGCTTTACAGAACTAACAACTTATTTAACTAACAACTTATTTATTTAATATTTACGACAACTAGTGACTAAAAAATTTAATATTACAAAGCCGAGATAAAAACAGACAGTCATTAAAACTAATTTTCAATAGAATTTGTACGACGTTTTTCTTTTATATGTTGGTCGTCTATTACTCGTTAACTTGTAAAGCCTTTTTAGACATGATAGTTTTCCTTTTAAGTTCCCTATATTATTATGTAGGTACTTTTGAATTTTTTCACGTTTATACTATCAACCGCTTTAAAGCTTAATACTTCGCAAATTAATGTATCCTTACATCGAAAAAAAGGTTAACACACGACAAAAGCTAGGCAAAATGAATATCTATATAAAAGAAATCACAATATTTTGTTATATTAAATCCTGTACGTTATTTGAAGCTTTGAGTTTGAGATAGGTAATCTCCTTTTCCGTGCCAGTCGACGCCGCTTGAACCCTAATCGTCGCACTTTGCTAGTCTGTGACACTCTACCAACCAGAATGCCTTCCGCGTAGTAATGATTTCAGAACGCGCGACGGCGATCTTGTTTGTCATTGGCATCGAATTTTCCGCTAATGACAGTCGACAAAAAATACAAATATTCTAAAAAGTGTGATATTTTCGTGCTATTGTGTATAAACAACACGACAATTAGTATATAACGGTGTTACCGTTTGTGTTATAAATATTCTGCTTCTACGAACGCAGTTTACAAAAATGCTTGAACCCCTAAAAAAATTTTCAGGTAAAATAATAGTTATTGAGTGGTTAATATCTAACACGTAAGTATTGCATTACTGATAATGTCAATTGGTGTTTTAAGACCACGTCAACAGTGAGTATCTTACATAATATATCCTACTCTTGTAGATTTTGAGGTTATAATTCCGACAATGAATATCTTTCATTTTGTTGAAACGAAAGTTATGGTGTGGTGTCGGTGCCCTCGCCGATTTTCAGTACCCATTCGATTATCGGTCAAAGGCGTGTAAATGAAGATATTTTAATCTACTGTCAATGTTGGCAAGCAGCGTTGAATAAAATATTTGCAATTTTCAGTTCGATTTTGATTCTTTAGCTTCCCACGCAGTCATGTTGCGTTACAAGAGAAGTTCGTGAGACTTGAGGTTAATGACACCTACTAATCATAATTCCGAAGATGATTGAGGCAGTACTAAAAGAACTAGTCCATGACCGATGGCTGGAAGACGAGAAGGTTATCTGAAAGACATCAGTTTTGATAATCTGAACTGGCAAGGTTGTACGCCAGACCTCGCAGGTCTCTGGCAAACAATTACACACCCACGCAGGGTACATGGAGCTACATACTGTATACAACAATATTGTTTACAGTCAATATCAACCCTCGCAGGGTTGTTAATTAAATTAAATACAACTGAGTTGCCATACAGCTGCCCACCCTCGCAGGGTATATAGAGCTACATACTGTTTAAGAACAATATTATGTGCAGTCAATATCAACCCCCGCAGGGTTATTAAATACAACTGAGTTGCCATAGAGCTGCCTACCCTCGCAAGGTACATGGAGTTACATACTGTATACAAAAATATGTGCAATCGACATCAACCCTCACAGCGTTATTAAATACTGACTTGCCACAGAGCTGCCTACCCTCGCAGGGTACCTACTATAATGGATGCATCTATGCTTGCTTTTTTATCATCCCTTGCAGGTTATTGATTACAACTGAGTTACCATGGACCTACACATACCCTCGCAGGGTACCTATTATGAAGAACATTAAGCTAAGTTGGCAAACAATCACATAGCCTTGCGGAATATCAACCCAAGCAAATCACATACCCTTGCAGGGTACTACTTATGAAGGATTATAAGTTAAGCCAAGATGGCAAACAATCACATAGCCTCGCATGATATCAACACAAGAAAATCACATACCCTCGCATGGTACCTACTATGTGTAATGTGCCAGGCTCTACATCAACCCTCACAGAACCCTGATCAGAGTTGGCAAACAATCAAGTATCCTCGCAGGATATCATGTACAAACATGCATTATGCGTTAAGCAGCAGACCTCTTAGGGTTATAAGGTGAACAGAGTTGGCAATCAATTGTATATCAATCAATATCCCCGCTACCTTTGTACAATACACCTATAGGTACGTGGTAAGTAGCAAACAATCACGCGCCCTCGCAGGGTACAGTGTAGAATAATACTCAGATATGGTAAATACCTATCCACTGTTACAGAGTTTTACAGTTGACAAATATTCACATACCCTCGTAGGGCACTATCAACAACTATGCATGGTACCTAATATCAACCCTCGCAAGATTATAAAAAGTCAGACTTGCTAAACAATTAAGTACACCCTCGCGGGGTCTGCGTGTGTCGCCTAAGCCTGAGTGCAAAACAATTTTGGGGAATATGTAAAATGTTTATTAATTGAATTTTAATGATAAAATTACAGTATCCTTGCCAACACATGAATAAACCCTCACGGGGTTATTAGCATAACTTAGTTGGCAATCACATACTCTCGCAGAGCACTATTATTATACACAACACACTGATGTGTAGTTATTACTTCTATTATCATGCCTCGCAGGTTATATAAGAAGCGGTTCATAGCTGTTCGAAGACGTAGACACAGATAGATGGATAAGCAATAACATGTAACCCTCAAAAAGGGGGGGGGGGGGGGGGGGGGCGGCAACAATTATCAACATATCATAACGATGGAAACTTTAGAGTACAAGCTAATTATGTAGTTCCATTTTATTTGTGAGAAAACTTCTACCTACCAAGGCTAAAGGAAGATGGCGTGCTGTAAAAGTACTGTTAAACAATGTTTCCTATCTTATGTTCCTTGTGACCAAAAGTAGCAGCAAAAATACAAGTTGAAGATCAACCTTTTGTTGCAAAGTAATCCACAGCATTACTTGGTTAAGCTTACCTATTTAAGGGTCAATGTCCTCTCAACGGTACCATTACTGTATGGTTATCTTCTAAATAATTAATGGTTCAGAATAATAAACCAGCGAACATCCATACCATGTTGAATACACGGTTTTCGTCCGATCACCAAAGTTAAGCAACATCGGGCGTGTTCAGTACTTGGATGGGAGACCGCCTGGGAAAAGTATTTATCATTTGTTTTACAATTCATTTCTTGATTTGTCCAGTACCTCAGGTACTATATTCGACTGGTGCTTAAAAGGAAGAAGTTTCAAGTTACCCTAACTGGCTTAACTCTTTTTGAATTTGGATCCTATTTATATCCCCTGGGGGTGAATGTAACCTATAGGTATGGCTGTGGTCTATAACTATGTAAATAACTTCTATCAGAAAAGTGAACCTGCCTGGAGTATAAGCTGTACTGCATAACAGAGGAACTGTCAGTATTTATGTTATCTGCTTTCTTAGGCTATGAGACGCAAGGATGGTTTTATCTTACTTAGCGAACAAAATGGGACAAAGATGAAGCCTTTGATGGATTTGCTGGACAAGCTCAGTCAGTACTACGTATACCTTGAGAAGGATGATCCTACATCACCAGCACCAGCCTTGGGCCATAAGGTCCCAAGTGGGAGCAGAATTGGAGGTATGCCCCAATCCAGTGAGGTGTACCGCGAATATGTCCTACCCGAGTAAGATATAAGCAAAGATATATCTCAAGTGGTCATCGACATGACTAACCTCGAGTAGATAATAATATGATGAATGGCAACAGTTTTGAAAATGGTTGTCTTGAACTGTCTAGCATATAATTTGATATTTTTGCCTTATCAAGTTTTCACTTGGGCGAAGATTTTCAAAGAAGTGGCTTGTTCCTTGTCATAAAGGGCAATTTAATGCAGTTTGTCAGCAAGTCGGTTTATATACTCTTTCCAAGGCACCCTTACTAAAAGTTCCAGTTCCCAGGCAAAAGTTCCCCTTTGCTTCACGTTAAATTGAACAATATTCTTTCTGATCGACTTCTGACTTCTAATGTTAGTAGTACTTAGATTAAATAAAGGTATTATGTTATATCCGCACCATACAGGTAATGATACTTAAGTTAAATCTAAGTCTACTCAAACAGTTTGGTCAATAGTCCTGCGCTGCCCTCCTGGACACGGCACCATGGTGCGGCGCATCCGACCCGCCATGAAGCTGGCTCTGTATGTCTTAGCAAATACACATCCTCGGCCATAAAAATGGAATCTAGCGTCGTCACTGTGAGGCAAGCTGTATATATACGAAGAGTGGGTACCTAGTCCCAATAACTACCGCAATGCGACCGTAGTGGCAAACTATGAACCACCGCCCTTGAGGACGCAGACCATATTGAGTTTTTTGTATTTTGTTGAGCAGAGCTAAAAACAAGAACGAGTGGCTCTTTTTCCACTTTAGTTATACAAATCCTAAGCAGGTTTACATGAACCTTTAATAAACGCCTGAGAGACTTGTCGGGAGCTGGTAAATGTTAGGCTCGCATACCTTTGCCAGCAATATGTATTTCACATTCGTGGACGTCAATCTACACTTCTTTTGCTATCGGTTGCTGAAGCAAACTCTACCCGGGAACAAAAATCCCGTCTGCAATAAGTGATTAAGTTTCTTCCACAAACAATATAGTTGTTGAAGTACATAATTAGTTAATTAGCTATCTAAATAATTCGCCAGACACAGCTGCCTTTCTCTAAATCTGTTATGGCAGACATAGACGACACTACGGTTTCCTGTGCTACTGTGTTATGTTTGACTCAAAAGCCATAGCCCATAAGTAATCGAGTTGAATGTTATTGCCAAAGCCAAAATCTGAATCATGTCAATTTATTCAGGTCCTTTGCAGGTTCAAAGACAAACCTGTTATATAGGCTCTACCTAAACATGTTTGTAAGTATAGGAAGCCCATCAAAAGCTACCTATCATATTATTATTACAACGCAGGTTGAAGGCCTACTATTTTATCAGCAGCTGGCATAGTATTGCAGGGTCTGGATCAACTGTAACTTCCAAAATAGTCTGTCAAAGAATAAATGTTTACTTGTTATTAAGTTCATTAAGTTATGTCACTCTGGTCACAAGTGATATAATTATTATTCAATTTTATTAGAAAACTCTAAGGATGATAAGGATGCTTATATCAGTGGAGAAACCCTGTTGACTTTTTAACAGTTCTATCATAGTAGATCGATCGCATAAGCTCCGAATCCTACTATCCCATATATTTTATGGATTGATGTGTGTACACCTATCTATCCTTTGTATATTTGTACGTACCTGCAAATTGTGTTATTGTCCTGATTTCAGAGAATTGGGGTAAAATTTAATTACTCGCACTATTGGGTCTGTGGATATCTATTGGAATATTTTACATTAGTACAGTACCTACCCAGCTTTGTACTATTTTGTATTACACACACACAGCTAACTGTGAATCATCTCACATTGGCATACTCTACCACCAGGCGATAACAAACACGTCTCAAACTCAAAGCTTCAAATAACGTACAGGATTTAATAGCGGCGTTTTACCTGAAATAAAACGCTTATTAAATACTTACCTTATTTGAAGCTTATATTTAATTCCTGCCTGTGGTTTTCGACACAATGACAAACAAGATCGCCGTCGCGCGTTCTGAAATCATTACTACGCGGAAGGCATTCTGGTTGGTAGAGTGTCACAGACTAGCAAAGTGCGACGATTAGGGTTCAAGCGGCGTCGACTGGCACGGAAAAGGAGATTACCTATCTCAAACTCAAAGCTTCAAATAAGGTAAGTATTTAATAAGCGTTTTATTTCAGGTAAAACGCCGCTATTTATTTTACATGCGCTTAAAGTAACCGTAACTTATTTAGAACCACTGTTATCAACTAAAGTCCACGCGGACGAAGTAGTATGTATACAGGGCGTCCCAAAATTATGGGCCATAAGGGGAAAGTACCTTAAATATCGTAGATAGGGTATTTTGCTGAAACAAGACTATGTTATTTTTAAAAGTTAGTAATTCTGCATTCAAATATTTTCTAAAAATTACTTGCCTCGTCTGGGAATCGAACCGACTTAAATGTAAAAAAAACACCCCAACTTTTATGATGCCAATCGAAAGAATGGCCAAAAATTTTTTTTTTATTATTACTTATAAATTACAGCTTTGTACTACTAGTCGCCTCTTTGCTAAGCCGCGGACAGACAGACGGACGGACATGGCGATATGAATAACTATAAGGGTTCCTTGTTGACTACGGAACCTTAAAAACAGGACTCCTTGAAACTGCAGTTTATATAGTCTGTGGTAAAGTCTTCCTCCTTAAACTGCTTTGAGGATTGTTTTACATGAATCGTGTTTCTGTAAATAACACCCTATGAGCGAACGAACGAGTTAATATTAATGAGTCGAAAGAGGTTTGTCATGATTGCGGCAACCGGTAAGTGTGCAAGCCTTTGTTTCTGTCTACCCCTCCGGGTTACAGGCGTGATAATGTATGTATCATTCCGAGTAATAAGGGCAAATAAGACGACAGTCGGTGTGAAAACTAGGTGTTATCGTCAAGTTTGCGACAGGGCCTTTGCTCTTGACCGTGGTAGGTAAGCAATGACACTATAGCCGGGATTAGTTTATGTATTGCTAGCTGTTGTCCGTGACTTCGTTCCCGTGGTAATTTTTATGTGTATTTCTCCGGGATACAAAATAGCCCATGTGCTAATCCGGACTATCATCTATCTCTATGCAAATTTTCATCCGGATCCGTTCAGCCGTTTTTGCGTGAAAGAGTAACAAATATCCATCCATACATACAAACATTGGCGTTTATAATATTAGTAAGGACTAGCTTTTGCCCGCCACTTCGTCCGCATGGAATGAGTAATATCCTGGATGAAAAGTATCCCATCCTTCTCCTTCCATCCATGTCCTTCCCCGGGACTCAAACTATGTCCATACCAAATTTCATCTAAATCCGTTTAGCCGTTATTGCGTGATTGAGTAACAAACATTCAAACATCTTCACAAACTTTCGCATTTATAATACTAGTAGGATTGTATTACTATTGTTATAAGTTTATAACGCAATTGTAAGCATTGTATAAGATACCTAATGAGAATGGTTATGGGGTCGTGAGAAACTTTGAGAAAATTTGTGGTAGTTTCTGAGTGAAATGATTGCTCATTCTTACAACCAAAATCACATTTTGGTTGTAAGGAAGCCTTAAATACTTATTTTATTCTGTTTTTAGTATTTGTTGTCATAGCGGCAACAGAAATACATATTCTGTGAAAATGTTAACTGTCTCACTATCACGGTTCATGAGATACAGCCTGGTGACAGACGGACGGACGGACGGACGGACGGACGGACAGCGGAGTCTTAGTAATAGGGTACGAAATGCTAAAAAAGAATTATAAAGAAGTTTCTCAAAATAACTATGTTACGGGCGACTTTGTAACGAAAATGTAAAGATTAGAAAGAATCGAACTGAAGACGTCGCACTTCACATTACTGCAGTCATACCCTGTATTACAGGTGTTTAGTAACCACGAACAACATTTTTCTGCCGGTTTTTGAACAAGCCATTTAGGTTAAGATGCATAGTGAAAATTGACAAACGACAATTACTTAACATAAAAAGAAAATTAACCTTATAATTATTTGCCAGGCGCCTTCTTGTTGTACTGTTTCGTATAGGTTTGTCAGAAAGCCTACATATGAGTAACACGGTAGATTAACATTGTAAACGATTTAATTATTGATTGTATCTATATTGTTTTAAAAACTGCGAGTAGTAAAACAGCTGCAAGCAAGGGACGCAGCCTGGCCGCGTTAGTCATCGGTGATTTTCCGTCCAGTGACGCTCCAGCTCCAGCCAGGATCTGAAGTCCTGACGCGTGTTCTTTTAGGGTTCCGTACCCAAAGGGTAAGGGACCCTATTACTAAGACTCCGCTGTCCGTCCGTCTGTCTGTCACCAGGCTGTATCTCATGAACCGTGATAGTTAGACAGTTGAAATTATCACAGATGATGTATTTCTGTTGCCCCTATAACAACAAATACTAAAAACAGAATAAAACAAATATTTAAGGGGGGCTCCCATACAAGAAACGTAATTTTATTGCCGTTTTTTTGCTCAATATTAATAACTGCAACAGGTAGACGCTTGAATAATTTAAATGTTGTATAGATAATGATACGGAACCCTTCGTGCGCGAGTTTGACTCGCACTTGGCCGGTTTTTTAAATCCTCGATTCAAACTCCAAGTACCACAGGTCAGATCTGTCAGCCAGCTTTAGACCTCCATGGTCCCAGGTCCTCTGTGTTTAACGCTTCTCAACAACTTCGTCTAAATTCTGTCTTCGAGCTCTTTCGCCAACGTTTACAAAATCTCTGATCTCTCACGTCCGCAGAAGGCGAGCACGTCTCCATGAAATGCGGCCTATGGTGTCTGTTCGGGATGCTGGTGTTCATCGTGGTGGAGAAACTGTTTGCCACCTCCGAGCATGAAGATGAAGAGCCGTCGAAGGAGGAGCAGCAGCGCAAGCGGAACGGCTCCGTCAAGGCGCTGGAGATTGAGGAGATCGATAAGTTGCTGGACCTGGAGAGGCTGCAGAGGGCCAAGTTTGGCGATAAGGTATGTTCTTCTTCCCAACTCAGTCATTCACTCACTCACTCACTTATTGACTCAGTCATTCACTCACTCACTCACTTATTGACTCAGACATTGAGTAAATCACTTTATCTCTCACTTGTACACTCAAACCGTGACTCACTTACTGACTCAGGCATTTAGTTACTTATTCAATCACTTCATTCACTGACTTATTCAAACACTTCATTCACTCGGTCATCCATAACTCACGCATTCTCTCTCTCTCTCAAAAATTGTGTAATAGTAATAACATAATAGTAAGATAAGAATATTCTTTATTGTTCACCAGAGCACATGACATAATAATAAAATCTTCTCCCAGAAGAGTCTGACCAGGTTGTTCACAACCACGAATTACTTTGGGTTGACTGTTTGAAACAACGTTTTGTTCTCCTTTTCAAGGTGGAGGGGGCGGCGGGTCTGCCCGTACCAAACGGTGACATCACAGCGAAACAGCTGTATGAGTCGTGTATGTTCAATAACAATGGATTGGGTGAGTGGCTGCTGATTGCTTCTGTAAGGGGTTCACAAGAGAAAGAAGAAAAACATTCACCGCCATACACGTCGTACGTTAAGAACCTAAATTTTAATTTCAGAAATTTTGATCTCACTAACATATTTACTTTTATTATTTAACGTAATTTTACTGACAACCTATGGATTGTTTTATCCGAAATAAAGTGATACATACATACATACACACATTGTACAAGACCTGGAAACTGCTATATGACAGGTGAAGTCACTGGTGCCTTTGATACTTTGATACTTTTCCTGAAATTAGTAGTTACAATGGAGACTCGGAGACGAGAAGTTGTTTTGCTTGTCAATACATGAGAAATATAAAATAGCGAAAAAAAAAGTTGTACGAGGCTCTTTTTAGCAGTCGATAGTAAATAATCGCGTAATAAGTCGCCCGTAGGTATAGGAATTGGTAGAACTCGTGCGTCTCATACGAGGGTTGGTGGGGTTCGAATCCCGGCCTGTACCGTTAACTTTGTTCTATAAATTTCCGTGATTTGTGAATTCAAAGTATCAAATACGGATCACTAATGGCGAAGGACTACATCGCTAGGAAACCTAAGGGGCTGAGGTGTTTACATATTTAAAATCGCCAAACCATGGTGGGCTCGCGTGTTTCATACTTTCTGGCTGAAAGGCATCTGGACGTTCAAAATGTAATCATTAAAAAGAAAGAAACAAACAGATAAGCAAGATAATATGCACAACAGAAATAAAACTAAATACGCAACAGACAAAACAAGCAAATAAAACAAGACCATAGATGTAGCCTGTGGTGTGTCTTAAGTTGCCACAAAAGGCAGCTGACTTAGCCCATTGTTCTAAATAAGATTAATTTATAAAAGAATCTCATTGCTGACTTGAAAAAAGAAACTAATCTACGGTCTTCCCAAAGTTCGTTTGGCAAAGTTGCCACTCAAAATTGTTTCATATACTTTTAACATCCAGACTGAGCCAAAAATATCATCGTTCGCAGGAGAAGGCGCATGTTGCAACGCAATCAACTCGGCTAATCCGGTTCGCTGCTCAAAAGGCAACCGTTGGATGGGGCGCTGCATACTGCGGGAAGCCAGGGAAAAGGCCCTCGCACAGACTGAGGAGACGAGCGAAACTAGCGCTCCGAAACATGTAAGCGAAGCCGATTCTAGGAAAAAAGCCGCCATCTTGAAGATCGCCGCGATTTTGAAAACAGTCGCCATTTTAAAAATGCTTAGAAGCCACGGAGTGGCTGCGTGGATGAAGCATGGAGAACTTCAGTGCTTTTCAAACTTCATCTTTGAGTCGGTGTGTTGCTCATAAGACACAGTAACTCGCTAAAATTCAACCATAAAAGAGAGAAGTTAGTGAAAAAAGGTATTTGTTATACAGCGTGTTATTGAAATAACGAAGAACCTGAGAAACGTTTCTCTTTGTCGCGGTCCATTTCAAGATTACATGAAAAATAAAAATTGATATTTTAAACTTCTACTTATTGTAAGTGATTTAATTTTATCGATACCGAATTGTTTCCAACTTATGAAATGAACACGTTAAAAAGGGGGACCGGAAACGAATCAAATAAAGCTAAGAAAAAAAGCTTAATGGCGTTATTTCATAAGTTTTTGGTCCACCTATATTAAGACACTAAATAAAGTGTCGTCATTAATGGGCATTGTTCACCCCAATTTTTTATTCTAGAAATAAAAAATATGAATATTTTCATAATTTTCGATGTCATTATTTTTTTATTAATTATTTAAAATTTCTGATAGCTTAGTAAGTATGACGTCACCACTGGCATAATTATTACGTTCCTTTGCCTTTTTTCATGCTTTTTAAAAATAAAAATATGTTGACGTTTGACAATGACAAACAAATGTCAGTGATTATTTTCTCTGTGATGTCAGTCAGTGTCAACTGGTATTCTACCAATATTTTCTTTTCTAATAATATTACCCATAACCAAGAATTGAATTGAATTATTTTTTTCATTTAAATAACAAGCTAGCGTCTCGTTCGTAATAATTATTCAAATTAATCGGATATTTGTTGAGAATTAAGGTTATCTTCACTGTATCTAAGAATTTGACGCTTCTGACAGTTGTTGAACGAACGAATGTATTTATTTTTTATATTCGAAAGCAATGGAACTGCCGCATTAGAGCCAACGATGACATATTTGAAGGACGAATGAAGGTTATAAATTTTTTGCGGTAAATATTAATAATCCGTCTTAATTTTACTTATTTAAACCAGATTTAAACCCCTAATATTAATCAGTATCCCTATTTCTCGAAATTGTTTTCACTTTACGACAGTCGATGTCTCCCGGAACAATACCCATTGCCTGAAACCTCAATACAATTCTGTTCTGTGGATCCACTGTACATTTACCTCCGTGCAATTTCGCCACCATGACATCATCGAGACTGGCCAATCATAACCCTAAAAAACCTGTTACTCCAGGTGGCTGGGTATCTGAACCTGATGGCGAACTCGATAGATAACTTCACGCACGGACTGGCGGTCGGGGGTTCCTTCATCGTCGGCTTTCGAGTTGGCCTGCTCACCACATTCGCGATATTAGGTAAGAAATTATTGATTTTTAATTTAAAAACAAAAAAAAAGTCTTATCAAATGAAAAAATGAAATAATTCGTGAAAGAACTAAGGTGATGGCAGTCGACTTGTCGCTTATTCCGAAGAACCGATGGTCGATGGTGTGCAAAGGTGGAGATCACGAAGTCGCAGACGCGGCTTACGATCTGAGGCAGATTGGTGGCAACGACTGCGTTTAGGATGGCCGAGGATAGAAAGAAGTAGCGTGTAGGTGAATAGGCCTGTACCAGCGTACAGGTGGACGATTGCTGATTGATTCATTTTAAGCTTGTTTTTATTTTAAATTCTTCGTATCGCATGGCTTAGTTTTAGAATTGGATTACGTTAAGTTTTGTGACTTTAAAAGTTTAAACACCACAATCATCGCATGCTTTCTACACACGTTTTGGCGTGTCGACGTTGGCGAAGTCTTGTGTCGCTAAATAAATAAATAATATGATGATATTTCGTTTTCTATGCAGATGCTTCTATGTCTGCCACAAAATATTGAGCTGTAAGCTACTGAGTCCTAGATCTGCGATCTATAAAACCGTTGTAACTGCGGTTGTCACTTTTTTTTTTTTTTTTTTTTAATTTATTGACTTACTTTGTTATCGCAGAGTTTTAAATTTTATAAATTATTCGCCAAACTGCATGGCAGTTTGTTGGCGAATTAATCGCACTCTTTTAACATTTTTTTAAAATTTTTTTTAAACTTATCTCAGTCCTCTTGATTATTTCTTTATCATCTTGATGGGCGTTATCCTAAATATTGATAATAGTTACAAATTATACTTCATGTTAAAGGTCAGTAATTATAATGCTACAATTATAAATTAATAATATTCACTGATTTCTTGTATTTTTTTTTAATAAGTATGTGACTAATTCGACCTTCAAACGTTCGTTTCACGCGTGAATGAAAGTAGGTTTAATATATTTACGTAAAAACGCCATGATATTGACTTCTCGGTATTACGTACAAAACAAAATATCTTTAAAATATCTTCAAATTATCTTTTAGATTTGCACAGATTTTTTAGTTTTGTTTATTGTATCGAGAGTTTTTGTATCGAGTCATGGTATAACTAGAAACTGACAGCTTGTAGGCTCTCAGTTGATGACGTACTTCTTTTTTCGGACTCTTGGCTTTTTTCGCTTTAAAAATTAATTTAAGCAGCCCAAATCGAAATATTCAGTTCAGGCTCTCAAAGTTACATATTTTCTCGAAAAAATATATAAAAAAAGAACATTTTTTTTAGGGTAATGCCCATTATCCGTCAGTGTGACATCTTCCAACCAACCTTTACAACTTTTTTTTCTTGTGTGCAATAAAGAATATTTTTATAAAAACATAACATGAACATAAAAAAAACATAACGTAGGCAGGGTTTGCCACTTGCCACGATCCTGACAAACCTCTGCGGTGTTATACAAAATTAGTAGCTTCATACACGAACGCTGGTTTCGGGTACTTTTTAACTTGCCCTTCGCTAATTCATCCCCATTTGGTTGGGTCCCAATTTTTATTTCATCTTATTTTATAAGATGCCCTTAGCCTTTGTTTGTTTCACTATTAGCTTCACATTTCTTCTGCTTTTGTCCTATGTCTGCCTTATTTTCTGTATTTACTTTTCCTGCATAATTATGTATGTGTATGTGGCGTTAAATAATGTTTTTCTTCTTTTTCTTCTAAAAGTGATAGGGATTGGTTAAATGCAGTGTGAAGTTCGTCAGCGCCCTTCCAATTTGACGTTTGAAAGGGATCGCGATAGATTCAAAAGATAGACACAATTAGGCCCTTGGTCGGACTCTTCCGATAAAAAACTAAGTAAGTGAATCCGGAATTAAGTTAATAACCTTATTTTACGCCTGTTCCAGTGCATGAGATACCTCACGAGATCGGAGACTTCGCCATCCTGTTGAAGAGTGGCTTCACGCGGTGGGAGGCTGCCAAGGCGCAACTGGTAAGCTGATGACGGATTTCTCTCTACCGTGATCATGATCCGTATTGACCGAAGAAAAATATTTTCTAATATATAAAAATCTCATGTCACAGTGTTTGTTATCGAACTCCTCCAAAACGGCTTCACCAATTTTTAATATTTTTTTTGTGTGCGTTTGGTAGTTCTGAGAATATGTCTTAGGGTAATAATTAATAGTAATTTTTGTAAGAATAACGTTCATTTTACAATCGAATACCTTTAAACGAGCAATTCTTGTAACTGAATCTCGGAAACGGCTCCAACGATTTTCATGAAATTTGGTATGCAGCTAGTTTTGGGGGCGACAAATCGATCTAGCTAGGTTTCATTTCTAGAAAACTCGTTTTATCCGTGTTTTCAGGTCAGGAAAAACTGCTACAATATCATTAGAGCACGAAGGTAAATTTACAAAACCACCATCTACAAAAGCTCAGGTGGGAAATCGGGCTGTCCCGAATTTAGAAGACCCCGGTTCGAGTCCAGATGTCTCCAGTTCGATTATTTTTCCCCTTTTTCTCATCGTACCTAAGTATAATTTCAAAAAAACACGATTAACAAAAAAAATAAAAGATACCGAGCAAAGCTCGGTTATCCGGTTAATAATGTTTAATGGGGACATCTATCGGGCTTATTGGAATTTCGTGCTTGTTAGCCTGACATCCTTCCGCTGTTCTAACTAGGTGTATTTCCAACAGGCAACCGCTTCGGCGGGTCTCATCGGCGCCATGACGGCAGTCATATTCAGCGGAGCGCGGAACGCCATCGGTGAGTTTACTGCGCAGTTCTTAGTTACAGGGTCTAGATGGCAGCACTACTTGCAAAGTCTTTGTGAGGCGGGTTTTACACGGTAATAAGTTATTTTTTTGTACATGGTATTTTGGAAGGGTTCACCGCACCCTTGCTTAAAACTGCAACAAGAGCGCACCCTTTTCATACAAGTGTGGCACGTCCGACGTTCCGGTTTCCTCACACCGCTTTTCCTCCCATTGCAGAGGCGAAGACTTCCTGGATAGTCCCGTTCACGGCCGGCGGGTTCCTCCACATAGCTCTTGTGACGGTCCTTCCAGACTTGCTCCGGGAACAGGATAAGCGGGAATCGCTCAAGCATCTAGCTGCGCTACTGGCCGGGATCGCTGTCATGGCATTTATGACGCATTACTTTTAAGATGAGCGTTGCAGTTTATTTAGAAGGAGATGGAATGAAAAGACATTTATTGTAACAACATAGATCGAAGGTGAAAGTAAGGCAAAATAGTAACTGTAATAACAGCAGGGCCCCATTTCGTAGAACGGAAATCAGAAATGAAACATCTCAACGCAAATAATTTACATTCTGTTTGTTGAATGTCAATGTACAGTAGTGGTAAAAGGCAGTGAAAAAAAAATACCACTCTGACCGCATTCTCTCAAATCATATTAGTTGGTTTGGTTTACTCTGACAATTCATGGTTTACTGTGACAATTCATGGTTTACTGTGACAATTCGATACATCGCATAACCGATTAACTCACAGATTGACAGATTGATTGACTGCCTCGATCGTCTAGCGGTTAACATGCTCGACTACCAAAACGGAGGTGGTGGTTTCGATTCCCACTGGAGGTCATCTTACTTCAGTTGTATAAACGGCCTCAGTCTGGGTGTATTTCCTTATTTGTGATGTCCTCTCCTGGTTACCATGGCACAGGGTATACTAGTTTAGGTCCAAGTCAAGTGATCGTGTTCTGTGGAAGTTATTCAGTTATAACAAGTAGGAATCGGCAACGCAATGAACATCGAATAGTCATAGTAAACTGTGAAATTGTTGTTTTATGAAACGCATTTTTGTTGCGAAATCGCACGTAAAGTAACCTAGTAGAGTGCTCGTATGTGAAGGGTGTCCAGCTATCGTTATAGTCAAGCTTTTGATACGCTGAAATGTAGCGATTAAGAAATGTGATTGGTCGAAACGAAATGGGTGGTGCAACCAGTAATGGAGCAGCGATTCCTGAAATTTTAACCCGATATCAAACTATGAAATTCAAGATTTTACTTTGTCTAAAGCTTTGGGCTTCTGAAGGTATTGTGTGATAACACACACATCGCCTTTGTGTGATTACACACACATCGCCTTTGTGTATTAATGTAAATTAATACAAAACAAAACGAATATTGTTGAGATTGCTGAGGAATTGTTTGACAGGCAGAATGATACAACGTTTCAGTGAGAAATGTGATCTGCGGAACCCCAGTGACTTTTCCACGGAAATCTTGCGTTCCACGGGACCCACTTTTAGAATCGCCGATCTAGAGGGAAAATCGCGAAAATTGTCGTATGTTGAACGTACTACTTTTGCCATGCCGAAAGTACGGAACAACATATTATGTTCCGTACGTTTGGCGTGTAACAGGGCCTCGATTCTGTTAGTATATTATAGAACGCTGAAAGGTACACGATCGGGTCACGTGACGTGTTTTTTTTTCTTCATAATATTGAAGCCTGGAACTGAACTGGAAAACGCAGCGTAGGACGCCCTCCAGCTCGCTCGCCGACGTTCTGAGGCAGACTGCTGGCAGCGGCTGGACGAGGGTGGCCGAGGACAGAAGGAAGTGGCGAGCCTTGGGGGCCTATGTCTAGCAGTGGACGAGTAGGGCCTCGTGGCGCAGCGGTAGTGCATCTGCATACCGTGCGGGAGGTCCCGGGTTCGAATCCCGGCTGGGGACAAAAAAAAAACCCCAGATCTTGGACGTTTACATGTTTGTGACGTCGTTGTTTCTGGTTCCCACGACACAGGGTATCCTAGTGTGGGGCCAGAAGCAATGTATGTGCCTGTATGTAAATGTTTATGTTTATGTTTATTAATTTTTTGACGCCTAGAAGGTTTGGTACGTGTGCGCTCGTAGACTTGAACCGGCAGTGAAATTAAATCGCCGCGTTCATGCATTTGTCATTGTACTACAATGCTTCTAATCGTCAACAGAATCTAGGCCCAGGTTAAGTGCATTTTTAAGTAGGTCTCCGAAATATAACTTATTTGTCTACGGATCCTACCTCTTTATTTTGCTAGATTATAATAGCGTGATTAAAAAATATACAAAATTTTAAGTAGAAATACAAACTATATTTTCATAACGAAAAAACAGGTAGCTCTAGTTCTAGTGTAACTGTAATGTTATGTTTTAAATAAATGAAAAATACTCCATAGTAACCTACATTGTAAATATTTTAATATAACACGGAAATATCGCCAATCACAAAATAATTAGTATTTAATATGATCTCTTTTTGAGAAATAAAGATTGTCTAGGCTGATACGTGTCTGTCAAGATCCTAACTTTGCGCCTCTAGTCCTTATGAGGTAGACGGAGATACCAATCCTTTTGGATTGGCAATTAATTGCCATTTAAACCAAACTATGTAAATAGTCTACGTAAGTAATCAATAGTCATGAAATTTACTGCCCTTTGCCCATAGCGTTTTAATACTCTGAGTCTAATCCACTTCTTTTCTGCTAAAACATAATCAAATATTGAGTGCTGGTTTACATTACACGGCAGCATTAGGAGTGTGTTAGTGCTTTAGTAAAGCTAATACGGCGATTTCAGATGTTTACATTTGTTCCAGTAAAGTGCTATGCGTCCTACAATACACTTATATACACTCTATAGCCGTTTACTTAACAACGAGAATTCAGACGCGGGGTAGGGCGTGTCATTCGAAGCCCGAATAAAAAGCGATTCTATTTCTTTTTTTTTTTTTTTGAAGGCGACCAGCCCCTATGCTCACCAAATCCTGAGCGATTCCACTCGTCTAACTGTCAAATTTGTATGGAATTTGACAGTTAGACTATTGGAATCGCTCAGGATTTGGTGAGCATAATTAGGCCATTGAACTAGTGACTAAAATGACGACGGTTTTACACTGCCCTCCTAAACAACATCATCGTCATTCTTTCATTCACTCACAGTTAATAATATAAACCGGCAATAAAAAAAGTGTGCTATTTTATGTTCTTGCAACATTAGTAACGCAATGGGCAATGGACCTAATAATAGTAGTTTTAATTTACATTTTATTTGTACAGTACAAACCACTCCACTTCTTATGTGATAAGTATCACAAAGTGTAATATTTACTTTTCGTTTGTAAGTATCGTATTGTTTAGCAATATTTTACATTAGTAGGCTAAGGTCTGCTTCAAAGTAATTTTCCGCAGAGGTAAACAAACCGCTGTCAATATAAAGATTAAAAATACAAAGTAGTAAAAAGGTACTTTATTATGATAAGGTTCAATTATATCATCGATTTTAACCAGTTTTGGTTAATTTTGTTAATTTTAATATTCTGTTGTATCCATATTCTTTTTTTTTTCATATCAATTTTCATTTTTAATGAACTGATTATTTTTTTTGAATAAAATAATAGGCAGTGAGCTCACTTTCAGGTTCCAGAGTACTTTTCAATAGCTTGTGCCTTCGAATAAGTAGGTGCTTTTGATTTATGAAGATACCTACATACTTTTAAAAAAATCTGAACATCTTCTGAATTTTAAAATATGTTTGTGACTATTTGTGTTTATACTTATATCAACTAGCTGTCCTGGCGAACGTCGTACCGCCACAAAATCCGTTTATACGATTCTTGCTACCATGGCAATGTAATAAATAAATATCTTAGAGTTTGGCTTAAAAAAAGTTTACGGTGACAATAAGTATTGTCCCACGGGAACGCACGACCGGGACATCAATGTCTCAATTCAGATTTTTGTCTGTCTATATGGCAAGTTTCATGTACTCAGTTCAGTCGTTATTGCGTGATTGAGTAACAAAAATCCAAACATTTTCGCGAACTTTCACATTTATAATATTTAGGGTCGCTTGCAGAAGCACGCTAAACCGATTTAAGTCGAAATTTTGACAGTTCTTCCATACATTATCTGTCAAAATGTCGACTTAACTCCTGAACTGCCCTCGCGGAACGCAACGTATAGGTGGCCCATACTAAGTTGGACACAGATCTATGTCGCGGCAGACGAGTGGTTAATTGAACTAAATCTCGGTTTAGCGTGTTTCTGCAAGCCACCCTAAATATAGTAGATGTATCAGTCAGTACAGTACAGGCTACACAGATTTCTGGAGGGATCTTCAGATATTTTTAAGAGCATTAGGTACAATCGAGTTTATTAAAAAAGAGTAAGTTTTAAAAATATTGTGACAGTTCTTCGAATGCGAATTTATGCAGCTGAATTTCTGCTTGTTTAATCATCAATTTTAATACCTTTTGTGATATGTAATGGCCATTTATGAAAGTATTCTATTTGTTTATAAGTTAGTCGCGCCACGACTGTTATGATGTAAGAAACAGTGTTACAAGGTCAATAAATAAAAAGTTAATTATATTTCTGCCGTCTTCCTTTATTGCCCCATATTGCCACAGATGCCAATGAAAAAAAAACTTTCACGAAACTTTTTGTAACATTGGACCTCGGCGAATCTACTCGAATTGTCGCCAATTCAGCATTTTCCTTAATGAGCACAACAGAAATGTACTAAATATGCAGTTGATTTGATTGACACTTTTACAATACGCAAAAGTGTCAATCAAATATAGCTAATATAGAAAAAAAAATTATTTGTTATACAAGAGTGCAACGTTGCTTTTTAACCACGTGCTTAATTTTGATGACCGAGCAAGCGAAGGATTCAAAAATTAGAATCCTGAGATAGATAGAAAGAATATTCTTTATTGTATGTACACCAGGAATTACATAATTATGAGAATTTAACAATAATATAGTACAGCACAATTAGCGGCCTTATTCCTAAAAGTACTGAGCTTTAGCGAATTTACAAGCTTAGTTCACACGATGTCCGAAATTCAATTTACTTTATCGTCTAGCGAAAAAAACGGCTTTTGCGCTCAAATATCGAAGAGCAAAGACACTCTTTCCGAGATGGGGGGATGAAAAACATTTGTCACCTGTTGCGCTGACGACGATGAATTGTGAAAATTATGGGGATAAGGACGGTCGAGTAGATTCACCCACCTACTAAAACCGCTGGTGACCTCTAATGTACCTAGGTATTTAAGTATTTATTGACGAAGAGTAAGATGCGGTCAATCCGCCGAGGTTATATTAAACTCACGCCTGTATAATTATTCCGGAGGGCCTACCCCTTCGGTAATGAGACGTTATGTACAGTAACTTTACGAAAGTACCTACTTAACGGGGTATTTCAACAGGTCGGCGAAGGCTACACGTCAATAAATATCGTGATAATTATCACGATATTTATTGAAGTATCTTGAGCCGGATCACAGCACACCCTACACCAAAGATATGGATCGCGTCAGTATTGAAGCGTTTTTGTATGAAGCAGACGTGATGGACCCTAGACAGAGGAAAATTAGAGCTTGTGTGGCAATAATTATAGCCCTATCCATGAAAAAACGCGTCAAAAGGAAGCGATGGATGAAAAATTGGCTACAAAAGAGAGCATTGTTTACACATGTGAAATTATTGGATGAAATTCGCCTTCACAATGAAGTGGACGACTACGAAAATTACTTTCGGATGCCTCATGCCTGTTTTGATAACCTTTTGGAATTGGTGGCGCCATTTTTGAGTAAGCAAGATACAGTGATGAGAATATTGAATGAGATAAATATTGACTCGCAACACTACACGCAAGATAAATATCACGATCCAGGATCTTGGATCAGATCACAAGATTTCCGGAAATCCAGCGATAAATATTGTGATCCCTCAATACACTACCCTACACGTCAATAAATATCGTGATCCGACAGTTTATATTGACGGATCACAATATATATCTTGCGTGTAGCCTTCGCCTAAGAACGATTAAATACGTTACTGATGTCTGTGGCCGCAGAGGTGGGCAGAAACCAGAAACAAACGACCGACCTCTTTAGCTTCATCAACATTCTTCTTAAATTTAGGGTTTTACTTCTTTCCAATGACAATTCCAAATTCAAATTGAATTAAACGTGTTCTGCGAAAAGACAATCGCTTACTTTCATCAGTACAATAAAATTCTTTGGGTGAAAAGAGCTCTGCTAACAAAAAAATCTTTAAAATATTTTTATCTCATAAAAATATCTTTAGAATCGATCTGCCTATATCGGTATCGTTACTCGATATATTCCGCTATTCCTTTGGCGACGTGTACTCTCTCAACAATCAATAATCATGTAAGTAATTTCAAGCGTTTATCGATAGTTTATTCGATCATAGTTCGACTTCATTCGTGTATCTAACTTTGCTGCTTTGATTGAAACCGCATCGGTGCTTCCAGTAATGTTTTTCGTATTTTGTCATGTCATCAACTAGTCAAACTTAAGGCTTAGGCAGTTTATTTGGCGACTGCCTCAGTGGTCTAGCGGTTAACACGCTTGGCTACCAAAACAGAGGTCGTAGGCACGTCGTGGGTTCGATTCTCACTGGAGGCCGCCGTGCCTGATTGGTACAAAATGCCTCAGTCTGAGGGTATTTCCATATTTGTGATGTCCAGGGTATTCTAGTTTGGGACAAGGACTAGTAATTGTATTGTGTGGTAGTTATTATTGTTTAAGTATGGTAAGTATCTTTGTTTTTTCTTCGTTTGTTGACAATCAAGCGCTAGGTAGATACCAGTGCCCGAATGAAAGCGCCATCCTAAGTCAATCCCACGTTTTTTGAGAATAATTTATCTTGTCTATATTTTAACCCTATATTTACCAGGTGCGGATCATGCGGACCCCCCTGCGGCCCCTGCGGCCCCTGCTGCCCGACCATCACGATATACACGTGCTGCACAAAGATCTGCTAGCGAGGGTCACCGCGGTCGCTCCAGTGATGTCAGCTACCAGTGTTGTCGCGCATCCGTTGTTTTGTGAATAAAATGTGAAAGCTTGCAATTTTGTTTTGAAATTTCTTTTGAGGCTGCTGCATTTCAACTGTTTCCAACTGGACGGTTATAGTTCAGTTGCAGTTTGAATGCAGTTGGCACAGCTGCAATCAAACCGCCAACCAATCGAGCAGACCGATTGCAGTCGGTGTGCAGTTGGCGTGCAGTACCAACGAATTGATTGCAGTCGTGCCAACTGCAATCTAAACTGCCACTTTGCAGTTGAAATGCAGGTTAAGCGATCTGACGAGTGTGACCCGTCACTAGGCAATATGCGGTCAGCGTCAGAATGGTAGAATGGCCATGCACAAAGGTAGGTCATATACAAGTAAAGAAATAGAAGATAGGTACTGGCCACTTATGATAACATTATGATAATATATTATTCTCGTCAATTTTAATGACAAGATCGGGTTGTCAACGTCATCTTATTATTATTATACTTATATTTTTTTATATTTTCTTTTTTTTATATTTTGGTGACATCTGTTTAAAAAACTGAAAATATTATCACCTGTCAGTTTTGATATTTGTCAAAAAATGTATGAAAAATGTAATTAATAGAATAATTATTCCTTAGAGGATCTATTTAGTGGGACCACGACCCCATGATGCAGTTGTAGCTATCAGTGGGAATAAGTGATGGGACCACGAGCCTTAAACTGGTGGGACAGCGAGTACGGTTGGACAGAATGGGTGGGACCACGAGTATGGTAGTATTAAAAAATGGTACTGAGGAGACGGAGGGACATTAAACACGTTCTCTGTGACTGACCCACATGTGGGGCATTTCGAGGTTTAAGTGAGGCGTGAGTGCACCACAAGTGGGTCTCTCCCCCAAATGAAGTATTAGGCTTGTCTAATCTAGCACGTCTGTGCTAAAGCATTAAATTTTCCTTACACGTGTGGGCTATGAAATTGTGAATAAAAACAATGTCGGTACCAGGAATAATGTTGCAATCACTGTGGCAAAAATAAACATAGGTATATATATTATGATTTCCATTTATTTAAGGCTTGAGAGAATTAATATTTGATCAGAAATTTGCTTTACACTAACACCTAACCTATGACAAACTTGAGTATAGGTTAAAATAAAAAATAAAATAAAATAATTTTATTTGCTTAGAACGTGGTACATAAGGATGGCATGATATTATAGGTATATGAGCTCACATTCTGTTAGATATGTTCTAACATGCAAATATTTAATTGTAATGTCAAAATACCATAATGAAATTAATGAATTACAAATGTCAAATAAGTTTTTATGTCAGGTGCTAAATCTACAAATGTTAATATAATTAAATGTCCAGGTCAATACAGTAATTGAAATGTCAGTTGCATTTAATTAACAAAATTAAGTCAAATAGATTAAAAATAAAAAATTAAATTATTTAAGAATAGCTGAAATGTCAAAAATTAAATGGCACTTTACTTAAACTTATCTGCCATAAATTCATTTATAGAATAGTAGCACTTTTGGCACAGCCAATTATACATTTCTCTCTTGAACATCGACCATCTTAAAGAGCCACGAAGATTAGTGGCATAGTCTCAGTGGCGCCCTCTATATTTTTTTCAATGTCGTGGAGCACGATGAAACCTAGCTAGATCGATAGAGGACAAAAAAGTAAACAAGAAATTATTAAAGTCACCATGTCCTAAAGTGGCACGTTTAGGAGTTATTGAGCTTTGAAGTTTGTATGGAATTTCCACTAACTGAGTTTCATCACTGAATTTGGCACTTGATATGAGTTTTCTCGGGGATTCAAACCTACTTTGATGTTTTTTAAAGTCTGGGTAGCTATGTCTAGTAGGTACCTACCTACTTATATACATATATACATGAAATTATAGTATTATTCATGCATCCAATTCGTTCAATTCGATTAAAAAGACTGTGAAGACTGCGGCTTTATGTATCTTGTTTGTGGGATGTGATGGACTATGGATGAACCAAACAGATCAAAACCTTTCCCTTACCTGGTGTAATAGACTGTACTTGGACTTGGGGAATGAGGATATATGTATAAAAATGACTTCTGTCAGCCAATAATTACCTACATTGAAGTGACATATGTTTACTATGAAACCATATTAAACATAGAAACAGGGATTAATCATATTTTCAGGTCTAACTACCTAATTATTGTTTAACTGCTAATATTTAATCAGATAATGCTTATAACTAAACACAGCCACCATAAAACTTAATTTAAGTACAAATGTTTCTTCCGGTACCTACTTCTCCGATCAATAACTCGCTCACTGTTCGGTAGAATGATTTAATGATAAGTAATGCCTAATTGTATATTGTAATTAGTCTAGCAGCTAAGTGTAATTTGTAATTAAAATAAAGAAATATCTTGTGAATTTTCCTTTAAATACACTATTTTATTTATTGACCTGATAGGATTGATGAAAAGCAGATTTATAACTCTGGTAAAAGCTCCCGTAATACCTTCGCATTGTAAGCATCCTCGCTACGCTCGGGTGCCTTAATATACGGTATCTATAATAAACTGGGTGTTTTTTCTACGACTTATTTAGCAATTTAGTCAAGAATCGGCAACGAGTCACAGGTGCCAAGCATATAGACCAGTATTTAGTGAAAAATGATTCAAAAGTTAAGTTTTATAAAAATCTCATACAAACTTCAAAGCTCAATAACTCCTAAACGTGCCACTTTAGGACATGGTGACCTTAATAATTTCTTGTTTACTTTTTTGTCCTCTATCGATCTAGCTAGGTTTCATCATGCTCCACGATATTGAAAAAATATAGAGGGCGCCACTATGAACTATGCCAGGCCCCATACAAAAATCTTCGTAGCTCTTTAGAAATTCAACAGGTATTTTGTTATACACTCTTACAAGCATAGAGCCGCAATTTCTGCTGTGCAAAGTTGTTTTACATGCTGGTAATATCAGTTTATCTTCATATCGCGTTCTAAAGCTTAGGTAATGCCTGTTTTTTTGTTGTGAATAAGTTTTTATGTTTCGCTACAAAACAAGCTGCCTCAAAGATATACATGCAAGGTAAGGTAAGTATGTTGTATTTCTTAAAAAGCGGTTTGCAAGAGTCTAGTGGTTTAGCGGCCGCGATGGCACGTATACATCTTTTCTGTATTATAAATGCCCTGTTCGACTCCGTAGAGTTACCCCATAAGATCAAGCCATAACGTATTATGGGAGCCACACATCCATGATATGCAAGAAGTGCAGTTTTCCTATCAGCTATATTATTTAGCCTATATATTAAATAAATTTTGCTATTTATTTTACTAATAACCTGATCTATATGTCGTGACCAATTCAAGTTTTCGTCAATATTAATGCCTAGGAATTTTGCACACGTTGTTCTTTCTATTTCTTCATTTTTACATTTTAGTTTTAAGTCGATCTGTCTCATTTTTATATTTTTAAATATAGTGTATACTTTGTTTTTTTTGGGTTAACTTGCAAATTGTTTTTAGCTAGCCAAGCGCAAATACTTTCAATCGTTCTATTTATTTCTTCTTCAAAATGTGCAGTTTACAAGTACAAACTTGTATCTACCTTCTAACTAGAATGACTTCATACGTGCGTGCACCACTTATGTATGGCACTAAGTCAAGAACACACGTGCATGACCCATATATGGGGCATCGAGATAGATATGGAAAACCAGGAAAAGGGATTTTCAGAAAATATTTTTCTATGATAATATTAACGTATACAATATTTGAATGCGTTTACAAAAAAAACGTATTGCACGTGAGGGGTCATTGTCTTATTTTTAGTTACACAGGCAACGTGTTAAGGGTGATCGGCCATTCTGATGTCTTGTTGGCTGGTCACCTAGCCATGGTACCAAGAACTGTTTTAGCATTATTTTAGCCAACCTCCTTGCATGGTACGCCTTCGTTCGGTTAAGGACAGATTCTGGTTATGGCGCAGATTCTGGCTATGGCAGCGGGTAAAAAAGGGCAGATTCTTTATAGGGCAGATTCGTGTTAGGGCAGAAGAAGGATATTTAATTTATGATTCCGCTTTTGGAAGACTTTAGGGTTCCGTACCCAAATGGTAAAAAACCGGCCAAGTGCGAGTTGGACTCGCGCACGAAGGGTTCCGTACCATTATCTATAAAAACAGCAAAGAAAATGACGTTTGTTTATGTATTTTATTTTGTTTTTAGGGTTCCGTACCCAAAGGGTAAAAAATGGGACCCTATTACTGAGATTTCGCTGTTGTCCGTCCGTCCGTCTCTCACCAGGCTGCATCTCATCAACCGTGATAGTTAGACAGTTGAAATTTTTTAACAGATCATGTATTTCTGTTGCCGCTATAACAACAAATGCTAAAAAATAAAATAAATATTTAAGGGAGCTCCCGCGGAACCCTTCGTGCGCGAGTCCGATTCGCACTTGGCCGGTTTTTTTTCTATCACACGGGCCTCGATGAACTCTATAATTTCCTGCTGACAACAATGGTGTAGGATCAATAGTTTCCTAGTTCTAACGTTTTTAAGTTTGACAGCTGTCATCCGAAATGAAGGCCTCGATGAACTGTATAATTTCCTACTGACAACATTAGTGTAGGATGATCACCTAGTTTCCGAGATATAACGTTTTTATATCCTACTGCTCAACTAGTTAAGCAATCATATTTATTTTTGTTAATGCGTATCGGAAATCGGAGCCGACATACGAGTATTTCATACATTTTACTTACCCCGATATCGGATCGGCGGCCGGCACCGATTTTGGATCGGATAAAAGCGTCTGGCGTGTGGCACCGGATTGAGAATAGCGTCACTCCATTTCCTTCCGTGGATGTCGTAGAAGGCGACTATGGAAATCAATTACCAGGAGACGGGCAGCAGCGTCTTCCTGAGATTCCAACCGCATACTGCGATCGCCAGCCCGCCTGCCAAGCGTGGTGATTATGGCAAAACCCCTCATGGTTATGAAAACCACGAAGGAGGCCTATGTCTTGCAGTGGGCGTCAAATGGCTGATGATGAAAAGCGTCTGTCTACACACGCCCCTACAATCAGAGGCAATATCGGGAGAGTGATGGTGGGAATGAAATCGGCTACTACTTTCCACGCAGGACCACACATCCCTGCCAGTTCGTACGTAACCCACCGTGCAGCAACACTTTCAAAGCAAAAAAAATATATAGGCATCGCTCTCACATCGTAGTCTCTTTACCGACCTCTTCATTATAAACTTGTGAAAGCATTTTTAAGGCCTCCTGCCTCATGTCGCGGTTAAAATACTCATTATGTTTCTTGTCCCATAAATACTTGTCAACTCATTTACAGATCAATCATTTTCGTCCAGGCCTCTCGCTCCTTCTCTTTCGCCATATCCCCGCACGAAATCAGAACGTTTCATCAACCAACTATTAACCCAAGTCTTTGTTTTTGTTTTGGTCGCACCGTAGCAAGTGCCAGAGCGATGCCTATTTTTCGGCATCTTGGATCGACGAGGACGAGCGCTTTGCTGCATTATGGGCCACGTAATAACTGGCAGGGTGGCAGGGACGTGTGTATAGTAGTAGCTCATCCCCACCATCACTCGCCCGATATTGCCTCTGATTTTAGGGCCGTGTGGAGAAGCTTTTATTAATATGGAAACGCTGAATCCACACAAATCTCAGATTGGATAAAAAGGTCAATCTTGAGGCATTGACCTCTGTGGTGCCTACTGCTACTCGGTAAGGCGGTAGGCACCACTGAAGGTTAGTCAGCCTTCTTTCATTATGATCACAGATTACGAATTTATCAACGTGGTGTATATTTATAACCTCGTAGTCAAAGGCTGTGGTGAAAGGTTTGTCTTTTTACTCTGTGGTTAAAAGTTTCAAATTTGTGGAGAAGATTTTTAAGCTGTGGAGGAGATCTTGGGCGAGGAGTAGGGAAAACGGACAAAATCTACGTAAAATGTTACAAATTAGGATTTGGCTAGCTTTCCTTGCGATGTTTATCGCCTTCTTGAGATTCGTTTCTGGAGAAGATGTGGCCGCAGCGAATAATGGTAAAGACCCATAGATAGCTTTCTTTATGCCCTCTGTCTTTTTACTATCTCAATAAATACATTCCTGACGGAATCTGATTGGTAAAAATAATATTGATTTGCCAGTTTTTCCTTAGTAGGTACCTAAATTTATATGCCATACCTATTTACTGCCAAATAACATAGTTCTGTCATTACATTGCAGAAATTCCAGAAGTTCTTGATTTTACCCCATAATACCTTGTAATGTTGTGTTGGTCTATCTACGAACGTTTCCTAGCTACTGAACCTTATGTAACTGGGATCTGACGCCATGAGATGTAATTATCTTAGCATTTTTTTAATCAAACAATGATTTTAGCTCCTCGAGTCATCATTATCGATCCAGAGCTTTCTAAGAACCTGGAATATTTGAAAGCTAACGAGGAACTTAATGAAGAAATAAAGAAAGAGGCGCTAAATAATCAACCTGAGGGGAAAATTTACGAAAATGTCATAAAGGAAGGAGATGTTGAGGACGACAAAACATCACGTATGTTAGATAGTGTTGGAAGAGATTTTGATGAACTTGATGATCATTTGCTTAACACTACAATACCTGCCGATATGGACGAAGAAAACGATGATCCTCGTACCGTACAACAGAGAGCAGTAACAACCCCTAGCGAAATACTCAAGGCCATGAGAAGTTTGGAGAAATTCGTTGTCGCAGCCAAAGACAGTGATCACGTAAACCAGGTTGTTACGCCAAGAATGAAGGAAATCTTCAGGAGCATCAACACCTATGTGCAACGCATTGTGGCGTTAACCTCGCATCCGGAGGATGCCAACAAATTTATTGAAAAGGAAGGATTCCACAAATGTATTTTACCTAACATGTGGATTGAGTATCCTGACATGAGGAAAAATCTTCTTGTCCTTATAAAACAGCTGCTGGAAGTGAGTTCTCAAACTAAAAATGTTATACCTATTGAACTTCTAGATCAACTGTTGCGTATATTTGAAAACGATGACAATTTAACTCACAAAAATTTGGTTATCGACATCCTTTACATTTGGTTACCAGGCCACCCTGAGGCGCAAACTCGAGTCATACAGCTTTCAGGACTGTACCCGTTCTACCAACATCTACAGAAACTAGATACAAACGTAGTCTACACCATGATTGATCTATTTAACATATTGATCAGAGAGCACATGGACGTTAGAAAGAACAAGGAGTTGTACACGAAGGAAGAACGTAAGCTATACCAGAGAATTGGATTGTTACAGCAGATTTCAACACGGAAAAACTGTTTAGGATTTTTGACCATATTCCAAGACGCTCTCGATTATAATACTAAAGTTAACAACATTGTTATCCCAGCTCTCGAGTTGGCTAGACTGGTGCAACCGACTTGCACGAAAAAGTTCCAAGGGCGAAAGAAGCCCATTGATTTCTTTAGCCGCCTGCAAAGTTACGTGACTGAAAACAGAGAGTATTTAGGCAGTTTCTTACCTAATTTGGAGGAAGTAGAAGCTGCTCTCAACAATTATGTCGAAGGGTTGAAACCAAAGCACATTGAACTTTGAACGTTTCTAGGAGCTTGTTTCGCTACTTTCTGTTGTTATGGCCCTAAGGTACCTGTGTTTTTAGTTTTAATCATAAAAGATTGATTTATAGTTGCTAGACCTGTTTTTTTGCATGAACAAAATTCATGTAAGTCGGTATGTTTTAGCAAGGACTTTCACAGATTTGGATTTTTTGTCAATACATAACACAAAACTAGAGTTAAGAGTTTGGTGCTTGTATTTGGCATATACATAGGTAACTCGATAAGTTTTGGGACCAGAAAAAACTATACAAGATATTAACAATATTTATTTTACATTTTTTCGAAATATTCTCCTTCATTCTCTATGCAAAGTTACATTCGCCTAAACCAACTATTAAAACACTTTTGCCAGTCTTGAACCGATAGGTCCCAAATAGCGACTTCGTAGGCAGTCACGGCCTCTTCAGCACACGAAAAAAAATCCCTTTTATTTTTTCCTTGATTATCGGGAACAAAAAGAAATCACAGGAAGCTAAATTAGGACTATACGGTGGATGGGGCAAGGTTTCAACACCGGAATCAAATGTCCAATGTAGATGTATTTCGCGGCACCAATCCACACGGGCCTGTTTTTCAGTGTCTGAGAGCAAACGCGGGATCCAACGACAGCAAAGCTTCCTCACTCCAAGATGCTGATGCAAAATAATGTTACCGCTCCCCGAACTAGCGCCAAGAATCTTCTCGATGTCCGAGTAAGTAATTCGTGGGTCTTGTCGCACCATCATTTCAGTAGTCCACACATTTTCTGCAGTAACTGCCGTTTGTCGACGACCTCTTCTATGGTCATCTTCCAGGTTTGTTTTACCACTGAACCATCTAAAAACTTGCTCGAAATGGGGCAGTCTCCCCTAACGCTGATTGTAATTGCTGAAGGCTAAGTTTTTCAGTTAAACCAAATTTAAAATCATAAAATATAGCATGCAAAAGTTCGCGGTTAAGCTCCATCGTCGCAGGGAAAAACGCGGGAACCGTCGTAGTAAAATGACTGGAAGATCTTTTTTTTTTTAATCAGCAAACTGGCTACCTATGTACTTACATTCTACTTTTAAATAAATTAGCTTTTGAAAAATATATAGTACAGATGCGTTCCATTTTTAAATTACAAGCATCTCAAAACTTATCGATAGTTGAAAAAACATTAAAATGAAAATGTATTTTTTATCGGTTCAGGATTCCAGAAACCATAAGTTTACTAAACTAATTAATTATAGAATATTTTTTAACAATACGGTAATGCGTATTGCCCTGCATAGTTGCTGCCAGAAATACAGTAACTTTTAACTACATACGTATGTACTAACAAGCACTATTAAAATGAATCGAATAGAATAAGCCAGTCAACGCAAAAACACACCAAACGTGTGGTCCGCCATCGCCACTACGATCAAACCACAAATAATTTCGATACCTACGATCTATTGTGACTGGGCCATTGAGAACATTCTATCTCAGAGAACCCATTCTATCTCTCTAAACGATTCTCCTTATACAAAGCACGCTTTGTATAGTAGAGTGTAAATTTTATAAGGTCTTTGGTGAATGAATGAAGGTATCTCGATGGGCGATTTGATTTATTGACCCCAATGACTGCTGCTTGGGTCGTCTGTATTATTTTATTGAATATAGTACCTCACAAGATCTAGTTTTATTTATTTTATTTTTATTTATTAAGGAAAACCACATGACCACATAAATGTATGATTTTATTCTTGCATCTATGCAAGCGAATTTTTGTTAATTTAGTTAGGAATACGGTAGCAGCTCAACTTTACAAAAACTTGTAAGTAAAATGGAGAAGACGAGGCTGAGGAAACGAGGCTCCGTGTGGCGCCGGATTAAGAACAGCGTCACTCCATTTCCTTCCGCTAATCGCTCGTAGCCCCGGCTGCCTGAGTGATCTTAAATCACGATCACGAAGGTTAAGCAACACAGGGCGCGTTCAGTGCATGGATGGGTCGCCGTCTATGCCTAACGCTAGTGGCATTTTTCCGAGCGGTTCCGTGCTTCGCAAGGCACGTTAAGCTGTTGGTGCCGGCTGCCGTCGATAGATGGCAGTCGTTAAGCCAAGTCAGAGGCCTTAGGGCGGCTTGACAACTTCTGACAGTAGACGAGCCACTAGTCTACATGCCTCCACCAATCCGGACTTGGCCCCCGTGGTGGAGTATGGCCTATACCTTCCTCAGGAAAGAGACCCGTGCCTCTCGGTGGGGACATAATGGGTTGATGATGATGATTTCCTTCCGTGGATGTCGTTGAAGGCGACTAAGGAAATCAACTGGAGACGGGCAGCAGCGTCTTCCTGAAATTCCAACCGCATACTGCGATCGCCAACCCGCTTGCCAAGCGTGGCGATTATGGCAAAACCCCGCATGGTTATGAAAACCACGAAGGAGGTCTATGTCCTGCAATGAGCGTTAAATGGCTGATGATGAAGAAAAACAAACAGTAGTACAACGCTAACTTAACAATAATTACTTGATTATTTAAAGTATTACGTAATTGTACCACCAACAACATCTAGTTCCCCCAGTTATTTAAGGACTCTGTATAACTTAACGTCTTAAAGTAATTTTCTACGGTAGACGAGCAGTTTCCTACTTTAACTAATAATCGATGCGTCTTTAGGATTGGTAGGTACGGAAAGGCTAAAACTAATCCTCTAAATTAAACTCTTGAACATCCGTTAAAAGTATGTGGGCTCGAGGTTTCGACGTGAGAGAGAGAGAGAGAGTTTCTGAATATCATAAATAAATAAGGCAGTGGATTCGAATCCCGGCATGCACCCATGACTTTGTTGTGTAAGTTACCTACATTTCGTCGTTCGGCATCCAAAACCGCAAACGTGACTTTTATAAAACTTTACAAATCATGCCGTCGTACACATACTAAAGATTCGAAATAATGGTTTTTAGACTAACTTAAATCTTGTTAGTCTAAAAATCATTATTTCAAAATTTTTGTATGTGTGTACGACGGTATGATTTGTAAAATTTTTAGTGTCACCTAAAAGTCACGTTCGCGGTTTTGGATACGGAACGACGATTTGTGAAGTTAAAGTCGCAATACCACTCGCTAAATATGAAGGAAAACATCGTGAGGAAACCTGAGTGTCTGAGGTGTTCACACACCTCAGCGCTTGAAATTGCTAATCCGCGGTGGGCATGCGCGGTGATTAAGCCCGTACTCTCTCTATCGGAGAGAAGCCCTGCAGTGGGACGTATTTAGGCTACATAAAAAAGTATAATCCCAATTTAGCGTAACAATTGCCCTATATACGCCAAAGCCCCTGTGAAGATTATCCTTATTCTTATCCTTATTATGTGCATTTTGAGGCCAGATGATTACACTATTCGTAACCATTAAGGTATCTTCTGCAATCTTCGAATTTTGCACAATGAAACCTGCGTTATTTATTAGTCACCGCAAAACTCCACAATAATTTCCGCAAGCTACCTATTAGAAACGATTAATAAGTTACATTTCCGTCATAGAGGGTTCTCAATGTCTGCGGGTCTCTATCGTCTCCTTGGAGTTATTGTGTTCTGTGATCGTCTCGCTCATCATTAGCGCAAAGACAAGTTGACAGACTTGCGCCGCGGGTGGCCGCCATTTTGATTTTGTTCCCGGTTAGAGACTTCCCGCGCTTTCACTTCCGAGGGACGCAGGACGCAAGTCATTGATTTGATCCTGTTCGAGGATGAAGTCATTAACATCTTGGCAGAAAAGAGTGGAAATCTGAAGTGGAACTTTCATATATTCATAGAAAATTTATTTAAATCATTACTTAGATAGTCGAGCATTTCTTCACGGGTGAGAGATTTTCAACGGCCCCGCTAGAATCTCTGCCTGAATATTAAAATAATATTCTGCAAAAAAATACCACACATAGTTTGGATGCACCTGGAGAGCATGTAAGTTTTAAAAAAGCCTTCTAATTCTAAACACACATTGAAAAAAATCTACAAAGTCTGAAATCTGATATACCGTGGCGCGTCCCTCACTAGAATCTAACATACAATGGTAAATTGCTTAAACAGTAAGCCATACTTTTACGATTAAATTACGTTCCCGTATTACATATTAGTTAATGGTACCTATAAATTAAATTCCACGTAAACTTGGACAGTAGTATATGTTTACTGAGTGTCCGCACCAACGCCTGATTGCAGTGGCACTTATGAACCATGCTGTACCTACATCATTCATAAAGCATTCCAGAAGGGTACACTAGTACATAATACACTAGTACATTAGTCACCTACACGTCGGTCACTCACATTTAACCCAAGAAAGCAAGGTCACGCTACATTAAAGAATTCATGGTTTTTGGGGCACCGTATGCGATTCTCCGGATTTGGTTCAGGAAGATTTCTGAATTCTGTGCACCCAATATTAGGACACTGAGTCACAATCCGCTCTTTGATGACTATTTGTGTTATTTCATATTCTGATTTGTGATATTTTGTAAATTATCTATAACGGAGCCTAAATTGTAGCAATGAGTGCTTGGTTTAAAAAAAAGTTTTCTGTTTTCAAGAAAATCAAAGTAATATATATTTTCTGACTTCTGTGGTTGTGACTTCCGTATCATTCGCTGGCTTTTTGAGCACTAAAGTCAAAAAAATGAAAACACGGGAGTCAGGTTTCTTAAGAAAATTCTAATTAAATATTGACTAAAACACATAATTCACCAAGTGAGAACGTTATTAGAGTGAAAATGTGTCTGAAGAATAATAAGCGAATCGGTTCTTACTCGAGGGTTGTGTCTTGTTTAACAATTTTCTTATCCACATATTAAGTGAAAACCTTTTAATGACTCTCTGTATTTCATTATTTCTTGTCGATGGTTTTCCTAGAACCCAATAAATAAATAAATATTTTTTGGTGAATCAAATTATTATGGAGTTCTGGATGAAAAATACAAAGGCAGACACAACTTAAATAGCCCATAACGTAGTTTAAAAGAAACACTAAGAATAGTTATTTAGTTATTTTTATTACTTTGGACGAAACATTTGTGGATGTGTGGAAACCATCCGTGAATCTACAAGATGATCAGCAGTAAAAATTTGAAGCCTTTAATAAATAATAATAATAACTTCCACACAACACACTCACTTGACCTGGTCCCAAACTAGGATACCCTGTGCTATGGTAACCAGGCAAGGACGTTACAAACATGAAATTACACCCAGACTGAGGCCATTTGTACAAATGTACGGCGGCCTCCAGTGGGAATCGAACCCACGACCTCTGTTTTGGTAGCTAAGCGCCTTAACGGCTAGACCAACGAAGCAGTCAAATGGAAGAAAAAGGAAGATACTAAACGACTATGGAAGACGGCTGAGGGATGTGAAAATTGAATTGACTATTATCTTATCAATATAGGCATACAAGTTAACCCATAAGAACCTAGTAAGAAATCATTTTCATTATTCGTGTTTAAAACGCGGTATGAGAAATATAATATAAAAATACCTATATGCCACATTTTGTAGCGCCGGTGAAACAGAGTTTGGACCTCCCTTTTTGGCCGTAGCTAAAAGTCAGTAAGATATTATATTTATCAAAGCGGATATTTGTAACGCTGAGATACGAACTTTTTGGGCACGTCGCTCCCTTATATTATGGCCTTACATATATAAGCAGCCTATATACGTCCCACTGTAGGGCACAGGCCTTCTCTCAGGGAGAGAGTATGGGTTTAATCACCACGCGTGCCCGTCGCGGATTGGCGATTTCAAGCGCTGAGGTATATGAATAGCTCCAGCACTCAGGTTTCCTCACGATGTTTTCCTTCACTGTTAGCGAGTGTTATTGTTACTATAACTTCACAGATGTACATAACTTAGAAAACAAAGTCATAGGTACATGCCCGCACTGGGAATCGAACCTGGATCTCCCGCTTCCGAGTCCAATGTTCTACCCACTGGGCTACCACCGCCACATGGCCACATAGTGCCAAATAATTCACGTTTTTTAATATTATTTAATGTGATGAAATGTAATTTGAGAATTTTATTTATTATTAATTGTTAAGAGTATATTTGTATTTCTAATCTATTTGTTTATTAAGACAAAGGCCATGTTCAAAGATGGCCTCTGAAGCTGCCTAGGAATTTGTCTACTTGAGGCAGACTTCCATTGGACAGTGACTAATTAAAGAACCAGACCACAAGAAAAATCCAGCCGCTTTGGGCGTATTTTCCTCGGCTATTTCATATTGTTTAAAATGTCTTGCCAGTACTGATTGACGGAACTAATACACCGATTTAAAGGTTCTCAGCATTCTAAAGTTGTTGTCATACTTACTAAGATTAGCAAGCTGAAGTAACTGTGGCTTAGTCATATCTCCCGAATAACCGTTAACCAATTAAGTCAAACGTTTTTATTGTCAAACACAGCATGATACGCCCGCCACCTCATTAGACCGACGATATCAGGAACACTGGTGACAGCTAGATGAAAATTATGCATATCCGAGAATATCAAAAATGGCCTATGGTCGATGATTGCATGTGAAGTGAAGTTTGCTTCCGTGACTCTTTTCAGAATCAAACTAACTTGTACTTGGATACTGTATATCATTGCATTTGGCTATCAGACCTTGCAAAATGGAAAGGAAAGCTAAAAACCCAATTATCCTGGTTTCTGCTCACACCATTTTACTTAAAAATCCTGTATCTCTGATAAAAAAATTCTATAATTGTTCATTATTTTTGAAAAACTCTTACAAAAATTAGCACATTCATGATTTTGGTGCACTATTTTCTGATTTCGGTGCACTGTTTTCTAATTTTGGTGTAAGAATCTAGTTGCCCAATTAATAACACCTTAGTGTAACCCCAGTTCGTTTCCCATACCACACAAAAATAATCCCCCCCTAATCCCCCCCCCCCCAATTGGAGAAATGTTCAGTTAGTACATCGATAGTATTTACATCATAAGAACATGAAAATTACATAGAAACCTACGTATTAGCAAACTACGTGCTACTCGTTAATTTCAACTAAACATTATATAAAAAAAAAAAAAAAAAAAATTAAGGACAACTTTATATAATTGTCGTGGTTTTCAATACCCGATTCCTTATTTCAATGTGAAGAAACGAGTAATCAAAGTACCTAATCTTAAAGTTTTGATTAATTTCTGAACACCTACTTAGAACTTCATAGAGAACAAGTTAAATTATTTGATAATTATTGCAATTTTGCATCCACATTCGTCTGACATCTGTCTTACAGATTGACATGGAAAAAAACCGTAACATAGTTTTTCTTACTTAGATACCTAGTGTGGGAGTAAAGCAAGGTGTTCTATTAGAGACTACCTTCTCCATATGCCGTACTATACAAACACAATCAATGAAACGAATCGATCACGTTGTAAAAATATAAATTGCCGGCAAAAAGCAAATGTCAACCTGTGCCGTTACGGATTTGCGCAATGCTGCGTCCAGAAACTCTTGAGCACTTTGCAAGAGATATAAAATTGTTGCGTTCTTTCTTGCGTTCAAAAAGCAATGAATGAGTATTGTAAGGTAATGGACGCGGTAAATAATCCTATTTGTATTGTTGACTCTGCACGGTAGCGATTGAGCTGCAATCCCGTACCGTACTACGGAGTGTAATGTAGAGTCACCATGGTTTCATAACAAAAAGCAGACATATGCTGCTAACCAAATACCAAGCTAATTACGAATTAGACCCTAGAGTCTTGGAGCTTCAATTTGTGTGGCTTCACATGATTATTTAAAATCTTTATAAAAAATTAAATTAAAAGAGGCGAACTTACACATGAACATTGTTTGTTACCCAAGTGTTGTTCTGAAGTGGCACATACGCCATGGCCACACGAAGGAATCCTAAAGAATAAAATCCATTGTGTCTACTCCACTATTGCGTAGGCGTGAACCGTAACCACCTGACCGGGGTTCCCATGGGACGGACCGTTTCTGAACGAAATGCACTGGCTGTGCAAAAATATTCAATGACTCTATTTGTTGCTGGCTGGCTATTATAATATATTGGCGGACACTTCTCCGCTACTTCGGAGTTCGGTGAAAAAAATAGAAGTAGGTATTTGTTTGAAGTGTTTGCACTTTGATTGCGCAAAGATAAAAAAGCATTTCATATTTCAGCTTTTGCCTAGAGTTAAAAATGTACCCTACATTGTAGATTTTTTAAATTAGACCGCATTTACACCTGCGTGCATAATATGTTCTAAAATAAGATGCGACTAACTGTGAAAAAAAAAATCGAGGTCTTCATTTTTGTCCTGCAATTCAAAGTTTCTCACGAAGAAAAAAACTGTCACAGTAAAAAATGGTCAACCGAAACCGAAGGTGTGAACCGATTGTACAAGAAAAATCCAAAAAACGAAAAGTATCCCTTTCCTGGGCTGAATCAGCCATATTTTATGCATTCATGTGATAACCCGCCTACTGTTCGAACAAATTTGCTGAATAGGTAATTTATTGGAGGAATGTTACAAAAATTTGGTTGTGTTACAAAATCCAGCCAAGAATGAATTAAAAGCATGCAACAAAGGTTCTTAGTGCGCTTGGCTTGGGGCCCGTCTTCAAATGAAATCAGTAAATAGAATTAAGGTGCATATTTTGTACAGTTTCATATACCTATTTATAAAAATTACTACGTACGTGAAAAAAAAGAACCAACAAAAATAAAGAATATTCTATCTATCTAAACAAACGAGTTTTTCGCAAATGACGTAATTACGTAAAATTCAGAATTACATTTAATTAAACGAAAATTCTGTAAAAAAATAAGTATTATTTAAGTCTACAACCATTTGAAAATTTTGATGTGTCCTTGTAGTATAATGGTCTTATTTATAAAAACTCAGTTCCTTAAAACATTTCAAAAACGCCGATTAAAATAGTCTGTGGTGGAGATTTTACAATGAAAAGATGTAGCCACAGATTAAATAAACAAAGTTTTAGATTGGTTTTTGAGGTTTTATTTATTGGTTTTATTTACCTAGTTACATTCCGCTTCGGCTTGTAATGCTACGTTTGCTGTATGAGGCCACACATGCCTGGATAGAGTGCTTGTGTCCACGTAGTATTAAGGTACTACGAGAAAATTTAGGATAGATAAGTTCATAACTATTTATACTTAAAATTGTTGGAATTAATGAAAGCACATTATTACACATATTATAATTGTGACAGTTTAAAATAATGGTATTCGTCTACTTAGGACAAACAGTCCAACTAGGCCGGTCCAACTTCGTGAAAGAGGTCAATCGTCGAATCCAACTCGGCTGGGCAGCATTCGGGAAACTTAAAAAGTCTTTCCGTCTAATATACCTCAATCGCTCAAGACAAAATTATACAACCAGTGTGTGTTACCGGTGATGACTTATGGCACTGAAACGTGGTCTCTCACTATGGGCTTCATAAGAAGACTCAAGGTCACGCAACGAGCTATGGAAAGGGCTATGCTCGGAATTTCTCTACGAGATCGAATCAGAAATGATGAGATCCGTAGAGGAACGAAAGTCGTCGACATAGCCCAGCGGATTAGTAAGTTGAAGTGGCATTGGCGGGGCACATATCCCGCAGAACTGATGGCCGATGGGGCCGAAAAGTTCTCGAATGGAGACCACATATCGGCAAGCGCAGCGTAGGATGACCAGCCACAAGATGGACAGATGACCTCATCCAAGTGGCAGGAAGGCGCTGGATGCAGGCCGCTTCCAACCGGTCTTTTTGGAAATCCATGGAGGAAGCCTATGTCCAGCAGTGGACTTCTTGTGGCTGAATGATGATGATGATGAGAACAATGGTAATTGCAGTATAGGGGAAGGACTGACTCCTAAGATACAGGTTACCCTAGTTTAGGACATTATGTAGTATTGTAAGAACCATTATATATTGAAACTTATACTGTATGTATTGTCAAATAAATTACTTACTTACTATTTATTGCACACTAAATGTATGGTGTGCAATAAATACTTACAAATGAAAGTACTTAAATAAAATTTCTTGAATATCTAAGTTACATAGTATTCCACTAAAAGCTCTTCCTACTCTACCAGACAACCTACCTACCTTAAGATAAGTACCTACATAAGTAGAAGTATGACAATAAGTATGTACATCTGATACGTAGTTTCAGTTTAGTTAGTAAATGCTTGCAATCTCCCAGTTGTACAGTTGTCAGTAACTTTAGCTGTTTTGTACTAATTAGTAAGAGGCGCATTGTCGCAAACTATCAACAAAGTATCTCTGATAAAAGTTCGCTTAGTTCATTAGATGCAATCGTCCAAGCACGCTTTGATCGTCCAAGAACGCTTTGATCGATAATTCCACAGTGAAACTACCGTCTAAACAGTCGTCAAATCTGCGCGTTGTCCAAGCGTGTTTGATCGTGTTAATAGTGAGTAGCCGCATTGACACGATCAAAGCCAAAAGTACTTTGCACAGGTTGGCTTTGACTGTGTTAATGCTGTGTAGGATTCCGTCCTGCTTGCACATGAAAACATTTTTAATAATTGTAACACAATGAGTATAGTTTTGCTAGACACTAAAATTACTGACATTTAACAAACTTAACAAACAAAACGTTTTATTTGTCAAAAACTAAGTTAAGAGAATAAAAATTTTCTTAAAACTCAAAGCAAAAAAAAAAAAATTCCTATAAAAACAAAATGTTTACCTACTTAATGAACGTCAAAGTTGTTAGTTTCAGAATTAATAAATTATGTGGAGAAGAAGCTAACAAATAAATTCCACATTTATTCTTAAATTATATTATTTTTAAAAATTCCACCCATGCATGTAATAAAGAGGCTCGAAATTTCATCGATGCTTGCACTTGCCCATTAGCTCAGTTGGGAGAGCGCTGGCACGGTTAACCAGAAGTCGCGGGTTCAAGTCCCGGCATGGGTGGAGTCTTTAGCCTCTAAATAGGTTTTTTCATGTTCATAATTTTATTGAGGCCTTAGACAGCAATATATCAAAAGTACACAATTTTTTTTAATTCACTAACAATGTCAGATTGTGTGAGCGAGAAAGCATGCCAGACGTAACAACAGTCTCAACGCGGCTTTGGGAAAAGGGCCTGCGGTACCCCAAAATAATTTGTATAGCAGCCTTCGTAGCGGCATCCAACAGGTGGTTACAATAGCAAAGGTTAGTGATCAATGTAACTTTTTTACACGAAAGATAAAAATTAATGACTATGCGACAGTGTAGGTAAACATTTTATTGTTTGTTTACAGATTATAGCAGGTTTTTTACACGTCACAAAATGAGAGATTTGTTTGGGCCTCGCTATACTGTCCTGCCTTGCCTGTCTATTTTGAATAGGAACTATTATATTGGTAGGTAGTAGTGTGTTTAGCCCATTGGCAAACTTTCCGTGAGAAACGGCGACTTATATTTTCTTCGATATCTGCGCGTTGTAGTTTTCTACAAAGCGTGAGGGCAAAACAGAAATTAAGGCCAATTTAGATGGAGTTTAGTAACTTTAATACACACACAGGAACCAATTACTTTAAAAGTAATTATTGTTTATTCAGAGAACTATGATCCATGCTTAAATAATTTCAAATCGTTTGAGTGGGTGTTACAGCGTAGACCTAAATAACTAATGTCGGGAAAGGATTTCTTTTCCATTTAATTACTTGGAACCAAATTAATCAAATCCACTTAATCCACTTAATCAATATTCATTAGTCACAGCATGCATGAAGCTTTGGGTACTTTTTATCCTGAGTTTCACTAATACATCCCCTATTTGGTCGACGTAATAAATATCGGAAGTATAGTACAAAAGCGCGCTGTCAACAGCAGTACCAACATTGAATTCAGCGTCTTACTCTGCCAATTAAAATAAAAAGGAAATTCACAGAATGACGTCATTGTGTCCGAATATCGCACGAAAAGGCAAAGCTCCCATGCTGAGCTGTTTACGAGTAGCTTCCGAATTGAAATTCAATGTTTATTTGGGGCAATTTAGTGCAACAACGTGGGAATCCGTCTAATTTGTTTACAATTGCGGAATTTTCTAAGAAACTCTGTTGACGTGACATGTGGATGATCTAATTTGTTGAAGTTGGTAAAATGTACTTACATAATTTATTCCGTTGCGCTCATACGACTCACTGCAGGGCACAGACTTTCTCTAAGAGACTGAGTATGGGCTTAATCACCACGCGTGCCCACCGCGAATTAACGATTTCAAGCGCTGAGGACGTTAGTGAGTGGAAACAAAGTCATTCGTATACGTCGGAATTGCAAAGGAGCTCTTGTATGTGAAACATGCATTTCCCAAAGTAAAAAGTTTAAAACTTCTAAACTTAGCTGACACCGATAAAATAATTTGTCCCGACGTAAATCTCAGGAGCCCATCGCCCCGCTGCCCTTCTGCTAACTAAAAACGTGGTTAAGTAAAAGTAACGTAACAGTAAAGTAACGTCTGGACCTCACGCACGGACTGCAGGCAAGCTAGGACCGCATTGCCCCGCCTCTCCCGCTGCCTTTTACGCCTCACCAAAGTCCAACTACGGTTGATAACACGTGCTCTTACAGGTCACGGCCATTATCACATACATCTTTTCACAATAGGTGTTACAGACAGCCCATTGTGCAGGGCGTGCATGGAAGCTGAAGAAACAGCCGCCCACGGGCTGGTGAAATGCACGGGGGTGGCCACACAACGGAGAGCTCTCCTCGGAAGCCCGGGGACACTAAGGGAAGCCTGCAGGGACACTCGCAAACTGCTGGCGTTCGTGGAGCAGCTGGGGTGGCCGTAATAGTTGTTAAACGTTAAACGCAAAGTAGGCTGAATAGCAGTCGAGTTGCGGAAACCCAATTTGCCAGCAATACCAATACCAATCTCTGGTTGTCTTGTCGTAGGTCACAACATCGCAACACAACGCACTAGTAGTAACTTTTAATGATTCGTGATGAACTTAATATGTAAACTTAATTGTCCTTTTTCCCGATGTAGCCACGATTAATCCCGTCATATGGAAGAAATTAGGTAGGAATGCTATTCTCACAGCTATTATTATTAAAATCTATAATTAAAATCTATACTGTACCACAAAAAATTGTAAAATTGGCGGGCTTCATACTAAATAGAATAAATAGGCTTGTTGACCCTTTCATGTACTATTAAATATATTTAGGTTTTAGCGGTGGTAGCGAAGCGGTAGAACGCCGGCTTCTCATTCGGGAGGTCGTGGGTTCAAATTCCGGCATGTACCAATGACTTTGTTTTCTAAGTTAGGTAAGTACATTTGTGAAGTTATAGTAGCAATACCACTCCGCAACGGTGAAGGAAAACATCGTGAGGAAACCTAAGTGTCTGAGGTGTTCACACACCTCAGGGCTTGAAATTGCCAATCCGCGGTGGGCACGCGTCGTGATTAAGCCCGTACTCTCTCTCTCTCTCTCTCTGAGAGAAGGCCTGTGCCTTGCAGTGGGGCGTATAGGCTACATAGAAAAAATATTCTTAACACAAGCCTACCTACTGATTACGTATTTCGTATAATAGGTGGGTCAAATTGCTCGAGTTGCGACTGCAAAAAAATTCTTTCATTCTTCTTTCTTGCGTGCTTCCAACAATACACTCAGAAGTCAAAATATTTGCAACAAAACACTCATTTAAGTAGTACGACTATTCATGACCGGAAGTCCGTCCTTAAGCATGAAAGAATCGAAAAAAATCGCGTCCGTCTCTTGCGTCAGAACCGATTCTTATAAATTGAATCGATCAAAAGACATCTTTTTTGATGAATCGATATCTTACATTGGGCTTTTAGAGGCAGTCTCGTAGTTTCCTAATATGATTTTAATACTTATCTTCCTTCCAAAGTAGCCAAAGTAAAAAAAAACTACTTTGTTATAACTTTTTGCGAGCATTTGCCAAAGTAGTCTTTTATATAATGCACCTAGGTTATTTTATAAATTTACTAGTCGGCAAAAGTGGTTTTGCCATATTAATTAACCTATGACCTATTCTCAGACCTACCAAACGTACACAAAAAAATCATAAAAGTCGATGAAGCCGTTCGGAGGAGTCCGATAACAGACACTCTGACACGACATTTTAATATATTCGATTGGCCGGTGAACACATATTTTATCAAATGGTCACAAATTAGTTGCACGCACTAGCAAAATAGTAGTACAAAGTAATTTGCTAGAACCTGCAATTTGAAGTAGTAAAGTTATTGTGTCGCTTAAATGACTTACCCCCAGTTTGTCGAACAGTAATTATTCTGTTATTTTATTAAAAGTATGAACTATGCACGCGAATTTGATTCCCCACGTATCAATGACAAAAGAAAAAAAATGCGGGAATAATCTAACGGTCTTATTAATAAAAACACGATTCTCGTCGTTAATTCATTCCCTTTACTATTTACTGCTACTCTCTTTACTAACTCCCTTTACTACAACAACTATTTAAACTGCATCTAAGGGGTATTTTAGAGGAATCGTGGTTTTGTTAATAACACCGAAAATGTGTAGCTACATTCGTAGCTATCATCATCATCATCATCAGCTTGAGGCTCACTGCAAGGCACAGTCCTCCCTCGTGGTTTTCATAACCATGAGGGGTTTTGCCATAATCGCCACGCTTGGCGGGCGGGTTGGCAATCGCAGTATGCGGTTGGAATATCAGGAAGACGCTGCTGCCCGTCTCCTGGTAATTTATTTCCTTAGTCACCTTCTACGACATTCACGGAAGGAAATGGAGTGACGCTATTCTTAATCCGGCGCCACACGGAACGTAGCAGGTATTAGGATGAAAATCATAGCCTAGTGTCGTAGCAGCTCCGTAGCTATTGCTCCGTAGCTGCGTGCGACGCTACGAAAAGCGTAGCGCTTTGTTTCACTTTAAATTAAAACTTGTTTTGACTGCCTCGTTGGTCTAGCGGTAACACGTCTGATTACCATGCCCTAGGTCGCATACGACGGTCGTGGGTTCGGTTCGCTCTGGGGGCCGCCGTAAATGAGTGCAAATAGCCTTAGTCTGGGTGTATTTCCATGTTGGTGATGTCCTTACCTGGTTACCATAGCACCTAGTTTGGGACCAGGACAATTGATTGTGTTGTGTGGAAGTTATTTTATTTTAAATTAATAGGTATATTTTACCCACTGAATTAGCATGCTGAAGTGGTAGTGGGCCGGCCATATCATCCGAAGATTACTGATAACCGATGGCGTAGACGAGTTCTTGAGTTTATACCGCGCATCCGTAAACGTAGTGTAGGAAGTCCTCAGACTCGGTGGAGCGATGATCTCAGCAGGGCGGCTGGCAAGAGCTGGATAAGAGTAGCCGAGGACCGTGCTCAGTGGCGTGCAATAGGCGAGGCTATGTCCAGCAGTGGACAAGCGTAGGCCGATGGTGATGGTTAGGTATAATTTCTTATATGAAATGCCTTTGTCCAGTGATACAAAGATGGGGTAAGATAATAAAAAAACTTTAATTTTCGTAAATATTTTGCGAACAAAAATAAAGGTTTTACGTCTACATTGTAGTTAATGCCCATCTGCGGCAGTAAACAATACAGGCATCACTTAAACATAAAATTTCTAAAATAACATGTTTAACAACAACTTTTGATTTAGGAGTTTTTATCGTCTTACCGAACGCAGACAGACAACTTAGGCTGGCTTACAGCGTTTTCACACTATCCGATCCGATATCAGTGTCGGACGCCGATCCGATATCGAGGAAGTAAAATGTATGAAATATGAACCTGTCTTTCATATTGTACAGCCGATATCAAATATCGGAGCCGACACCGATATGCCGACGGCACCATCGGACGCCCGTGACTCGTCAAACGATAATGTTTGTACGTGTGCTATGCGTGTATCTAAATTGTCTCTGTGTGCGCAGAGCCCGATGCGCGGCGGCCATTTGTGTGTGTGTGTGTGTGTATATGTGTTATTTATTGATAATGTTCTATTGATAAAGTCTTCTCATCTAATCTAATCTGTTTGTAAAATAAATTAGCAAATAATCGAATGTGGATTTACTCATATGAAAGTAATAAAAAAACTTTCTGGGTGCGTTTTGTAGCTTGCTAAAAAGAGTATAAAATGCTCCCTCTGTATATCTAGCTTCCCAATGAGATGTAACTAATACTGTGTGGACATATCTTTTTTTGCATCTCAAATGTAGTAGATACAGCAAATAAAGATTACTATTATAGTCTGGCCTGCCTAAGGTATTGAGCAGATGGCCGTATCGAAACGATTTTGTCGGAAATATGTGAAAATAGCACATGCTATCGTTGTCTGACACCGATATCGGATCGGATAATGTGAAACGCTCTTAGGCCAACGGTATTTGATAGGAATATCTGTCTGTTTATACATGGGTAAGCTCTATCTAGTGAAGAAGTCTGAAAACGTCTTGCACCATGACATCTGCAGAGCCATCCAAAGACAAATCGTGTGACTGACAAGTCTGACAAACCAGGCCACTCAGAAAATATTGCGAAAAAAGTTTTTATGCATGAGAGACTGGCCGTATATAATCTATTTTGAAAATATGGTCATTTACGCGTTACGATTTTTTACGATTTCAAGTGCCGCCTGAAACCGGACGATAGACTTCAAACGGCATTCATGGATGAAGGCTCTTCCAAGGCAACCGTTTGTCGTTGGTGATGAGTCCTGGGCCTAAATTCTATTAATAAGCGATCAAACACAGTGCTCCGCGGGCTACTGCTCCACCACGACAACGCGCCCGCGCACACCGCGCTCAAAACGAGGGACTTGCTGGACAGCACGCCGGTTCTTGGGTCACCCTCCTTACAGCCCTAACTTATCACGGTGTGACTTCTTTTTATTCCCGAAAATAAAAAATCCGCTCAAAGGGATACAGATTTCGCCGCCGGAAGATGCGCTCTCAGCGTTCGAGCAAGCTGTAAAGTACGTTTGTATAGAGGCTGATAGAGAGTTCTTTGAAAAGATTGAATAAAAAAATATTTACAGTTACATAGAACACTTTATTTTATTTTCGCAAAACTTTCTGAGTGTGCCACGTGTTTATCCCTGGATAACTATTTATCTATTTACTTACTTATCCAGTGGCTTGGCTGCTGATTTATATTTTTAGAAATATCATGGCTCTGGCGCGCTGTATGGAAGAATTTGTTTAACACATGGTTTTAAGCATTCCGTATCAAACAGCGTCATAAAAAACAGAAAACTGTAAAACCACATTTTTTATGCAATTGTTTGTGTCATGCGCTCTGATGTACAATAAAGAATTATTTAAGTTACGTACATTTTTGAAGTCGTAGTAGCAATACCACTCGGTAACTGTGAAGGAAAACATAGGAAACACTAGTGTCTGAGGTATTTACATATCTCAGCGCTTGCTACGAACAATGGCCAAACTATGAGACTAAGTGTGGAAATCTCAAGCCTAACTAGACCAATAAATAGTTTTCTTATCTTATCTAAAAAAAAAATTAAATTCATAGAGCAAATGTGGTGGTAAATGACAAGTTTGTCTCTTGAGCTATTTCGGAAATTGTATATGTTATAAGATCTCTTAAATCAGGTGGCAATGTAAATTTATAGTTGTCAAGTAGTAATCTTAATTAACTATTCAATAAAATGCAAATATATCTTCGTAAAATATATTTATTTTCATGTTGTTTCACACATTTCTTTTTCATTCATAAAATATTGAGTTTTATTTAAATAGTTTTCTAGGTTACACGTCAATAGGTACTTATTTACAAAAGGCAATCGTTTTAGTTCTAGCGTTTAAGTACACCCAAAAATATTTCAAATTTATCACCCACAATATCTGTACGTAATTTTAACTTTCTCTGTCTTAGACTAACTTTTGTCAAAATACAGATTATTTATTTATTCAATCTCTGCGCCCGCCTTTGCCGCATCGCTATGGACACGCTTTGCACATATTAAGATCGAATAGGCTTCTTAATGATCAATCCACATCCACTTCAGCTTAATCGGCGTAGCACAGAAAATACAGACTAACGAGGCATTACGAGGCTTTTCCATCGTGATTGGTCAATAACCATACAGATAAGGAAATCCAGGTTGTACAGCGGATAGAGGCACGAAAACCGGCATCATCCTGTCAGCTTGCAGGTAGTGGGTTCTTGTGTGCTTTTTGAGATGATCTCTCCTTCCAAACTTCTTACCACAAGTCGGACAGGGGAACGGCCTGACTCCGGAATGGATGCGCTTATGCCGAGTCAGCTCCTCGTTTCTTGTAAAGGTTTTATTGCAATTCTTCTCGTCACATTTGTAAGGTCTTTCACCAGTGTGAATCCTTATGTGACCTTTCAACTGTCCGTTGTTGGAGAATCCGACCTGACAATGTGGGCATTTATACTTTTTAGGTCTCTGTTTTCGGGCGTTCAGGAGTTTTGCTTCGTTCTCTTGGTGGAGTATTCTGGCGTACTCCATTTCCATTGCGTATCCTTGGGCTAAGGATTCGAAGAGCAAAGGGTCGGTTGGTTGGATGCCTAGGGCCTGGGCTATGTCTGGTATGTAGTCAGGCATGAAGTTGGGCGAGAATCCGGGGTAACAAGGTGGCAAAATATTTGGTGGCGTCAAATGTGTGGCTTGGTAGTTTTCGGGTAGCACGGGTCGTATTTCAGTCTTTGGTTTAGCTTCTTTCAATGTCGCTTCGGCTTTAATTTCAGGTGAGCTTAGAAGTCGGTCGCAGCATAAGGTAAGGCTTGCTACGGGCGATGGTTTAACCGTTCCAGAAGGGTTGCTCACGAAGGCGGGAGATGTAGTTTTTCGGCTATCGTCGATGTCTACGGTCGTTGTTGACACTGTAGCGTCTTGGTGGCTATTGATTTTGGTCTTCTTAAATTGCCCGCGAATTTTTCTCAAGCGATTCTCCCTTTTGGATTCGTCTAAAAGCCTTTTCTTAGTCTTCATGTCTGCAGAGTGTTTAGTAGTATCACTAGATTTTAAATCTTCATTTAAATGAGGTTTTTCACTAACATCCCAAGGCCGGAAAAGTCTAGAGTAAGTTTGCTGCACAGATAACATTTTCCACGTTACAAAAATGAGGGGTGCTGTCACTTACAAAGGTCGTCGCGGACTGTCCCCTATTTTTATTTCGACAACTTTTATATACATCGGCTTAACAATAAATTTAATAGAAGCGCCCAAGAGTAGAGGGATAACCGATGCCATTCAATGGACGAAAGAGAGGCAGAATATTTTTCAATTGTTGCACACTTAAATCTGCTTAGAAAAAAAAGCTTGGGCAGCTCTGCGTTCGCGCCTAAATTGTGCTTTGATTTCTGTCTTCTAAGGGCTGTATTCGCTTGTTTTTTGGTGGGATGTTAGTCGTTATGGCTTTGGGTGGTTGTTTAGTGGCTTTGATCGGGGTGTACATTGTTATTTATGTTGATTCGGGCCCGAAGCACGAGGGGCGGGCCGGTGGGCTGAGCGTTCTACTCGAGTGGTTCCAAGCCACAGCTGCGCCGCTGTTTGTCTTAATGGTCTTTCGACAATTGTTGTGGTTTTATTTATGCTATGTGCGGACAGGGTGCCCGTTTGGCGTATGTGGCTGCTTTGTTAGGCTCCATAGTTTATGGCCGCGGATCTGTTTTGGGAGTCTTTCGTATGGTAATTGCGTGTTTAGTTTTAATTGGCACTTATGGGTACTTTCATACGGATGGACCTGAGAAAGAAATAATACTTAAATAAATAAATAATTTTATTTCCAGAACAAGCGCAATACAAATTAAGTTAAAAATAAAGTTAATAATTATATTAAATAAGTACTATTAGCCACATGTTGCACTTTGTTTGCAATTATCACAGCTTGCACAAAGTATTGCAGAAAGATTCTGTAGAATCTGAGGAGGTTGTTCTACTCAAAATCCAAATCTGAAAACTCCGAAATCGCGTAAATAATAACTAGAGCTACAGCAAGAATCAAAATTTTACGCGTTTTTTTTTTCGCGTTTTCAGAATTGAACCCATTGTAAAAGTTGTTCCCGCCTCAAGTTCTACTGGAAGTTTTTGCAACACCTTGTATGAAATTATACTTGGTCCCTAGGTATTTCTTGCTTTTCTTTCAAGTCCATATGAACATAGCCAAAAGTGTCACCAAATAAAACTAACAACGCAATTACTAAAAGGAAGGCTTCCGAAACTAACCTCGCTAAAAACGCAACCTCATATAACTTTTCCTCTGTGATATAACTTACGAGGCGGTGCTCACTAGTGCCACCAAAAACGTAATAATTTTTATAATACCTACCTTTCTTTTTAAAAAAGTGAACATTACTAATCCCAATAATTGCATCTCAATAGCTATTTGCCTAGATCCTAAGGACTATAGTCTAGGTCAACAATGACTTAAAAACTATGTCGTGTATAGTATGAAACTAAAACGTCTAATCTGATCTAATGTTACAGTTGTCAGGCGAGGGCCGACTATTTGCCGGCGACACTTCGCAAACACCATTGATCTAACACCTAAAAACATAACGTAACGTAACAAAACATAAACTCACGCCTGTATCCCGGTGGGTTAGGCAGAGACCAGGGTCTGGTCTGGGCCACTTGCCATTATCCTGATCTATCCCTTCATCAACATTCATTAGTTGTTGAATGCCGGTCTCGGTTTTACACCTATGCCTGATCAAAGATGTACGCGACGAGTTTAGTCATCGCCCTCAGTCAGTGCCTGAAGTCTTCGGTTTGGAATATGCCATTACCAGAAGACTCACATTTTTCAGCAAGGCCGTAATTACGTGTACCATCAAAACAGAATCCTTTATAACCGAATCCCAGCGATAAAGTCTAAGCAAATAATTATGTGAGTACCCTAAGAATGTTTTATTTGTCCATCTACTCGTATGTGAGTTTTGCGGTCAGTGAATTTCGCAACAAGCCTTCAATACTATTTTATCAGCTTTGATGTCCATTCTTTAGTAAAAGCATTGAGATTAGTCATTTGCTTTCGATTAGTCATATTTGTAAATCAAATAAACAATCAATATTAATTTAGACCTTCTACTATTTTTACTGTCTCTGCAAGGAGAAAAAAATACATTTCCTGGTTCACCACAAAATTGAATAAACTGTCAACGTAACCACAAAATGGATTGACACAGTATCAATCTAAACAAATCGAATAACATAAGTTCGTTTTTTTTAATACACAATAGCATTGATTGGGACTCTTTTGATGCGTTTTTACCCAGTTTCGAACGGAATACGGAATCACTGGGAGCTGTCATATTTTTAGTGTGATCCATCATGTTGCATCATACAGAAAGTAAAGAGAAGAATCAAGTTGTTTGTTGCATTTTTAATTCAGTACCTACTCATGTTTGTTCCTGGATAAAAAGAGCTTTTTTGCGAAACCAATCTTAATACAAGTTTTGCGTGGGAAAATCACCAACACTCTCAGTGGACACAGACTGTGGTCATAAGCTCTATTGCGACGGAAAAAGGATAGAAATATTTTTATTGCATTAAAATATATGAACACCCGGTAAGTACACCAGTACACCACGTATGATGGCGCGAGTCACCCGATGCACCTCCTACCTCTAAAACTACGCAGAGACATAGCAGATGTATCTTATTTGGTAAAAATATTACAAGGTAAAATTGATTGCCCCCAGCTCCTAAGTAGCCTTGGACTAAGAACCAAATCTTTTAATTCTAGGCACACTATTCCGCTATTTGTGCCTAGCAGTGGAACTAACTACAGAAAAAACTCTTACTTAGTTAGAGCTCCCAATCTATTCAATCAAATATGCCGCGATGACCGCATTGACATTTTTAATTCTAGTGTATCTTCCATCAAAGCACTTCTCACGTCTCAGTTTGCAGAGGACACATGTTTATATTCAGATCTATAGAATAATCGCCTATTGTCCTGCAGTGGCCGTTAAATGGCTGATGATGATGATGATTATTATTATAGAAAAAAACAAACACACAAATAATGATACTTACACTTTTTCCAAGATTTCGTGACGATTTTGGTCGAGCGAAAAGTATTCGTACTGATGTGTGGGGTTCCCAGTCCCACCTTTAAACCAATCGAGTTTTCAAATAATTGGTCTTAGATTCGCTCAATCAAAAAAAACATTCGTCGGGAAACATTTTGAACAAACTTTAATCGGTCAAACACAATTCGGACTCTCATAACATCACTTCTGTCTTGAGTGGATTCATCTTCGTCTTCAAAGGCGCATGAGTTAGGTGACCGATCACTCTGCAAACCCCGGGTTTTGCACAAAACAGCACAATAAACCTCTCGATTGATGTATTGATGCAAGAAGCGATGTATCAAGACTGACAAAAGTAAAGTTTTTACCTTTTGGGGCTTTTCAAGACGCGCCCCGCGCTTTCAGTCGATTTAATCAAGATTGCTAGGTAACCGTTATTTTAATGTTAATTCGTTGATAATTCCTTTATTGTAAGTTTTCCATCACAGTTTACGTTAAAGGCATTAGATAGAGTTTCCAATGACAAAACTCGAGGTCACTTTATTACTCTAAGGGCCTTTGCACACAACGTTTCTTGAACGCGCTTTCGACCGACGCGCGCGGACGCTCAGGAAACGCAAGGCCTTGTTAGCGTAACAAGTTCTAAGCTTTGCACACGATCCTCACGTTTGTAATCTGCTAATACCTGCACGCGTCGTCAGCGCAGAAAAAAACGCGTGGTGCAAAAGGCCCTAACGTAAAATAAGTACCTACTGTATCTACGTTTATGGAAACTGTAATCGACAACTTATAATTGGGATATTTTATAAAAGAAGAACTACTAAACTTCAGACACCTACTTACTAAAACGTCAGGATCGTGGCAAGAGGCAAACTCTGGTCTCTACCTACCCCTCCAAAATACAGGCGTGAGTTTATGTAAGTATGTAATAGGTTTATATAAAGATTTCGGGTAGTGTGGTCGGGTACCCACGAAGAAAACTTACAACTTAGGTGCTTCTATAAGGTATTTCTAACATAAAATGTTTTCTTTTAAACTCTGTCACATTGCCATCTTAACAGGCATTATGAGTACAATTTTAAAGCCTCCAGAATATCGATAACATCTAGGTAGGTATATAAATTTCTTAAAATACGGTTTCCGTCATAAATTAAATGTCTAAATTAGTCAATGAAGAAGACATTATTCTCATTATAATCGACAGTATGTCGACGCTTCCTAAGACCAACATTATAAGACAAAATTTCTCTCCAAAAATCCTTACGAGATTCATAAATCTCTACAACTCTATAGCCTTCTTTGTAATAAAGCTAGTTTCAAACTATTTCTGCCTTAATTTCTTTATAAAAATCGTATAAATCTCTTTGTATAATGCCTGTAGCCTTTTGGGAAAAATTTTTGAGAAGCGTAACGTCTTCATATGACAGATTTTTTCTTAGATCGGTATTTAGTTGTTTTTTTTTGTCCACGAGTGTATCGATTATTACGCTTGTCCGAAATCGTGCCTGTTTTATGAATGGACATTGCGTAGCGAGGGTGTTAGGACTTTTAAAGCTATCTATAACGAAATGTAGTCTTCAGTGCCCTAACATAGTTGCGTTGGGATATTGTCACTTCACATTTTCTTAACTTAAGTCTCAAAAGAGCTTAATAAAATATTCTTATTTGGGTATATGGCCCAAGAAGTTACTACCTTCTTCTTTATGTTTCATTATTGCTTTTCAAAAGATTTACAGCCATTTTACAGAATGGGATTCGATAGTACAACAGCTTAGGGCCAATTAAAAATGTTGACGAAGAAAAAATAGCTCTAATCTAATCTAATGTTGTGTACTAACAGAAACAAAAAGTTAACTCTGCCAACAGGAAATAACTAAGTACTTACATACCTAGGTGTTTCGTAGGTATCTCCGTAGGTATTGAATTTGTTCACCGTAGCACGGTATTTACCATAATACCATACAGTGCCGAAATACTTTTATTAAGAGATGCTAACCTTCTCTTCAACACAAATTGCATAACAAATTAAGACAACAGCATCTCCCATTCGATAGAAGTAACACCCTGTGCAGCCAAATTTCGCTTTCAACCACGGTGGTCTGCCACTTAGCGAAATCTAAACCGCGGTTCATTCACGGCGACGCAGAAACAAAATGCGCCATAAATATCTCAGACGCATTGTCTGCTGACACCCTTAGCGGGATATAGATATGGAGTGACCATTCATTGACCATTCATTGAGACAGTAGACTTTGGGACGCCACGGCTCTCGTGGAGAGATCGTAGGTCATTGTTGGTGTGTTTTATGAGAATGTGACGTGCGATTATGTTTGTTACACTCTGGATGAAGAATCGTGAATATAATTAAATCAGCTATGGAAAGTGAGGTGTATAAAATCAGACCGGTAATTTTTTTTAAATATGTACTATTATATTATTATATAAAATTAAATTAAATCAATTGAAAGGGTTTGCGTAAACAAAGTATTCAAATTATGCATTTGTAAACAAACTTCTTGACTTTGACCGGGTCTCAAAGAATAGTTTGTTTACTACGGTGTTAACGGCCTATTGTTTTGTAATACAGTTAAACTCAAGAAATATAATTCAAGGACTGGTACTGCTTGAATCGATAGAGAAACTGAAAGAAAATTCTTGGTAGGCATATTTTTTCCTCATTTTAAGGGTTTTCGTCAACGGCTTCTTTACATCCAGCCAAAGCGAGTCTGCAGCAGAGTATAGTTTCTTATTGTTATAATAAAATTTATCAAGAAAGAAATTGAAAGCAGGTAATAACTAGACAGTTAGACCTGTGATTCCCGCGCCTATCCTTATCTATGGGCTAGCTCGTAACAGAAACTCAGCAGTGCTCTAATGTCACTGTAAATTTTGCTTTGTTTTAGTTGTGCCATTTTTAGGGTTCCGTAGTCTGACAAGGAACCCTTATAGTTTCGCCATGTCCGTCTGTCTGTCTGTCTATCGCGGCCTAGCGCAAAGACCGGTGGTACTAGAAAGCTGTAATTTGGTATGTGTATACCTACATATTTGTCACGCGGACAAAGTTAAAGAATAAGATGTTAGAAAAAAATTTTTTTACTGTCCCCTAACATGAAAAGTGGGGATGATTTTTTTTTCTCGTTTACCCCATCATGTGGGGTTCACCGTTGGATTGTTCGTTGAAAAATATTGTTCGTGTAGGAAGACAAATTTTGATTTAGGGTTCCGTTTGCGAAATATTAAGCTTTAAAGTGCAAATATTTGTCCAAGTAGGACGTCCCCCTCTCTCCTAGCTAAACGGTTGATTGTAGAAACGTGAAAAGATTCAGGGTAGTAGCACATATAATGAAGGAAAAGTATCACGGCTAAGTAGGCTTTACTAGTTAACGAGTAATAGGCAACCAACTGATAAAAGTAAAATGTCGTACAAAATCCATTGAAAATGACTTCGATGAAGTTGTTAGTTCTGTAGAGCAAATAAAAAAAAACCTAAACGTTTTATCTGTCTCACTGCTGGCCACCTGGAGGGATCCCAGCTTCTCAATGATGATGAGCCCATGTAACCTTAAACGACAAGAAAATGTCTGTGGTACCTACCTACCGTCTAAAAGATCTAAAGCTGATCACTCTCAATTTGTCGCCAATTTAGTTTAAAATGTTAACAAGAATGAAAGGGTTGCGGCTGTGTCGTTGTCGGCTTGATCGATCGTTGTTTGCTAAAAGAAGAAAAAGGGACCTTCCGTTTTACGGTATAGTTAAGTTATAAAATTGACTAAGGGCCAATTTTTCAATAGCCAGATAAAACTTAAGAGAATAAATTGCATGTTATCACTGTCTAAATCATACGACAAGACGGAGACAACATCAGTTTTATTCTCCAGTTAAGTTTTATCTGACTATTGAAAAATCCGGCCTAAGATAAATATAATGTTATTTTAGAAAATATTTTATACTGGCTATGGAATAATATCCGAATGGCGGAATGTCCTAACACAGGCATCTTTTTGCTTAAATGGAGGCTCTAAATACTGTTAAGACAAATGTACCTTAAGTTGATGAAATAAAGATAAGATAAGATAAGAATATTCCTATTGTACCAGAAAAAACACAACATAAAATATTTATAAAGATACAGTACAATTGGCGGCCTTATTGCTAATAGCAATTTCTTGCAGACAACCGTTTGAAGGAAAAATTCTGAAGGAAAGAGAGACGGGTAGTCGGTGCAATTATGAATATATATGAAAGTTATTAAAACGGAAGGACTGAACCAGCGCTGCGACTACGCACGCAGTCACGGCAATAAAGCTGAGACCGTTCCTTTTTACCACAACATGTGAGTGAAAGAAAATGATTATTCATTATTGTATTAAAATTTGTTATAAATAAAGTATTTTCACTTTCACTTATTTTTACAATCATAAAAAACAAATTTAATGTGAGAGCGAGTCGGAATTCTAGTCGTAAATGTAGCCTTAAATAAATAAAAATAATAATAATCTTGACAGACCCCGACCTTAGACCGATGTCATATTCCATTAGTCCCCCTCGACTCGCACGAGGGGCTTGGCTCCTCCCTGCCTGCCCCCTCCGAGCCACGGCGTGAGGGTCCCGGTTCGATTCCCGCCGATGCACGGGCTTAAACGATGCGGTTTGTCATTTTTGTTGCGGTGGTTTTAGGTGGTTGAGGGGTACTTTTAATTTTTGTTATCATAGTATGAAATGTTGAATTCATATTTGTGTTGTGTTGCCGCTTGTTTTTGGCAGTACATAGTCTGAGTCAATTTCCCTAATTGATGTACACCCACTCTATCTACACGTGTCTAGTGCACATTGTAGTAAACCTAGGTCAATATTATTAACTTAATTCCGGGTTTAATACTTAATTTTTTGTTGGAAGAGTCCGACCAGGGTTTCACTCTGATTCGCAGAGCTTAATCATGGTGAGTAGAGATGGAGAGTCGGTTACTCGTCTCTGGTCAATATATATTTTTTTGTATTTATTCAATAAAAATAAAAAACCTTAATATAATACACAATATTGCCAAACTGCGTAGCAGTTTGTTGGCGGCGCGCTCTATCTCTATTATTTACTTATATTATACCTATATTATTCCTATATGTACATGAACAACGTATATTTAAATTCATTCGGCTTCCGTCCATACGCAAAAAAACCGTTGACAGAAATCGCGAGTATACCAACGCAACACCTAAACTAAACTAAACCTTAACTAAAGCATACTTGGAGGCAATTTTATTTATTCCAATTTAATTTCATAAAGATATTAATTAATGTTAATTTCTGTTAACGTAATTTCTATGTACAATAAAAATATCCTATCTATCTAAAACTAAGTAAGTAAGCCCGGCTTGCACCAACGCTATTTGACAGCATTATCTATTTATTATCGACGGGTAAGCACAATGCAGTGGATAAATCCAAAAACGTCTTGCACCGTACATTTGCAGGGTACATAAACTGACAACCTTTTCAATCAGCTATTCGTTCGTTTATAGTATAGGGGAAAGTGGTTACCCTTCGTACGCTTTTTAGATTTTATTTTTTTAATTTATGATTAATAATCGCATTTATCTAGTTTATAGACCTAAGTATAACAAATATATTGTAGTTTGTTACCAAAAAGTCCGACACTATTATGTCAAAAGGTTATAGAGTTATAGTCATTTTTCTACGATAAGATATTTGTACGAACTTGCCCCACGTACGGGGTACGTTCGTACAGTAGGTGGGGTACTTTCATACGCATGGGGTAGATTCATACAGGGTAATTAAAAAGCCTATTAAAGTCGTTAAATTTTTATTAATTATTATAAAAATATGTATTTCTCAAAGAACTAACTTAATAATATTTGACTTGACTCATAGTCGATAAATCTTTCTTTAGAAAAATAACAAAACATTAAATCATTCATCCTTAGTTTACTTATTGATAATTCTAAGTTTACAATCAGTCTAAATGAGATCTTTACAATCACTTTCTATGAGATTGTTGTACAGTCTTTGACAATTAAAACTTAAAATAGGTAATCATACATTTTGATTGTTACTTTTGAAGTTATTGCACATTATAATTATTTAAATTAACTGCAAAAGTAAAAAGTCTAGCCATTCTAGCTGTACAGCCCGCTCTTGGTTCTGGATCAGGGAGGATCATGGCGACATCACTGATATACAGAGTGTGTATGTCTTCTATAACAGGGAAAAAGAATGACCATGATGATCATGATCACCATGATCATGATCATGACCATGATCGCGGGATATTTTAAATTTAAAGCTTTCGCGTATTCGTAGACAAGTTTGCGAATTTGTACTGTTGTTAGCCCATAATGCATTTTGCAGCAATTAATAATGTAGTCATTTAAGCGTGTCTCTTCTTCCAAGGAGAAGACTTGTAGACTCGTGAACTTAGAATGAAATGTTCGTGAGGGTCCATCGCTGTTAGAGCCTTCTTTGAATTTCTTGACTCTGCTTTCCAACGTCGAGGTCTTGATGTTATATTTCAACGCGGCTTTCCTATACGACAAGCGTCCATGAATTACGTCGTCAACTGCTAATTTTATAGACTCCTCATCCACGTCTTGAGTACGCGTGCCCTTTTTTTATATTTTCGCACCATGATTCTGCAATAAAATATTAATTGTAAGGCTTATTTAATAAACATATTTGATTTTGTTAGAAGAACAATACTTTATAAAAGGAAAGACATGTTATTGTGCTTTTTGCCTGGTATTTTAAAAGTTTACTATATTTTATTTCATAAAAATCTAATTATGATATTGTGGTGGTTAATAAAATCTAAAGGGGAGCGTTCGTACGCGTACGAATGTGCCCCCTGTTTGGCTGTACGAAAGCACCCCATACCTTGCACAAAATTAAAGTACAACTTTATACAAATTCTAATTTAGTTTGAGAAATATAACAATTAAAGCTCAAAATAAACAACATTAACATTAATTAATCATCACCATATTGTCAAAAACATAACAATTCTACTTACAATTGCGAATTACACCTAAGGAAAAAATTTACTCACCGCGCGCGAAAACACGTTACGTCTTGTCAGCCGATACACCGTGGTGCGACTGCCGCGCCACTCCGCTAACAATATGGCGGCCGGTATGTCTATGCACACAAGCAAAGGCGTGTTTGTGTGCCGTTTAGTTTTTCTGCTATACTAACTGCACGAATGTGCCCCACGTACGAATGGTGACCACTTTCCCCTACCTACGTATTTATCTATTTACTTACCAGTGACTTGGTGGTTTATACTCTGCGTTTTGAACGGAAACGAGCTGAATGACTGAATGATATAATAATGTAACTTGGGTCCCCTTCGAATGTCCGACAGTTATGAAATAAACTTTCAGATAACAAGCAACGTAATGCAAATGTATCATTTCGCAACTCGACATTCCATATAAAAATGTTTCACAAACCCTACAACTCATAAAGTAATTCTTTCTCATGTCAATTGGTGACAGAGTTTTCTTAACGCAAATGCATTAAATCGACAAAGTTCTACTAATATTATTAAAGATAAACAGTTCACGACGCAAGTCAGAAAAGGGCACGGCGGTGCCCAACACAACGTTTACAGAAAAATGAAAGTGTACATGACGAGCTTATTTCAGCAGAAATCTCTTCCAGCCAACCCTTGATGTGGTGATACGAACATTATAAACAAGGGGGGAAGGTGTACAATAATTATTAAGTACTATATGTTAACCCAATACAATCATACATATGTACCATATACATAGATATATATTTATTTATTGGCTATAAAGTTAAAAAGTTACATAAACCTGCTCACATGATAATAAATAACTACAATACGTAAATAAATAAATAAATAAGTAAAGAAATAAACTAAATAAACCTATTGCAATAGTGAAAGAAGGAAGTGCTCTTTCGATTTGGTCTTTGAAGACAGCAACAGATGGACTCTCCCTGATAGACTTGGGTTCTGACAAAACAAAAATTGTTTCTTATAGATAACTTTATAAAGCGAATTATATTGATATTGCAAAAATGTACGTTTGCTTTTAAACATATAACAAATAATAATGCATTTTCAAAATGACTGCATATAAAATGAATCTTTGTATTTAGATGTCGTTGTTAAAATAATAGTTTGTAAAATTAAACATTGACAAATGGTGCTTGTAAAGTGATACTTTTATAGTTGTAGGTAAAGAAGCATCATAGACCCATGTAGCTCTGCTAATGTATTTAAAAAAAATAGATGGCCAGATAGTCTCATTACACTGTACAGTCTCATTAAATTGCCTAGTGTAAGTAGGTAGGGTGGAATTATGCTGAAGGGAAGCCGGTCCAAAAAGGTGGATGCAAGCGTCAATTCTACGAATTCTTGACGTGTTCTTCAGTAGGCCCCACTTTCACCATACAAAAAAGCGCTGATGATTTGATGATGACAATTTCTTTCAAGTAGGATAAAAGTGGCTTTATAAAAAGTCTTTTTGACGTGCGCAGAATCCTCACTTGCATGCTTGTTAGTAGGTAGATAGGTAGAGGAGTTGTAATAGAGTTGTAAGCTACCGATTATGATGCAAAATTGTTGTCAATCACAGCAGCCCGCCAAAGCCTCCCAGCGGCCAAGGTGTCACGTCACTAACACGGTGTAGCGGCAAACAAACAAACAGACAAACAGACGGACTCAAAGCCGCCGCCGACGGACGCCCCGCCCACCGCGGCACTTCACAGCTGCGGTGGAGATTGGGTGAAGTGGAGCGCGACACGCACGGCGCGAGCGGTCTTGGTCCTTGGGTGTCGATTAAGATAAGATAAAGTAAAATAATGGTAGTCTAAAGACAAAAAGAAAATTGTACTCTTATTACGGCTTGTGCCAAATCACTGGATAAGTAAGTAAATATATAAGTGCTCATAAAGGGATAAACAGATATATATCTGATTTACAGGGGTTTCAGTCATATAATTTATCTATGGATTACTCTGCAAATGTCATTGTGCAAGACATCAGCATGACGCTCGTCGCGTGTTTTAAATGTCAAATGTCGCAACTTTCCATTACATTAATTGTGAAGTTCTGTCATTTTAGCGCCACAAAATACGTGACTCGTGCCATCGTACTACCTATGCCCTATTTCATAAAACTACATCATGGTTTGCTATGACAATTTGTACAATGAAATTTTTTTATGACAATGCGATGTAGTACATACTTGCTAATCCGTGGCTTAATGCTAATTAACCTTAAAATTAACGAGCAAAAAGACTGAGCTAATTAATGTACATAAAATTTTCATAATAAATTATAGTTTAATATATTGATGTCTCTGTAATTGATTTCTGTGCCTTTCATAAAGTTTTTATTTTGACTTTTATCTGCTTCTGTTTTATTTGTAACAATGATTAGTTAATTAACTATTGAAAAATGTTACACGCAGACAAAAATTATAACTAAAAATACATCCATAACAGTATCGTCATAAATAATAACAATAGTGTAAATAATACCAAAGTAAGTCAATAATTAAATACAAAATATCAGTTATTTCACCACTCCAAGACGTCTCCGAGCAAAGCTCCCCAAATAAATGTATGTCTTACTCATACAAGTGACTTAAAGTCTAAAACAAGTGACTACAGTGAAAAAAGAATATTTTTTTGTTGCACTAATCCATGCCGAGGACAATTTTAAAAACCGATTTACAGTCTACAAATTCCACCCATGCCGGGACTTGAACCCGCGACCTCAGGTTAACCGTGACTGTACGTAATACAGAGAAGTTTGTAAAGAGGTTCCAAATTTGCTCAGAGGTCCATTAGCTCAGTTGGGAGAGCATTGGCACGGTTAGCCAACCCATGCGAAAGTATCGATCCGTTTTGGTCGCGCTTCACATAATTGTCACCGAAAAGATCTAACCAATTGGGTTCGCAATAAAGTAAATAATAAATAACACGACAAAACCAATGGCACAATGGCTACTTGTGACAATGCGTTCTATACTTTGTCGGCAACGTGTCTATTACTTAGCCTTTTCGTTTGTAACTTGTGACTCTGAAGTTTTTGGTTGAAAAATTGTGTAGGAAGCGATCTAAATCGTTTCTGCTGCATATCATCGTCTACTTAGATCATAATTAAATGAGAAAATAAGTAAATGAGTAATACCACATACCAGCTTTTAAATTAAATTTCGTATTTATTGAGCCGTGTGGCGCCGGATTAAGAATAGAGTCACTCGTGGATGTCGTAGAAGGCGACTACGGAAATCAATTACCAGGAGACGGGCAGCAGCGTCTTCCTGAGATTCCAACCGCACACTGCGATCGCCAACCCGCCTGCCAAGCGTCGCGATTATGGTAAAACCCCTCATAGTTATGAAAACCACGAAGGAGGCCTATGTCCTGCAGTGGGCGTTAAATGGCTGATGATGACGATGAGCCTATTAACATAGTTTTTACCTCTAGTTTAATTTAATTTTTTAAGCTTACTAACAATACTATGAATCGAATCAGGAATGAGGAGATCCGCAGAAGAACCCGAGTTACTGATATAGCTCGAAGAACTGCTCAGTTGAAGAGGCAGTGGGCGGGGCACATAGCTTGAAGAACTGATGGCCGTTGGGGTGAAAAAGTTCTAAACTGACGACCGCGGACCGGATGACGCATTGTGGGCAGGCCCCCCACCACATGGTCTGACGACCTAGTTACGGTGGCGGGGAGTCACTGGATGCGGGCGGCACAAGACCGGGAAGCTTGGAAAACCATGAGGGAGGCCTATGTCCTGCAGTGGGCGTCAAATGGCTGATGATGATGATGATTGCCAATATTTAGGACAATGCCCATGGTAGAGCCGAAACAAAAGTGTAGGCGTTACATACTACGAATAAAAAATATCACTGGTGAAATACACCTAACAGCAAACAATTGACTTTTATTTTCTAAAGTTCTAACGGACACCTGTCAGTTTCCCGTTAACACCTCAAGAGCCCTTTTGAAACCAATGAGTACTTCCTCAAACTAACAAAACCGCTTATCAGTTCCAAAATGACTGAACTAAATCGGATGATGAGGACGAATCCGTAAACAGAGATGTTCCGACCGCAGTCAAAATGTCAACGATGTAAGCCAAACGTAATGCTTTTAAATGCTAACCCAATTTACTAAACACAAACTTGCAGAAAAAACTGAACAAACACATTCGAAACAACCTTATAAATGCAGTCCCTGTAGACCTTAAACCCATGCACATAAACATTATTTCACAACAAAATAAGGGTGTCAATAAGCTAGTAGAGCCAGCAAGCGTTGACACTTTTACACAATTGAAGGGTCTAATTGTAAACCTCCCAACAATGGCTAATGCACTCATGATCTTCCCAACAATTGTCATCCATACTGCGTACTTATAGTTAGCGGTTTTTTTCTCCAACGTTCGGAAATAATTGAAATTGTGACGTTCGCAAATCGCGTGACGGGGTTGGCGAGCATAACGAATTATTTGGACGTCGCAATTTGCAGTTCAGCTTGAGATTTCAACGAAAAAATTACATATTTTAGATCTTTATAACTTTCTCTACTTTCCATAACATCCCGGCATATCAATGGGCTACAATTGTAATTAATTGTATAAGTATTTGTTTGACATTGACATTTTAATTGAATCGTAGTTATCGTACCTATCTCTTAAAAATGTCTGATTTCGTCTGTGATTTCGTCTGATTCGACTAAAACACTCTTAACCCCTCATAGTTATGAAAACCACGAAGGAGGCCTATGTCCTGCAGTGGGCGTGAAATGGCTGATGATGATGATGATGATGACTCTTAAGACGGCGTTAAAGCCGCTTTATAAGAGGAACTCCTGCCATAAAGCGGCTCTAACTCCGTCTTAAGAGTGATTTAGTGGAATGGAATCGACTTTTTGTAGTTTGTGGGGCACTGGCCTAGAGATTCTAAATCGCCTATAGAGGCGCTTAGGCGCTGGTATCTTTGTACGTCATGCGATAGATTAAAACTAGGTCTGGAATCATTATGAGAGAACCTATTGACTTTTAATGGAGAAGCATTGTCTTTTGCATTTACGTTTTGAGTTTTAAATGAATTCGTCAATAGTTAGTAAAATTGCAACAGAGTACTAAGAAAATGACGAAGAATATTTTGTTGGTATTTTGCAGTTGATTCATAATGTAGATAGATAGATGGATAGAATATTATTTATTGTATACCTGGAATTACAATTAAACCTTAAGAAACAGCCTAAACGTACTGTTTTAAACGTTACTGACCTAGGTCGTCTTACTCTATAACTAAAACTTTCATCATTATCAGCCATTTGACGCCCACTGCAGAACACAGGCCTCCCTCATGGTTTTCCAAGCCCCGGTCTTGTGCCGCCCGCATCCAGCGACTCCCCGCCACCGTCACCAGGTCGTCAGACCATCGGCATTCCCACGCTGCGTCGTCCGGTCCGCGGTCGCCAGGTCAGAACTTTTTCGCCCATCAGTTCTTCGAGCTATGTGTCCCGCTCACTGCCACTTCAACGCACTGTGGTACGGCGCCCTGCGTAAACGGTTTCTATGTCATAATATTAGTGATAAAACTAAGTTTCGTGCTATCGCATACTAGAGCATTATGACCTATGGCGGAACCTCCGTGCAACGGAGCAATTCTTCATGCTATATCAGTAACACGGGTTCTTCTGCGGATCTCGTCATTCATGATTCGATTCCTGAACTATTAGTTGATGGCAAAGAAACGGTGCCAAGTCGGTGCAGTAAGTTATAACGTTATTAAATAATCAAACAGCAACCTCTCAACAAGTCACAAAAAAGTTGCGAAAAGTCAATCTGAAAAAGCGCACCGCGCTCTAAAAACGCTTTTAACATTTCAAACATCAAACGTACCGCGCCCCGCCCAGTGCCGCGTCTTTAGCTGACATATCGTGAGTTAAATAGAACTTTTCTTTGTCTGGTTACACTTTTGCTACGCTTTCGTACAGATAGACGGAGCCGAGGGCAGCGGTGAGCTGTGATGTGGCGAATTTTTGTTTATTTTCGCCTTTTGAGCATGTCGATACTTCACAGGTGTGTATGGATTGAATGGATGAGAGCTTTCGAGAAGTTATAGTAAAGCAGAGTAGGCCTGAGTGATTGATTTATCATCGGAAATGCCTGGTTCAAGTGAAGAGGTGATTAGGATGTTTCGTAAAACTTACTGCGGCTGTTTTTGACTGCTTGGACTAGCGATAACGCTATTTGTAGAAATGGCCTCAGTCTTCGTGTATTATCATATTTGTGATTTCCTTCCCTGGTTATCTTAGCACAGGGTAAGTCAGTAAACTAAGTTGCGGATTAAAAGATGATGTAGTGACTAGAATTGGGAAAGGGATGTTGGGGTGGGTAGGACTTATTGAGAGGAAAGATTGGCGAAAGAAATATTAGAAAGATCGATAGCTAGGCTTTCCCTTCAGTCCAGATTGCGTTTTTTTTTCAGAAACGTGGCAAGTGGCAAACCGTGGTCTCTGACTACCCCTCCGGGATACAAGCGTGAGAATATATGTGTGTTGAGTGGAATAGGCTGAGAGGGTTTTGTGAGGCAACTCTATCTGGTAATTTTTAGTGTACTGGTCATTTCTCCGGTTGGACATTAGTCGTATAAATCGTTTTTAAGTGGTACCTCATTTATTACCCGACTGCGGCGGAGCCCAAAGGGAAGGTAATGTGTTTGGCTCGTATGTTTGTGTGTAAATTGTAAATATGTCCGATTCTACGTTCCCTCATAACTCCTTAACCAACCGTTTTTGGTCAGATTTTGACAAGTAAAGTCTCAGCCGATTCGTCGTGTTTGCGCAAGTGTCATAGGCTATATGAAATCAACATAAATGTAAAATCATCACTGAAAAGATAAAAATAACCAACGAGCGGACTGCTGAGCCTTAATTACTAAGCAGTACGTACATAAGTAGCCTATATACGTCCCACTGTAGGGAACTGGCCTTCTCTCAGAGAGAGAGTATGGGCTTAATCACCACGCGTGCCCACCGCGGATTGGCGATTTCAAGCGCTGAGGTATGTGAATAGCTCAGACGCTCAGGTTTCCTGACGATTTTTTCCTTCACCGTTAGCGAGTGGTATTCATCATCATCATTATCAGCCATTTGACGCCCACTGCAGGACATAGGCCTCCTCCGTGGTTTTCATAACCATGAGGGGTTTTGCCATAATCGCCACGCTTGGCAGGTGGGTTGGCGATCGCAGTATGCGGTTGGACTCTCAGAAAGACGCTGCTACCCGTCTCCTGGTAATTGATTTCCTTAGTCGCCTTCTACGACATCCACGGAAGGAAATGGAGTGACGCTATTCTTAATCCGGCGCCACGCGGAATTGTTATTCCTACTATAATTCCGAGTGGTATTGCTACTATAATTTCACAAATGTACATAACTTAGAAAACGCTACGTCTCCGTGAGTCGTGTTCATATTTTCGCCAAGTAATCTACGTAAAGAGATGATTTATGCAGCGTCCATTGGCACCTTCACTGACACTAGATGGGGACCATTCGGACGCTGCAGTGCCTCGGACATTGTTTTTTGGGTTCACTACTTCAAAAGGAAAGAACGGAACCCTTACAGAATCATTTTGTTGTTCGTCCGTCCGTCTGTCTGTCTGTCAGCACCCTTTATCACGGGAACGCGTGGAGGTATCAATGTGAAATTATAACTCGGGTCTACAGTCCCTTGAAGCTGTAAAAATATAAACTTTTAAGTTAACGCAAAAAAGTTACGGCCGTTTATGTCTCAAAAGACGTATATTTCGACACTCTTAAGGAAATCAAAATTTATAGGGTAAGAAGTATGAAATTTAGCAAATAATATCGTCTTATACTACAAGTACAGGGAAAAATCTGAAAACTATACATTTGTAATTTAATGTTAAAAAAGTAGTCTTTGAAGTTCGGGAAAAGCTCGGATAAAGCTGCGAGACTCGATTCCTGAACTAATTACAATATGTAAGTACCTAGAAGTTTGTACAGAGTCCTCGGTGGGCGAGTTCGACTCGCACTTGTCCAGTTTTTTAGATGGAGTAGGCTTGCTCATACCATCCTGACAGCTTAGTCGGCCTAGCCCACAGGAAAGACAAGTCAATACGAGCGCAGCCAACCAAGCCGCGGGTTTCGCCACGAAAATGTAGTAGATGTAGGTATATAAATAACAATAACATGAGCTCATCGCGAGCAGCTGCGGTGAGCGGCGATATTTCACCGCATTGTCCTGCGCTGGCGTTGAGATGGCGTTGAGGCGACACATGCGGCGGAGCGCCTTTGTGGTCGCGCGACGAGTGGCATGCGCTGTATGCAAGGATGTTTAAGACAAAGGACATGACATAGATAAGTAAGACTTATAAAGATAAAAAAAGTATATTTGCTATACCAAAAACGCATGCGATAAATATCAGACAAAAAACTTACGTAACTAAAAGCTGTAACAAGAAAAGAAAAGTAACAAAAACAGTGTCATTTACAAACATTTACGGCGTTAGTCACAAAACAATACTCCCCAAAAGCTGGCCAAAATTTTTAGGCAGACTTTTCGTTTGCCACAGACTATCACGAGACCAAAACTTTGTAGGAAAACACAGACGACCACAAAAAGCGGTCCCTCAAGGAGCAATTCCCATGCAACGACATTCCGGATAGCACTTTACCAATATGTTTAGAAGACACAAATCAAGGTTTGCAAGTGAGAATAACATTCAGAATAAAAAATTAATTGTAGCCTCATAAGACTTTTTTATAGAAATTGTTCTCGAGCTACAATTTCGTTTTGATAATTCTAAGCATGATCAGACCTCGATTTGTGACCTCTAAACGGACAAAGTTTCATCGCGATGGGATGTTGTCGTAGATCAGAAATTCCATGCGCTAAGGTATGTAAGCACCTCAGACACTCGGGTTCCCTCACGATGTTTTATTATCACTGAGTGTGCCCAACTCAGTAACCAAATGCACACATCCCTTGTCTTCCCATCCAGACCCTTCCCAGAAATCAAATCAGCAACAAAAGTTTTCAATTAAATCACCCCTCTGCCTACCCCTGTGCGACCCTCCGACGACACTTTCTGCATGAGTTCACTAACGGTGCGGTGAAGTCATACTATTTGTTAACAATCAACTCGATTTCAATTTCACAAACTCGAGAATTCCCGCGGCTTCGACAAAAAAGTGTGCTTGGGTAGAGATGGGATACAGGGTACGTACGTACACGGCTTTAGTTAGCCTTATTTATAAAGAAACTATAAATACGTTTTAAGACAACTAGACCAAAATCAATAAATCCGTCAGGCCAAACGATCTCGTGGCGCAGCGGTAGTGCATCTGCATACCGTGCGAGAGGTCCCGGGTTCGAATGAATGAATGAATGTCCCCGGCTGGGGACAAAAAAAACCCCAGGTCTTGGATGTTTACATGTTTGTGACGTCGTTGTTTCTGGTTCCCACGACACAGGCTATCCTAGTGTGGGGCCAGAAGCAATGTATGTGCCTGTATGTAAATGTTTATGTTTAAAAAAAAAAAAAGAAAGTCTACTGCTGGCCATAGGCCTCCCGAAGACACGCCACTTCGTTCTGCCCTCGGCCATCCTCATCCAGCCGCTGCCAGCAATCTGCCACGATCACCGGTTCAGTGAGCTAGGCTTTCTACGCTGGGTTTGCCAGTTCGTGGTATCCAGTCGAGAAGCTAGACCACAACATATATGCAAATGCATAGAAATTTCTGCATTGTGGCTTTAATAGTTTTCAATTTCACTTATGCTGACTATGATATATACTTAGACAAAAGTCTCATTTCTAAAATAAAATAACACCTGTAGATCTGTTAGTAAAATCGTTCTTGGCTAGTAGTTAGGTACGTATTACTAGAGGATTTAATTTGCAAGTAACGCGTCGGGTCTCTATAATATTTTTATTGCAGTAAACCGCAAATGGACAACTAATGTAACAAACGCATCGGTTACGGCGACACCCATTAGTTTAGGGTCGAAAAACAGCACCCTACTCCACTTTGATAAATAAATAAAATTTCAACAACCCTACGCCGATTTGTATCACGTCACAGGAGCGTAATCACAAAAAAATAGAATTGAAAGCTAGCGACATCTATACGCCAGGCGAGTAAACTAAATGACTTAATTAGTTTGTAAACCACCCAAGAGATGGCGCCTGTAGTAATTTTAGAAAGCTTAATGGTTTCCTGCAAGATTCTTGCTTATCCCTCTTGCTGAAGTATTCCAACTCGATTAAACTTTGCAAGAATATTCTAACAAGTTGTTATTTTGATCAAAGCGGAATCAGTTCCAAGCGGAGTTTATTAAAATTCAAATTACACGAGTTTGTCTTTATTTTCGATGGGCTCAGTTTGACAAGGTTTGATAAAATATATAAGTGAACCATCGTGTGGAAACCTGAAAATGCGTAAGTCTGTTTGATTTTGCGTCTACTAAAGATTGAGTTTTGCATAGAAAGAGTATGCCGTAGTGAAAAATAATCATGATACTTATTTCTTTAAGAATACGCCAGATTAAGAGGAAAAAAAGTGCTTAAACCTAAATACAAAGTACCTAGGATTTTCAAGCATTTTTGTTCAAGTTGCTAGGTTGTAGGGTCTAAAAATTGCTGTTACCCCTATTGAGAATTGTCATCTTCACTATACAATAAATAAAAAATAAAAACACTACAGCACTAAAAGCACAGAAATAATTTAAACTAATATAAGACTATATTTCCAAACTTACTAGGAATTGCAAAGAAGGAATTGTAAAGAAAGGATTTTATTTTAGTACTTACGTACCTACATACATACATAAACTCACGCCTGTATCCCAGAGGGGTAGGCAGAGACCAGGGACTGCCACTTGCCACGATCCTGACAGATCACTTTCACTTCCTCAACATTCATTAGTCGTTGCATGCACGCACGCCGGTTATAGGGAAGAGCGGGTGATCGTGCTCTTCCACTATAAAGGGAAATTTCCCGCCAGGCAGATCGTATGCCTGGGGACGGCCGGTCGTTATATTTATGGTATGTCATTTGAAACATTTTGCTTGCGCGATGCAGGAATGTTGGAGTTTATAGTGCGCGCGCAGAGTTGACATGTGCTCGCCACACCGGTTTCAGGTACTTTTTATCTTGCCCTTTGCTAATAAATCCCCTATTTGGTTGAAGTATGTGCGCCTGAGTCGTCCCTTACCGGCCCTTCGGCCCACATTCGCTCGATATATTTGTATCGTCAATTTTTCCATTCTCAATTGTAGTCACTACATCCTCTTTCAGTATCTTAGCATGTAAAGTAACACCAGACAAACTTCTCAAGGACCTCATTTCTATTACCACACCCTACCCTTCTTTTGCCACACCCAAGTCTCGCTACCATACATAAGTGGTACTTACATACGCTAATAATTAATTACATTATCTAACTAAAATCATACTATCTTTCCTGTAAACAAAATACACACATAAACTTCACAAACCCCCTTTTAATTTATCCATTGTATCGAAAAATTCATTTGCCATGTGTGTAGACATATATAACCAGTTACCAAACCATTTTAACGACTCGAATGTAAAAACTAATACCTTCAAAATGTTGACAAAGGTTTGGCTATTAAAACACTGTTTTTATAGTTTAAAAGAGTTTTTTGAACGTAAGTGGGTTACCGCTAACCCGTTACTGTTACCGTTACGTAACCCGTTACCGCTAATTATGACAAAATGTGTTCATTTTATGGGAATTAAATATGAGGAAACCTTGGCAACTCTTATGAAACATTTGTGCCACATAAACAATTATATAAAATTGTTTTCATTTCTCGGGAAAAAAAATATTCAAATATATGAACGTCATGTTCTGTGCAGCCATTACTCCATTGAGTTGTATACTTTACGGTACTACAAAAAATAGTAATAGTCATAATTGAACGAATAGTTTTGGTTCACATACATCTTATATAATCCCTTTATAGTATGTAAAATAAAAAAAATATTGGCCTTTAGCAAACGGGTAAAAATTACTAAAACAAAATATTACTTAGTCCAGCATCATTCCTGTGCAGTGTGATATTTTACGTTTCAAATATTGGCAACAATGGGAGCAGCTACTATATTTTTTACGCTGGCAACTCTATTTCACTTAGTCGCTTAAAAGTAAACAAGAGTTTCGTTCTAATGTTGCTACAGTGGCAAAAATGTTAGGAAAAATAGTAAATAGGCGCTGCGACGTTGTCGAAGGTTTCAATCCTGTGCAAGGATTACGAAAGTATGTAGCAAGCTTAAAATTACAACTGTTATATGTTCAAATAGGCATTCCAACATTTTTTCGTCAAACAGAATCGGCGATAACATAACCTCAAAATACCGGTTACCAAGTTTGTCCAAAGAAAGAATCGTCATTCCTGTGCATATCATTTCTGTGCACCAGATACGCACAGGAGATAGCTGCATAACGTAATTATGTCAAAAGAAGTTATTTAACAAAAGACTTTCAAAGGAAATACTTTAAGAAAAGACTTGATCAAAAGACAGATTACATAGAATTTATGAGTAAATAAATAGTTCCTATGAGAAAAAGGTCACAGGAATGAACGTCATTTCTGTGCACCATATTATTTTAATTTTCTTTGTTTAGCGGATGTTGGGTTTTTAAAAGGTCTAAGATTGTTTTTTTTATGAATACCTTAAGATTAAGTATTTTTTCGGATAATTTTTAGTTATATCAATTCATCGAAGAGGATTTAGTCATTTCTGTGCAAGAGTTGATCAATCCTGTGCAAGTGAATTTTAAAACTAAGCCAAAAACTCATTTCCTTTTAATAATTGATCTCGAGCACTAGGCACGTTTGATTTGTAACATTGTAAGTTACATAATAAAATAAAAATACTGTCGAAATAATAAAAAAAAATCTGATTCTCAATTTTTATTTTTGTAGAATGACCCAAGTAATTTAAGTTAGATCTTTATTTTTGTTAAAATATTGATTTTAAGAGTTTATTTTATTATGCTTAAGATAAAACCAATTGACAACATTTCAAAATAGAAACCCGGATATTTTAATAGCTCAGCCGAAAGTAGGTAAAAAACTAAGGGATTTGCTTCCAACCCTTTTCCAAAATATAGATTTTTTTATTTTATATAAATTTTTTAAATTTTTTTTTTGTAAAATCTACTTGTGGGCTGAAAAACTCATGAGCCATTGCCATAAAACTTTAAACGACAAGAAGCAAGCAGTGTTGCCGTACCGAGAGAAATTTCCCTTTTGAAAGGAATTTAGGCTTGAGATGCGAAGAAGGGGAAAGTTTCCTTCTCCCATTAGGACGTACGCCTTTTATTCCATTGATTTTAAAATAATTCACTTATTAATTACCTATTCATACATTTATGTTTCAGTTGTTGTGCCATTGCAGCTTTAAGTAATCTAAAATGGCTTATGTATTACAAATGGGATTTTTTTTCTTGTAGGGAACCCTAAAAAACTACCTAAATCATACTGAATAATTTTGAAGAAGAAGTGAATACATACATGCCTCTATAGCCTACGTGACGTGGGAAACTATAACCATCAAAGTGGCAACACTGATGTCAACGCGTCAAACAAACGTCAAATTCACAGAAAGATCACAGTCATTATATTGGGATGTCAACATGACATTGGCAGTTAGTTTTTTTTTAACTTCTAGGCAAAGGTAGAATCCGCACCACCACTGAAGTCCGCTGAGCTAAGACATTTTCGTTCTTATGCCAATACGGACAAGGTCTTCTCCGTGGGACATGAGTGATGGCTCGTGCTCTACTGCAGCTCTTCAGCCCACATCCTTAATATTTGATTCATTTTTAAAATATCTCTAAAACGAATGAACAAAGAAATATATAAAAGTAGGTTTCGTAGTAAGTTTTTATGGCTTTGTCAATGGACATTAAAATTTTTCATCTGGCTAGAAATGAAAACATGTCAATTAAAATGTGAATACACCTGGAGATGCCTGTCCGCAAATTCCACTCATTGCATAATGGGGTAGGTAAAAATAAAAAAGTGTTTGTTTTTATATATTATTTAGAAAATATAGGCCATTTCAGAAATACACTTTCAGTAATATATTTTTCCTTGCTTTTGTTAATATTATATTAATATTTTAGTATTTATCGGAAGTGACGTCACCATCCCAGGTTGAATACTAGCAAATCCATACCCACCAGAATAAAAAAAAGCTGTCAGTTTTGTAAACGTCAAATCTGTCAACTTCATTCATAGTCTTGTCTTTTTTCTTTCTAATCTGTGTCATAGTCTTCATAGTTCATTGGATTCTGTTCTTGCTGCTTATAATCCCTTACGTTCTCTTTGCTTGCGCGATAATAAATTTTACTGTACATGGTTTTAGCATGGAACTGTCGATTTCTGTGACGTCATAAAGATCAAACAAAGGTTATAGGGTTTTTTTCGTATATGTAACAAAATACGACTCTTAAAAATACATATATTTTTTAAATCTGCTAACAAACCTTATTCCTCGAAATGGTTTTTTAATTAGAGACATCCAATATTTTTTTGGATAACCGAATTGTACCCATGTATGATTCACAATAAACACTCATTTAATTTCAACAAAGAAACGACATTTAAAGTCTATAATTTAAATTGTTAATTCCTTTTTATGGTATTTTTATAATAATTCATCAATACTATGTTAAACCATGGTGTTTCAATTGCAAACATAAGCTGCTTTACCACAGAACACTTCTTTTTTGTGTTCTGAGTGCTTTACTAACTGTGTTGGCCGCCATGTAACAGCGCCATCTCTGTAATAAGAGGTGACTGTTTTACCGACCGAGAATTGCTGTACAAAATAAAGAAATAATAATAGGGGTTAAAGTATGAAATTGCCGTTTTATTGCAATAGGTTCTTTGAATTGACATAGAATCTTCATGGTTTGAGGTTTTCGAATGAAACTTTTTTCAAATGGTTTCTATGATGTTCTTTTTTAAAAAAATGTGAAACATTTCAATATCGACTTTCAATTGTTTTTGTTATTCAATTTAGACAAGAAAGATAGATACTGCGAAAATTCGAGTGATTTTTGAATACGAGTTCCGACGCGGAACTAACGCGGCAGAAACAGCCCGCAATATCAATACTGCGTTTGGAGAGGGGTCTACTAATGAACGCACCGTGCGATTTTGGTTTAAACGCTTTCGTGATGGAAATTTCGACTTAAAGAACGAGCCACGAGGAAGACCGCCCACACAGGTGAATAACGATGAATTAAGAGAGATAGTGGAAGCCGAGCCTAGTCAAACTACCCAGGAATTAGCGGCATGGTTTAACGTTACCTTACCCACAATATTGACTCACTTGCGTAAAATAAAATAAAAAAATACGAAAAATGGGTGCCTCATAATCACTCGAACTTTCGCAGTATCCATCTTTCTTGTCTAAATTGAATAACAAAAACAATTGAAAGTCGATATTGAAATGTTTCACATTTTTTAAAAAAGAACATCATAGAAACCATTTGAAAAAAGTTTCATTCGAAAACCTCAAACCATGAAGATTCTATGTCAATTCAAAGAACCTATTGCAATAAAACGGCAATTTCATACTTTAACCCCTAATAATATAGTTTCTTTAGACGAATATGACCTTTAAATTCGATGTAGGTATTGGGGAAGTATCCAATTTAAAGGTTCGTTTTAAGAATTCGTTTAAATTATTTTTGTGTTTAATTGCTGTAGTCTTTTGAAGTCGGTTTTGATTTTTTTATTTAAAAAAATATATTTGACAATTTTTTGTGACTATCGCTACGATTCCGCCAAATTGTATTTTCAGAAATCAAATGGACGAGTCACTATAAAAAAAACCGGCCAACTGGGAGTCGGACTCGCACACGAAGGGATCCATACCATTATCTATACAACATTAGATACAAAGATCGAGAAAAAAGCCAAAAAAATCACGTTTGTTGCATGGGAGCCCCCCTAAAATTTTTATTTTATTTTAATTCAATTATTTATTATTAAATAAATTAAAATAAAATATATTATCTATTTAGCGAATATAGAACTAAATATTCTGTGAATATTTCAAGCGTCTAATCGGTTGCCACGCAGTTTGGCGAATGATTTTATTTCGAGAAACACGTAAAAAAAAAAATAAAAAAAAAAATCGTTTGTTTGCCGTGTTTTCGTAATCTTAGTTAGATCGGTCGAATCGTGCACCGCCAGCGATATTAGTACAAACTGGCGGTTTTCATTAAAGTGTACTAAGATCGATTAGCATTCGCGTACCTTGCCATTTTAGCTTACTCGGTCTGAGTGCACAAGATCATGAAAATCCGGCGTTACCTACGAGGTCTACGACGGACTACGAGCCGCTACGGCGCGCATGCTACGGCGTAGCTTGTAGCAGAGCCTACGCCGGATCAAAATACCTCGGATTACTTATAAGGCGTAACCTAGTTATCATCATTGTCATCATCATCATCAGCCATTTGACGCCCACTGCAGGACATAGGCCTCCTTCGTGGTTTTCATAACCACGAAGGAGTTATCATAGGGGTTTTGCCATAATCGCCACGCTTGGCAGGCGGGTTGACGATCGCAGTATGCTGGAAGACGCTGCTGCCCGTCTCTCGGTAATTGATTTCCTTAGTCGCCTTCTACGACATCCACGGAAGGAAATGGAGTGACGCTATTCTTAATCTGGCGCTACACGGAATCATCAATGTGTCAGATGATAAAGTCTGACAGTTAACACTTGACATAAGTCGTATGGAAGAACAGTCTTTTAACGTTCAGTAGTTTTTTCGATCAACCAGTCTTTTATAGATAACGGCCGTTATGGCTAGTTTACATGTGTTAAGTACGCAGGTATTGAATTAAATTTCAAGTTGAAATATACGCACTTGTTAAGAGTCACTGAAGGGCTGCTTAGTAACATTGTACAAGTTAAAGATTGACGGTGTTATTATAAAAAAACATCATTCCTTAAAACACTCCTCAAATGCAGTATAAATAGCTTATGGCAAATAAATTAGTAGGCTTTATAAATTAATGAGTGAGGTTTTACTGTGCCGTTTTTTCGGCGTGATTAATATTTATATCTATGCGTAATCTAAATCTATGCCAAAGGAAGAATCCTGAAAAGATTTTTTCCTCAGTTGACCGAACTTGCAATCGATGAACACGAATGATACAAAATCAAAATCAAGCTTAGAATAAATTTAAAAAAGTGTTTTTTTACCACGTGACCATATTTACTTTTCGGCGGGTTATATTGTGAAAAGTATTAGTCGTACAGAAAACCCACGTTTATTTATCTTTTAACATGGTCTCTCCGATCATATTGAAACACTTTTTAGAGCAAGTTCTGGAGAACTTCAAACAAAACAAAACTCGGCCACTAAAAAGCCGTATTTTCAACCAGATGTCGAGTTTCCCACTCAAGAGGCGGACTCATTAATTTGCCCGTTAACTAATGTCGGAGATGGCCCACGGGTGCAGACGTGGACTAATCAGCGAGACAGGCTGTCGCGCGCCCCGGGCATTGTTAGCGGGCTGGGATGTGAGAAAAAAACGAGCTTTTTCTGAGGTAACTTCTTTATTTTTAATGAAATCTGTCAAAATCAAAATCAAGGTGTTTTTATTCAAACATAGAAATTGTGACTTAACGGGCTCCATAGAGTAACACTAGCGGCACCATGGGAAAAAACTCATATCTTTTTTACAGATGTCTTACAAAAGTGTCTGTATAATCTCTCCATGTTAATAGTGATTTTTAGGCCGTTCACCAAACTCAAAAAACCTAGGACCAGATAGCAGTGACGTAAGAAACGGCTGTTTTTAGCATAAACGCTATCTAGTCCCTGGGCCGTGATCGTAGGTTCTCTGTCGTGGGACTTTTTGAAAATGCGATCTGTAAAATAAGATATGATTTTTTTTTCATTGATGGCGCTAGTTAGCCCCATGCATCGCCTTAATGAACGTTACACATTAAACTAGGTGTCCATTTCAAGATCTAGATTATTTTGGAGAAAAAATGGAAAAAAACTCCAAACTTACTCCCAGTTTCGCGTTCACTAACACGCTGTTAATCTACCGTTAACAGCTGTCAATTGACCAAAGTGCATACAAAAAAAAAACCTGCCATCTGTTAACAGTAGATTAACAGCTTGTTTGTGTACGAGAAACTGGGGGGTTAGTCTTTTCAAAATTAGTCCTAAAAATTGGTCATCCAAAAATGTTACGATCGGTCGAATCTGCTATGACTATCGGTAAGGCCTTATCGTATTATCGGTCACCGGGCGATATCGCCCGAAATCGGGCGAAATTTTATGTTATTTTCATAATAATATTTCAAAGATAGAAAAATATAAAACACTGCGCCCAGAGCTGCCTCTGGCATCATTCTGGCCACGATACTAATACGAGTACTGGTACTTCTTTATACTTATCATTATTCTATATTATGAATCACTTTAATATACTTAAAATAACTGAAAGAGGATTTAGTGACTAGAATTGAGAAAGGAATGTTGTCTTGGTTTAGACATGTGGATAGGATGAAGGGAGAAAGATTGGCGAAAGAATATATCCAGCGAATGTGGGTGAAAGGGTGATAATGGACGTCCCAGGCGGTCATACTTCAATCGATCAAGTAGGGGATGTATTAGCGAAAGGCGAGATAAAAAGCCCCTGAAACTGGCGTGCATGTATGCAATGCTGATGAAGCGAAAAGGGTTGGTCAGGATAGGGACATATGGCAAACCCTAGTCTCTGTCTACCCCTCTGGGATACAGGCCTGAGTTTATGTATCTAATTCGTTTTTCTGGTTGTGCAATAAAGTGTTCTCTATCTTTCTATGTATGTATGTCGTCGGTTGTCTGGAAGAAATTTCTGTAAGTCCGCCAATTGTACTTTGTATTTGTAAATATTTTATGTTTGTTTTTTCCTGGTGTGCAAATAAGAATATTCGGGTCAATTATTGTGTTAAACAGCAGATCACATGAGCACCGTAAATAAAATAAAGAATACTTAATATAATAAAAGACCACACAGTGGGACACAATTATAGCTACCTTTAAAAAAAACATAGTATTTTCTAAAGTTAACACGAGCACTAGACATAATAAAAACTCAACTTGCAAAAGTACCTAAACGTCGGAAAATTGTAAAATGAAAAAATAAAAGAGTAAATATCCGTGCATATTCAGTTTAAAATCATGCAGTTATGAAATAATATCAATGAATATTTTTTGTACATAAATTTCACATGATATTCTAAAAGTGGGACGTCCTACTCTTAGACATCGGAATATAGGCAATAGGGATACATTTTGGAGGAAACATCGAAATGACGAAAAACACCTTTTCCTCACAAAATTTACCACCTGCCTTTACCTTGTGTTTACGCAATCAGCTTGTGTTTACGCAATCAACTTCTGGTACAGTCAGCATCATGGTCACTTGCAGATCTATAATTCTATATAGGGTGCGACAGTGGTATTGAGTACTGTAACCGCGAGATTGATAAAACTACGTAACTGTATTCTAAAAATATGAATCTGAGAATAAACTCCTAAAACAAAAGTAATTGAGCAGACAAACTCTAATTGACGCGTTTTAAAAATGATTTAGAAAAGAGTTTTATACAGTGTGAAACATAATGTCCTAATATTCCCAAACAGAGGGGGTTTTACTGGGCTCTAGTGATCAATATCCACAATTTTTATAAGGGGGAAAATCGAAATATTCCCATATATTCGAAATATTCAGAGTTTTATACAGTGTAAAACATAAGGTCCTAATATTCCCAAACAGAGGGCGTTTTACTGGGCTCTAGTGATCAATATCCACAATTTTTATAAGGGGGAAAATCGAAATATTCCCATATATTCGAAATATTCAGTTCAGAATCCCCATTTTCGGGAGGTATCGGGAATAGCACTATCACCAACAGAATATTAGGTTGGGGAAAAAGTTTCTTCGCATTTCTATGAAAACTCAAGACATTTTTTTTTAAAGTTTATTTACATCTTATTACAGTATATTGGCCAGTTTCTGAATTGAGAAATTCGCTAAGTATACGGTTAACTGTAGTGCTGTCTCTTTGAATTTCTCAAAAAAGAGCGTGACAGAACGTTACTTAAGTATTTACTTAGTGAAGTTCTCAATTCAGAAACCGGCCCCAAATGTGCCATTTTGTTGGATGACTTTTTGCCGTCTTGTAGGTAGTGACATGATCTTATTGCTGTAGAAATTTTGAGACTTCTGATCAAATAAACGCGACAAGTAGTTTTGGCAGTACTCTCTTGAAGTTAACCTGACACTGCCTAAAGAATTCTGAAGAGACCGAAACAGGTGGAAATCTGAAGAAACTCTCTTAATTTTTGCTGAGTGGCTAGCGTTATCGTGATAAAAGACCACACCCTTTCTATTGATCAATTCCGGCCGCTTTCTCTCGACCTCTTGTTTTAATCTCATCAGTTGTTGACAGTAGAGATCCGAAACGATGGTTCTGCCCGGCCGTAAAAGCTCATAATGAACAATGCCCTTCCAATCCCACCATACACACAGCATCACCTTATTGCGAGTTAGCCCTGGTTTTGCCACAGTCTGTGAAGCCTGACCGACCTTTGACTACGACCTTTTTCGCACCTTCTTGTCGTACGTGGTCCACTTTTCATCACCACTTATCAAATACTCTTCAAAACGGTTCGGTTTCATTACGTCTCAATAAAGAATCCCAAATGAGTAAACGGTTCATTAGGTTTATTTCAGTGAGCCCGTGTGGTACCCAAATATCAAGCTTTTTGGTGTACCCAGCTTTTCTCAAATGGGACAGAACTGTTTTGTGGTCATCTCCCAGTTCGTCAGCTATATCGTAACTACTGATATGCTGATCTTGCGCCAATTTTTCAAAAATGACGTCCATTTTATCCGTAACAGACCGACCAGAGCGAGGTGTATCTTTGACATCAAAATTCTCAGATTTAAAACGCTTTTGTGCTACTCTTACAGAAACTGCATTAGGTCCATAAACGTTACAAATTTTTTTTCTTCCCCCCATCTCGGAAAGAGTATTTTTGCTCTTCGATATCTGAGTGCAAAAGCCGTTTTTATCAGCTAGAGGATAAAGTAAATTGTATCTAGAACATCGAGTGCACTAAGTTTGTAAATTCAAAACATCATTAAACCTATTTACTTCTACCTCCATGGTGCCGATACTTTTTTTAATTTGTTATGAACTCAGACTCGGAACCTCCTTTGTGTTTTTTTGCATTTAGGTAGTCATCATATCTCTATATAGTCTGTGGTAGTCATTTCCTCGCTGAGGTGGGATGAAAAGTTACGTGTTGTGCTCGAGTGCAAAGATTTTTCACCTCGTGCTCTTTTGATTCCCTCGCTAACGCTCAGGATTCTAATTTTTGAATCCTTCGCTTGCTCTGTCATCAAAATTGAGCACGCGGTTAAAAAGCAACTTTGCACTCTTGTATAACAAATAATTATTCTCGGCTTGCATTGCATTTTTCTTTTTTTATAGTAAGATTTTAAAATGTATCGAATTTACTCATTTTGACAGAAAGAAAAACAAAATGAAAAATAGCTGAAGTGAAAACAACTTATTACCAATTGTTTCTTTTTTTGAAATGTAACCTTTTTAATATCATCAAAACCAGCCAGGTACAAAACGTACAACCAAAGAGATTTTATTACAAGTTTATACATACATACTATATGCGAAAAGACTTTTTCTCCGTCCATATGAACTATTTGTAGGTACTATAGAGAAAACTTAGAAATTACAGCGGTTTTAGTACAGTTCAGTAATTTTTTATTCATTAAAAAGAAGACAATTCCTTGCGCTATATATAATATTGACGCTTGTAGTTCGTACATACATTCAAGGGAAAACGATGACATCTGAGGTAGTGATACACATTGTATATCAGATGTCAACGACCGCTAGTTTTCAAACATACACTATAATTAAGACATATATGTTTCATACAAATACATGAAACTGTAAATACCTATGCCACAAGTTGTAACTTTAGTAATGGACCAGTCGATAATTGTTTTTCGCGGTACCGAAGTTTGTACTAAGGACCAATTTCCTGACACGTGGAGATTTTATTACACACTGTAGGGACTCTCGAAGCAAAGCCTGCCATATCTCCCCTTCTTCCCACATCAAAGAGTCCACAAAGCCGCGCATGGCTACACGCCGGTTGCGCTTCTAGCCACCCCGCCCGTCGTAATAAGACTATGGAAGAGCGGTCCTCCATTTCTTAGACCGGTTATTCTAGTACCCGGTCAGTCCGACTGACGGCGCCACTGAGGCCGCACGCCTCCACACGAAAACCCCGAAGTACCCAGTCAATTTTCACTCGACCCTATCCGAAAATCTGTGTCAATTCCTGCCTTACCTAGCACGAATAAATGTAGAGCTTACGCTTCCGAACGGCCACCTTTTCAGTGATCGCGGAGAAAAAAGTTGCCAGTGTGATACGGAATCCAATTTTAAAACTGACGCGTTCGTCCTTTTTTGTGAAAAAACAATTGACTGCAGGAAATGACGATCAGTGATAGCAATTTGCAAAGAAAGTGTTGAATAATAAAATAGGCGGTCGCAGCGCCAGAGGCGGTAAACCTTCGCTCGCCGGTCGCTAGGTGTTACGTAACGCCCCGCTCTGAACAAATCGATATCCTGCGAGTATAAATAGCGACCTATAGTTGAGAACAGCTGGCCGTCCGCCAGGAATGATGCAGCAGCCTACGGTAAGGCTTTTTTAATTGTTTTAATACAATAATCGCTTAGTTGACAACAAGCAATCTTGTAGAGTTCGTATTAATGTCGATATCTGTTTGTTTTTACGTTATTTATAGTTAATTTATCTGGTGACATACAATAAAATCTGTTGACCTTTGACATTCTATGTAACAGCGTCTATATTGATATTTTTCTTGAGCACAAAGAGACTTTTTTGACCGAAATGTGAATATTTCTCGAACTTAATTTATTAAACGTTTTCATGGTGAGAAATTCACAAAAAAACACTGTAAACTTTTCTTATTGCTTATCTCTGAATTGACTATTTCCCTAAGTAATGACCTGCATCTGCGTGTCTCGTTCTTTTTGAAGAACTCTGACGAGATAGAACTACACTTAAGTATTAACTTGGTGAAATAAAAAAATCGGCGCTTAGATCCGGTGATATCTCAAATCCAGCTTGACCTACATATATCTATCTTAGGTACTTTATATTGCGTTCGAACTGATTTCAATGCAGATGAATGTTATGAATATGGAGAGGTGGAGGCTAGACATAAACCATTTACTTCTATTTAGCTTATACGTCCCACCACAGGGCACAGGCCTTCTCTCAGAGAGAGAGAGTATAGGCTTAATTACCACGCGTACCCCCCGTAGATTGGCAATTTTAAGCGCCGAGGTATTTGAACACCTAAAACACTCAGGTTTCCTCACGATGATTTCCTTCACTTTAGCGAGTGGTATTGTTACTACAACTACATAAATTTACGTAACGTAGAAAACAAAGTATAGGTCGAGATTCGAACCCACGACCTCCGGAATGTTACTGTAAAAATACTGTTACTTAACATTTTTATATCACTTATACGTATTATTTAGTAAATGTTTTTATTTGTTGTCAACATAACGTTGGTAGCCTAGTGGGTAGAACATCGGACTCGGAAGCGAGAGACCCAGGTTCGATTCCCAGTGCGAGCATGTACCTATTACTTGGTTTTCTAAGTTATGTGCATTTGTGAAGTTAAAGTAGCAATACCACTCGCTAGCCGTGAAGGATCTCATCGTGAGGAAACCTGAGTGTCTGAGCTATTCATATACCTCAGCGCTTGAAATCGTCAATCCGCGGTGGGCACGCGTGGTGATTAAGCCAACACTCTCTCCCTGAGAGAAGGCCTGTGCCCTACAGTGGGACGTATATAGGTGGCTTATGTAAGTGTTTTTAATAGAAGAAGAAGAAAGACATTTATTATACCAACAAGATACATCACAGAAACAAAATAAGCACATAAGTAACATAATATGCACAACAACAGAAAGAAAACTAAATACACAACAGACAAAACGAATAAATAAAACAGGACCATAAATGTAGCCTGTGGTGTATCTACATTGCCACAAAAGGCAGCTGACTCAGCGTTGTGCTGAGGAAGTGATCCCTCAGCGCTGATTTTCAGTCAGTGCCTACGGTAACCCATAATAATTATCGTCGCGTCTTTAATAAATAAATGAAACAATGGAGGAAGGAAGTGTCCAAAGAGCCGGTATTGATAAAATAGGAGATGTATTAGCGAAATGGATCATTAAAAGTGATGAATGTTGATGAATCGAAAGATGTTTGTCAAGACCCTCAGGGATACGGGTGGACTCTACCTAATCCTCGGGGATACAGGCGTAAAAATGTGAACATGATCAGACAATGATCTATAATCCAAATAGTGTGCTTCGTAAGAACTAAACGTCTGTGATTTGCAACTTTTCGATTCAACCCAATACTAATTTATAGAGCTCGACTTTACCACACGCGTGCAGGGTTTCTCCAAATCACCTAATTGATCACGTTTTAGATTAGATTAGATTAGAACACTTTATTGTACACACCAGAAAATATTAAAAGGCTTACAGAAACGTTACCAATTTCAGATTAGCTTTTTACGAATCCTTTCGTAAAATCATAGCGTAGATAATACCGTCGCTCTCTCTCCATGACATAATATGGGAAAAGCAATCGCACCGATGACGGTTAAAATGAAAAACAAAGAAAAAAACAATTTTTCTTGAATATAAAGTAGGTGTATTCCAAAGTCATCGAACAGAAGCTCTAGACAATACAAGGATGTAACACACCACAGTGGCGGTCGCCGTGGTGGTCCATACAAACGTCCATGTAAATACTACTGCAGTAGGAGTCGTATGTATGGACGGCCACCGCCACCGCCACCGCGTTGGCGTGTTTCATCCTTTAGAAAAAGATAATTTGTTAAATGTTACTAAAATGACTGGCTTACGAAACAAAAGTGGTCCGTTCAACAGCGAGTGGCAACTAAATTGCGGGTTGCAGCTTAGAAATGCCGTTTGTACTGCAACTATAGTCGATTTTGTTAGCGAATAGGAATGAAGCTTATGCGTAAGTCTGGGGCCTAATTATATGCACCAAATAATGTCGGAATCCTGACGTTTCCGATAACAATTAGTATAGAATTTGATGGACGATTGAAACCGACTGCCCGTATAATTTTTCATTCAGCAATTTCCGTCATAGGGTTGTCTGGAAGAAATTGCTTTTAGCAATAAGGCTGCGTACTGCGTATTTTTCAAATTTTTATGTCATATGCTTTAGTGTACAATAAAGAATATCTTATGTTATCGTTCAGGATTTGGTCTGCGTAGTATAGGAGCTGGTGTGTCCTCGATCTCAAGAGATATTGAGCTGCCGCGTGTTGACGCAGACGTCGCCTCGTGACGTCACAATTGGCGACAGACAGTCGGAGCTGCCATTGATTGGCCTGGTCCAGTTCCTAGTGGCACAATCTGCTTCTACTATGTACGACAACTACAGGGTAGGGTGTTCCTTTAAAAAAACTTTATCTTTATTTTTATGTAGTCTATATACGTCTCACTGCAGGACACAGGCCTTCTCTGAGAGAGAGAGATTGAGCTTTATTACCATGCGTGCCCCCCGCGCATTGGCAATTTTAAGCGCCGAGGTATGTGACCACCTCAGACATTCGGGTTTCCTCACGATGTTTTCTTTCACAGTTAGCGAGTTGTTGCTTGCTACTACAACTTCACAAATGTACGTAATTTAGAAAACAAAGTCTTGCTACACCCAACGACCAATCCAACGATGCCCCACATGATGGGGTAGACGAGAAAAAAAAATCATCCTCACTTTTCATGTAGGGGAGGTACAGTAGAATAAAAAGAAATTCAAAATTTTTATTCTTTATTTGTCGGCGTGATAAATATGTATACACATACCATATTACAGCTTTCTAGTACCACCGGTCTTTGCGCTAGGCCGCGGACGGACAGACAGAAAGACAGATGGACATGGCGAACTATGGTTCCTTGTCGGAAGATGGATCAAGGGGAAAACAAGGAAAAAACAATCAGGACCGCCCGGTTTCCCAGCAGAGCTACACTCCTTTCAACCTTGTAGGTGTAAACGAGCTTTAGAACTTTATATATAAAGTTCTAAAGCTCGTTTAAAGGTATTAGATAGATACCCGCTTTCATAAAGCAAATATTTTGCTGATTTTCAGTTACGGCCGAGGTTTGATTTGATTAGATAGCAAAGATATAGAAAAACTTTTTGTAAACCTGCCTGACCTAGATACAAGAAAAAAACATTCATCTTAAAGTAATTTGTCAAACTTTCAATTACGAAATCATCGTAAACTTTTTATGTTCTTTATCTTAGAATCGATGCTTCGTCTTCTAATACCTATAATATATTAAAATCTCGCGTCACAGTGTTTGTTATTTAACTCCTCCGAAACGGCTTCACCGGTTTGTAAGAATTTTTTGTGTATATTTGGTAGGTCTGAGAAAAGGTCGTAGGGTAATTAAAATGGCTAAATAACGTTTGCCGGGTCAGCTAGTAATTTATAAATGGTACATATACCTTATATAATTTTATGGTATTATTTTGCTTCATTCAGTATTTCAAAGATTTCTATCACCGGTTTGTAACATCTAGACCAAAGCTGAATGAAATAAAATATTACTTAATATGAACTTACTGCACACAGTATTATATGATCGAGATATCGCTATGTGGAATAATCGCCAAGATTATTCCAAGGTCAGTCTGCGACCTCGATCTGTAGACACAGTCGAAGTAAACTTTTATTTCTTAAAACACTCCTCAGATGCAGTTTAAATAGTGATAAGTAAAGGGAGAGACAGATTGAGATCAAATGTGAGAAGTGTTTTAGATAGATATATTGTTCACTCAGACTAGGACTAGGTCATTATTCAGCTGACTTTTGTGGCAACAAAGGCTACATTTTACTGTTTTATTTATTTGTTTTGTCTGTTGTGTATTTAGTTATGTGTTGTTGTGCGTATTATGTTACTTAGAGGTATCTGTTTATTTTGTTTCTGTGATGTGTCTTGTTGGTGTAATGAATGTATTTCTTCTTCTTATTTCTGACTTATTGCATTTAATATTGGCGCAATATTGAACACAATAAGATAGGGAATAAAGAAACTACACTACTGTACTATACATATGTAATTCCTGGTGTACATACAATAACGAACATTCTGTCTATCTATCTACACATAATATAGTTACTGTAGTTGCAGTGCGGTGATCCCAAGACCCTCCTCGGGTTAATAACCACGCGTACCCGCCGCGGATTGTTATTTTATGCACTGAGGTTAACACCAGTTTGAATTAGCAATGGGCAAGATAAAAAATACCCGAAACTGGCATGTGTGCATGCAACGACTAGTTAATGTTGAGGAAGCGAAAGTGATCTGTGAGGATCGTAGCAAGTGGCAGTCCCTGGTCTCTGCCTGCCCCTCTAGGCTACAGGCGTGAGTTTATGTATGTAGGTTAACACCTTAGACACTCAGGTTTCCTCAGTATGTTTTCCTTCACGATTAGCGAATAATACACGTAACTTATCGTAATACACAAATACACGTAACTTATAAAATATGTATGGTCATTCGTAATAGGTCCTCCCGAGTTTGAGGTTAGTGGGATATCTTTATGTAAGTGTCTTACCTCCGGTTTCTCGTACGCTAAGTATATTGTTCTACTGTTAACAAACCTCTCAGCTGTTTTTTTACCTTTTTGTTGAGGCCGCCTCACAGCTGATAACATTAGATTAACATATTGCTACTGTACGGGAAACAGGGGTTAAGCAACGTGTAACAAAAACACGTTTCCTTAAAACACTTCTCAGAGGCAGTTTAATAGGCTGTGGTAAAGAGAAAAACGTAACTACAGATTATTTAAACTGCCTCTGAGAAGTGTTTTGGAGCAATATCGGGTTTTTATTATTAAGCTCGCAAGCAGTAGCCTTTGTTCCAAACAAAAAACAAAATAAAAAATGACTGCCTCGTTGGACCAGCCGTTAAGCCGCTTACCTACCAAGACCGAGGTCGTGGGTTCGATTCCCATTGGGGGCCGCCGTACATTTGTACAAATAGCCTCAGTCTGGGTGTGTTTCCATGTTTGTGATGTCCTTGCCTGTTTACCATCCTAATTTGCGACCAGGTCAAGTTGTTGTGTTCTACGGAAGTTATTTATTTATTGAACGAGCCGCCTTCAATAACGCTTGGCGTAGCCGCGCTCACTTTGCGCTTTGACGAGACACCGGGCATGGGTAGCATGATGGCACGACTCACGCGTTTTGTGGCGCTAAACTGTCATAATAATAATTATAAGAAAATTTCTTTCCACAGGTTTGAATTAAAACAGATTTATTGACAACATTAAATATTATCTTACAATATTTACAAAACCAAAAATAGATAGACTAATCTAAACCTAAACCTATTTACTAATTAAAAAAAAAATATTTGAGCCAGTTCGCTGCCGGCCGGTAGAGTACCGAGAAGGCTGGCGGCACTGCCTCACCAGCCATTGGGTCTCCTGAGACGTAATCTAGGAGCGACGAGATCTTGTTAAAGAGAGGTCGCGCTTCCGGGCCCCATGACCCCAGAATTTCTACCCCGAAAGGCACGAATATGTAGCCACCTTCATAAGCAGCCCTATATACGTCCCACTTTAGGGCACAGGCCTTCTCTCAGGGAGAGAGTATGGGCTCAAGCACCACGCGTGCCCACCGCGATTTCAAGCACTACCACTGCTTACCAGCCCTGACCTATGGCTGCATATTATTGGCCTCTTGTTGGACTCTGCATTTGATGCCGCCGCGCCCGCATGGCAGACGGTCGCTTGGATATGGGACTGTGCAAGGGTATCCACGGACGTTGCGTCCCAGACCAGCGACCGCCCATTCTTACACAAACAGCACTTGGCTTAGGCCCGCGCTCTTTATTAAATACCTTTTTATGAAAAGAAAAAAAGAGACAAAGTACAAGAGAACAATAATAATAATAACTTCCACACAATACAATCACTTGCGCTGGTCCCAAACTAGGATGGCCTGTGCTGTGCTAACCGGGCAAGGACGTCACAAACATGAAAATACACCCATACTGAGGCCATTTGTACTAATGTAAGGCGGCCCCAGTGGGAATCGAACCCACGACCTCTGTTCTGGTAGCTAAGACCAACGAGGTAGTCTATTTAACAGTTAATGTACTGGAAAGTCGCGACTTTTGGCATATGAAACACGTGACTAGCGCTATCGTACTACCCATGCGGAGCGGAGTTTGTGTCGCGACCCTACTCCACTAGCCTAGATTGCTTTGAGATTTATTTGCCTTTGCCAACTTTGGGCACTTTCCACTCTTCCTCTTTCGAGGCTGTAGTAGGAATTGAAGAAGAAGAAGAAAGACATTTATTATACCAACAAGTTACATCACAGAAACAAAATAAGCACATAAGTAACATACCTAATATGCACAACAACAGAAAGAAAACTAAATACACAACAGACAAAACGAATAAATAAAACAGGACCATAGAAGTAGCCTGTAGAAGTGATCCCTTAGCGCTGATTTCCAGTCAGTGCCTACGGTAACCCATAATTGTACTACGGAGTTTTGAAGCTTTACTTGCATGATGATGGCCATCGTAGGGTGAAGGGTGAAAAAAAAAATTCTGGTATAAACGAATAATTAACACAGAGAATACTGATTGACAGGGTTGCCAGTCATACAATTTATCTACGGATAGCTTTAAAAATGTCATTGCGTAAGACGCTATCTGACTGATATATCTATCTGTTTATCCATGGGTAACTCCTATCTACTGAATAAGTCCATAAACGTCTTGCACCATCACATTTTCAGAGCTATCCAGAGATAAATTGTATGACTGACAACCCTGTCAGTTTGCTATGTTATTTGTTTATCCCGGGATACGTATTTATCTATTTACTTACTTATCCAGAGACTTGGCACAAGTCGCTCTTATAGTCCGTTCCACGAGTCGAACTCCTAGGGACCAAAATATTCGCATCTCATTGGTCAATTGGGCGCATTGGCGCGCGGCTAGAGATAAGCGAAACAATAAGCAAAGGCGGTCCGCTTCATAGGGCATAACCGCGCTCACTTTGCGTGGATTTTGGCTACCGCTCTGACTAGACATCCGGAGTGGAGTTTGTGGCGCGACCCTACTCCACTAGCCTAGATTGCTTCGGAATTTATTTGCTTTTGGCAGCTTTGGGCACTTTACACTCTTTCTCTTTCGAGGTTGTAGTAGGAAGATTGAAATAGTATGATTGTGCTTGAGTGCGTAAGTATACTGTATGTATGAGTGCGTGTTTGTTCCGGTTTGATGCTCCGTGGGTCACCAGAAGGTCCTAGAAAATCAGTGTTCTGGGTGCAAACCCTCAGCTAATAAAGAGCATGAGGCCTTTCTTCCGCTGCTTCGACATACAGCGTACATCTACTGTACCCTTAGCCTTTGCTTTGCTCACTTGTGGGTTCACATTTATCCTGCTTTCGTCTTATATCTGCCTTATTTTCTGTATATACTTTTCCTGTATATTTATAAACGTCTATGTGGCGTTAAATAATTTTTTTTTCAACACACCTGCTCGTAAAGTAGGTCTTATTACAGCGTATTTACACTGATAATGCAGAATATTACCCATGCCGTGCCTTTTACATTACATTATCGCACTAGTGCCTTTTCATTACATATCTTTTTAAATATTAGCAAGAAGTATTAATGTTTCGAAAACAGCTAAGTAGTTATTTGCGTAAATATAAAATTCAATTCAAAATGTGATAAATAATTAAAGAATTTCATGAAACTGCTTGTTAGCTTGTTGGTATTATATTTTGACGGTGTATTTTTACCTATGAATACCCAATTTCAAAATTTATAAATATGTGGCTGATTAGCTACTTTGCCGGTGCCCTTATCTCAGACTTGCGCGCGCATGCAGCGCTGAGCGCGCGAAAAAATAAAATTACGGCCGCCATCTTTTAAATGGGTTTCTGTTTGTTAAGTTTATTCACAGTATTGCATTTCGTTAGTGTTGTTTTTTTATTAACTTTTCCTCGCAAGTGTGTTGAAAAACGTCGTATGAAACACGTGAGCATTGGTCATTACACTTCTCGTCTCCATTAAGCATTCGCCTTCGGCTCAGGCTTAAAAACCGACTCGAGTGTAATGACCAACATACCACACTTGTATCATAATGTACTATTCTTCGTCTTCTTCTTAAATTGACCGAAAAGGAAGGCTATCGCGCCGGCCCGCCCGCGCCGCGTCGGCAAACGTCAGGATTCCGACAGGATTTGGTGCGCGTAATATAGGGGCTGAATACATACTGCCTAATAAGTAGGTAGGTAGTAGCTATATCGAGTATACTGAATTTCCGTAATTTTTATATCTTGCTAAGCCTCAGACTAGATTTATCAAAAGCATACAATTTTTATACAATCAAAAATTTAGAATGTGCGTAAGAGATGGAATGCTTAACAGTAACCTTAATACAAATACTGAACTTTTTTTTTGTGTTGTTTAAGTTTTACAAGAAATTGTCTTAAGACAAATACATAAGTTTTTTGTTAACTTTAATTTTCTTAGACCAAGCGAGGACGATGCGGTTCATAATGTTCACCAAACCCTCCATAAATATATTTTGCTTGTGTAAAGTGACAAAGTTTTTATACAAAACTGTAATTAAAAAATATTTTGTATTGACCACAATTCGTTTACAACAGGACCAATCTGGATTCATAACTTTCAATCCCAAAAAGGCACTCCCAAGTGTCATCTTATTTGTACCGCAATAAGCTGCGGCGGTGAAACAAAGCAGTAAAAATTAACTTTACCTTCCTTATTGAATAAAGACCTTTTTGGCGGTTGGCGGATAAATAAACAAACTCTGCAGTCGGTATGTATTTTTTTCGAGTCTTAGGGCGCTTATACACGGGAGGCACGCGTCAACGCCTGCCGTCGACGAATGTCGACAGTTGCAGTACTTGCAGTTGGCACTGTGTCGTTCGCGACGTGCTGTCCGTGTATAAGCGCCCTTACGATACAGCACGACCACGGCGGTTTTTCTTATTGATGCACAGTCATAAAATATTGTACATAAAATCGTTCCAACCGTTTATTTAACATTTGAACCCATGAAGTTCCTTATTTATTTGACAGGAAACCACAGGCGAATTATGCAACACTTCGTGAACAACTTTTTTTTCACAATAGTGATGTGACGTGTTTTGCTAGTATTATAACGAGTAGATTACGTAACGAAGACTATTTATAAGATAATTATTACAAAGACAGGTTTATATTTTTATACTTTAAGAAGGTTTAGCTATTTTAAATAACAAAATAAAACAAATAATATTCTAGAATTTTCTTTTAATGTAAAGAATCGTCAATGCAAATATCAATGCAATCGATTAAAACTTTAACGTAATTAAAATCGATTATCATAAACATTAGAATGGGTAACTTCATAGAACGTCACTAAATTAAGCTGTCAAAAGTCAAATAAACGATTGGGCCGACTAAAAGTACACTGGTATAGTTGAAATTATAATGTACAGAAGGAGTTAGCACTGATTAACTGAAATAACTTATTAGAACTGAAAATTATAGCATCAGCTTGAAAAAGAACATTTAAATACTTAATAACAATAAATTGATTATTTTCATTAAAAAAACGTAACATAATTTACAGTTCGTTTAAAATTAATTACATTAAAATGTGAAAATTACACATTTTCACATTTTAACGCCATTATGGATATTCGCAAAGTAACGCCTGATTCCATACAATATCCAAAATGAATTAGGCGAGCACATAACGAGTGTTGCCTAAACTAGGTTACTTTAATGTATCCTGTAACATAGGCGTATTCACAATTTTTTTTAATACAGCCACAATTTGTACACATAAACTCAGTATCTATCAAAATCACAAATTTTCAAAGACAGACCGGAACAAACTTTTTAAAATTTAAACATTTTTCTTCCCGGTTACTCCACCATGTATTGTATATATAGCCTGCCAGCTACGCTTGGCGTTTGCAGGCCGAGTATTGAGGTTCGAATCTGCGCGCGCCTGACTGCCGGCTGTGAATGTGGTGTAGATTCAACCCCACATAAGAAATGTGAAATTATAAAAAATCCCATCTCTCTAGCATCCCTTCCTTCTTCTCATTCAGCCAGATACACTTAAGCATGTCTAACTAATAGAATTAACCTTCCCGCACTGGAAAAAGCTCTTCCCAGCACGATTCCCTAAATAAAAGTACATTTATTCAGAGACTCGCCAAACCCGGCGCAATTCGTAAAAGATTCAAGCCCCATCCGCCGCCTGACCTATTCAAGCTATCAACTAGCCAATTTGCCGAAAGCGCCCTCCGGGAACCCTCAGCTTAAGGCTCGCGTTATGAGGGTTCAGTCAAAACGGGATCTGCATAAATATGCCGAGTCTTTTGCATGTTTTCGGCGTGATAAGAACTATTGTCGCCTAAATTTTTCCGCTTTTGTCGGAATGGAAAGGTTGTGTGTGGTTGTGCCGTGTGTAGGTTGAAATATATATAATTTTGGGTGTTTTTTGGGATTTTTTACACCCTGTGTACATCCCACAGTACGGTACAGAACATCGCCACGCGTGCCCAACGCGATTAGATGATTTCAAGCGCCCAGGTTTCCACACGATGTTCTCCTTCACATTTAGACTCCACAAACCAACGACTAAGTTACGTTCATATGTGAATTACCGGGATTCGAATCCACCCCTCTCGAGTTTAAAATACACATTCCACCGATGCACCTCTACCGCTCAGGCATACGCTTAATTAAAAATGAGCTATAAACATGAGAAAAAAGTCTGCGTATAAAAAAATCAATACATTTTCCTATCAACAAATTAAATCGTGCTACTGACCGACTCAGCACAGCGATAAGATATTTATTTGGTCCGTAGAATAAAGTATCGGATTCGTTCACAAGCCTGAAAGGAAAAGGTTTAGTCAGCGAAACATTTGCTTTGAACCAAAAAAAGAGAGAATGTTGTGTGTTTTTCAACGCTATCGAACAGCACTATCTGTCTGTTTACCCAGCGGTCAGCTTTATCCAGTAAAAACTTCTTGCAACTAGGTACCTACTTTTTCAGAGCTGTCTACAAATAGATTGTATGTCTGTCAACAACGTCAATCAGCTATTTATTATTATTATTATTAATACGTTTATTGCACATAAGTAAAAAATACACTGGCAATGTGGCAGACTTCATGCTATAAGTCGCTAGAGATCGCTTTTAGCGATAAGACCACCAATTGTATATGGCAAAACTTAGACATGTAAGCCTTTTAATGTATTTTGGTGTCTGATGTGTACAATAAAGTGTTCTAATATAATCTAATCTATAAACATTTTCTATCAGTCAACCACAGGTGGTGCAAGAAATTATTTTATTAGTTTATCCCTGGATATATATTTCTCTATTTACTTACTTAACCCGTGACTTGGCGTAAGACGCCCTAAGGCAATCATTTTAGCATCGTTTGCCAGGTTATCTTGCTCTAAATCGCCTAGACCACTTTATCGATGGCTTATACAGGGTTACTTTTTATTTTAATGCACAGTTCTTAAAACATGTTAGCTAGAGTCCGTCGTTCACAGCAACTTTTATTCTACGACTTTAGAATTTATTTGTTAAATTTCCATTTAAAAAAATATATTTTTTCGGATTTTTTAGTTTTGTTTATTTAAAGAGTTCTTGTATCTTATCATGGTATCACTAGAAACTGACAGCTCGTAGGTTCTCGGTTGACGACATACTTCCGTGCATGACGTAATTCCGGTGTCGTAGACACTGATTTTTTTTCGGTTTAAAAATTAATTAAAGCAAATATTACTTATATAAAATATTAAATAGCCTACGCTCTCATAATTACGTATTTTGTCGAAAAAAAAATATGAACATTGAAAACTTATTTTTTTTAAGACAATGGCCATTGGGGTTTTACGGGAACCGTGCAACTTAGAAGTAATGTCTGCACGGTTATTTTTAAAGAGGGACAGACAAAGCCTTAGACAAAAGGTTTCTTTTTTTTAACTGTGACCGGCGCGATCGTTTTTGCTAGTTGTGGTCTACACCAGACTGTAGCCTCTCATTTGAAGTACGATTGATACGAGCGGGGATCGAACCTATAACCGGTGTAACCGTTGGGGCAACGAGGCATTCAATCATACTTCGGTCCGTGATAAGACCTCTGGGAGCTAAGTTTAGTAAGTAAGACAGAGTACAAACATACCTTCAGTTAGAACATCTGTTTACCAGACGTATATCTATTTATCGAGGACTATGAATGGAAAGAAGGATATAAAAAATAATATTTTTTTTAATACATGGTAAATGTTTAAACTACTTACAATCATAAAAATCATCTCAAATTCAAGGAGGTATATAGTGACGAAGGAAAACATCATGAGGAAACCTGAGTGTATGAGCTATTTACATACCTCAGCGCTTGAAATCACCAATCCGCGGTAAGCCCACACTCTCTTCCTGAGAGAAGGCCTGTGCTCTAGAGAGTGGGGCTGCTTCTGCTACATAGTCATAGTTTTCGATATTTTTGGGGAAATTTCACACATTCTTTGTCCGGTGTCCCTTTTGATTAACTTGTAATTTTTTTCTATAATAAAAACCATAACTTCCACACAACATATTCACTTGTCCTGGTCCCAAACTAGGATACCCTGTGCTATGGTAACCAGGCTAGGACGTCACAAACATGGAAACACACCCAACTGAGGCCACTTGCACAATTGAGTGGCGGCCGCCAGGGGCAATCTATCCAAGACCTCCGGCACGGTAATCAAACGTGATACCGCTAGACCAACAAGGCAGTCATTTAAATTAAATTAATTTATACTGTATTTTATTAACACCAATTTAACTTTTTTTTTTCTTTTCTTCTTTTTTGCCTGAAAGGCTGTTTATTCATAACATAACAATTTAACTTAGTTAACAACAACATTATTTACAAGAAGAAAGAAACTCATTAATAGATATAGCTAAAGCTACTCAAAATTATAAGATGTAAGATAAGAATATTCTTTACACTAGAGCACATGACATAAAAATTTAATATAAAAATTATATTTACAAGTAGAATACAGGATCCGTCAGAATCGTGGCAAGTGGCAGTCCCTGGTCTGTGCCTACCCCTCTGGGATACAGGCGTGAGTTTAAGCAGTGGCGTAGCATAGGTCACTAGTACCCAGTGCGGATTCCAAATTTGCCGCCCTCTTATTTTTGTAATCCATGTACCGTTTAAAAATTTTTTTTTAAATATTTTTACTCGCTAACTTTGTGAATATATCCAATGAAACGGTCATCGGTAATCGTTGAATCGTTATTTTCGGTAAGCAAAAAATGCTGTCGATTGCCTCCAAGGTGTAATTCGTGTTGCAACAATGTACGCGTAACGCGTATCTTCGCTGTTTTTTTACCAGTAGCTTTTAGCTCAAAAGGCCGTTTACCAACTATTATATTAATATATACTGCCTAAGTATTCATCAAAGGATTTATACTGCAAACTAGATACGCAGAATATCAATATGTACGTAGTTTCATACGGGAAGCCGCGAAATCAACAAATTGGGGCAACAATCCGCAAGTTTGTATTTATATCTTGCTTTTTACTCAAAGTCATCAATGCCTTGTGAAACGACGGTCTGTCATTACCGTATTACGGTGAAGTACAAAGAATGCGTAAGGAGACATATTTATTTAAAAAAAACATTGAAACGAAATAAGTTTCCTAAATAATAGTTATTGAGAAACCTTGCGCTTGCATCACCCATGCATAGAACCTGCATAGGTACCTGGGTATTTGGTAACATAAAAAAAAGACGAAAAAAACACTGAAAGAATTTTTTTTTTTTAAATTATAATTTTTTTTTCTAATTGCCACCTCCGCAGCGCCGCCCTCGGCAAAGTGCCGCCCGGTGCGGACCGCACCCTCCGCCCCCCCCATGCTACGCCACTGAGTTTAAGTTGTATGTATGTATGTAAGTGGAACACCTGCCCCAAGTCGGTGCCTCGCCCAGAATTCTTTCGGCGTAGTCTCGTTGGATAGCCAGGCTTATTCTATGCCCAAGGCACGCACGTTCACACACGTGATTGTAAATTTACCTCTTCTTACCCATGGTCCACCTCCTGAGACCGCCTGGGTGAACCGTGGGTTTTTTTTATAACGGTTCACCTCTCTGATAAAACATTAAAAGGCTCTATTTTTTATTGGTGACAGTCCACCACAGACTTTGAAGAGTTTCGATGTCAAGGTGTACGGTTGAAAAAAGTATTTCCCAGCGAACACACAGGTGAACAAAGGTGAAAAAAAAACCATGTTCACCCAGGTGGTCTCAGGAGGAGGTCGTGGGTAAGAAGGGAAATTTACGACTATACAACGCTGCGCAAAATGGTGAACTAAGGTTTAATTAAAATTTTATCTAATATCCAATAGACCCATTTAATATACTATGTGGGAATAAAGTATTTATTTATTTTACTTTATTAGGAACAACAACAGCGTAATCTGATTATAATTACTTATTAACTAATTACTAAAAATAAGGCCAAAAACAGTTGTCCACAGCTTACCAATTAATTTATAAGCGGATTTATATGGAAAGCTCGCTGGAAAATGCTTCGAAGAACGGTTGATAGCCAAATATTGAATGCATGGCAGAATAAAGAAAAAGATTATGAGTTTGGGTCTATTAATCCTCACGTGAGGTAGTTTATATTTTTATATAGCCTTTATACGTCCCACTGCAGGGCACAATTCTCTCAGAGAGAGAGAGAGAGAGAGTATCGACTTAACTGTTACGAGTGCCCACCGCAGATTGGCAATTTCAAGCTCTAAGGTATGTGAATACCTCAGGCACTCAGGTTTCATCACGACGTTTTCCTTTACGGTTGGCGAGTGGCGTTACTACTACAACGTCACAAATGTAAGTTAGAAAACAAATTCATTGGTACCTGGCGTTTACCAATTCGAACTCACGATCTCCCAAACTCGATGCCCACTGCAAGACATAGGCCTCCTTCGTGGTTTTCATAACCATGAGGGGTTGTGCCATAATCGCCACGCTTGGCAGGCGGGTTGGCGATCGCAGTATGCGGTAGGAATCTCAGAAATACGCTGCTGCCCGTCTCCTGGTAATCGATTTCCTTAGTCGTCTTCTACGACATCCACGGAAGGAAATGGAGTAACGCTATTCTTAATCCGGTACATAAGCAGCCTATATACGTCCCACTGTAGGGCACAGGCCTTCTCTCAGGGAGAGAGTATGGGCTTAATCACCACGCGTGCCCACCGCGGATTAGCGATTTCAAGCGCTGAGGTATGTGAATAGCTCAGACACTCAGGTTTCCTCACGATGTTTTCCTTCACTGTTAGCGAGTGGTATTGCTACTATAACTTCACAAATGTATAACTTCAATTTATATAATTTCAACTTTATATAACTTCACCAATTCTTAATCCGGTGCCACACGGAAAATCCGGTGTCGTTGTTCTACCGCCACTCTACTACCGTTTTGCAGTGTATGTAAACGTGTACATACCACAATTTGGGTGAATAACTTTTCAATAGAGGCTCCAACAGCAATATTACCGCTACGGCGTAGCGGCGTAGTACTTCGTAGCATTTTCGTAGCCTTTTATTGCTTGCCGGTGTTTTAGCGCCTTAACGCTAGATAAATAGGTACAGCCATTCCAATCCGTCAGTCCACATCCGTCCACTACTGGATGGAGGCCTCCCCTATACCATGCAATCAGTTCAGGAAATGGTTCAAGTTGCGAACTGAAAACCATAAAGAAACAAAGTGTAGACAACCATGACAAAAGGCTCTATCAAAAATCACAAAACAATACTTTGAACGCTGTACTTTGGCGCAGTTTTTAAATTCGATCTTTGTCTAATGTTAAATAAAGTATAAAAGTATAAAGTAAAAATAAATAAAGGTACGGGACCCTTCGTGGGTGAGTCCGACTCGCACTTGGCCGGTTTTTTTATTTGTGAAGGCAAACATGTTTAGGACACCTGAGTGTCTGAGGTGTTTACATACCTCAGGGCTTGAAGTGGTCAAACGGGCACGCGTGGTATTAAGCCCATACTCTATCTCTCTCTGAGAGAAGGCCTGTACCCTGCCCTGGGAAATAGGTTACGGCTGCATGAAAAAATATTATGTTGTGAATAAATTACAACTTTGTTCACTTCGTTAAATTTTCTTTAAAACTTCATACATTGGAGACTCATTAGTGGGTAATAGAAACAAGTTGGTTCATGTGTAGGTACGTAAAAAAAGCATTTCCCTTGATCGAATATAATAGGGGTTAAAGTATGAAATTGCCGTTTTATTGCAATATGTTCTTTGAATTGACATAGAATCTTCATGGTTTGAGGTTTTCGAATGAAACTTTTTTCAAATGGTTTCTATGATGTTCTTTTTTTAAAAAATGTGAAACATTTGAATATCGACTTTCAATTGTTTTTGTTATTCAATTTAGACAAGAAAGATGGATACTGCGAAAATTCGAGTGATTTTTTAATACGAGTTCCGACGCGGAACTAACGTGGCAGAAACAGCCCGCAATATCAATGCTGCGTTTGGAGAGGGGTCTACTAATGAACGCACCGTGCGATTTTGGTTTAAAAGCTTTCGTGATGGAAATTTCGACTTAAAGAACGAGCCACGAGGAAGACCGCCCACACAGGTGAATAACGATGAATTAAGAGAGATAGTGGAAGCCGACCCTAGTCAAACTACCCAGGAATTAGCGGCATGGTTTAACGTTACCTTACCCACAATATTGACTCACTTGCGTCAAATCAATAAAATAAAAAAATACGAAAAATGGGTGCCTCATAATCACTCGAATTTTCGCAGTATCCATCTTTCTTGTCTAAATTGAATAACAAAAACAATTGAAAGTCGATATTCAAATGTTTCACATTTTTTAAAAAAAGAACATCATAGAAACCATTTGAAAAAAGTTTCATTCGAAAACCTCAAACCATGAAGATTCTATGTCAATTCAAAGAACCTATTGCAATAAAACGGCGATTTCATACTTTAACCCCTAATACAACCTCATTCCTCAGGGAAGAGACCCGTGCCCCTCGGTGGGGACATAATGGGTTGATGATGATGACAACCTCATTCCACCACTCTCTTCTTTGTAACCATAAAACCGATTCTATGAATCAAAGCTACACACACAAAAACCGGCGTTGGATCAATAAAGTCCAACGTCATATCTACACACACATCCACACACCCAACGTCACACAAAGTCTGGCATCGCAGTCTTCAAGAAGATTATATGAGATATGGATTATATTAGAGTTACTCTTTTCAAACTGGATAGGTAAACTCGATTAAGATACAAAAAGGCTTGTATGCGTACTTAAGACGAGTCGCCTACAAACGTAGTTTGGTTGTAATTTACATTCTGAATCGCAATAAAACCTTACCAATATATTTAGAGGACAGAAATCAAGGTTCTGTCGTACTTAGAGTTTAAAATATATGAATAAAAAAAACCCGCCAAGTGCGAGTCGGACTCGCGCAGGAAGGGTTCCGTACCATTATCTATACACCATTAGACAAAGATTGAGACAACATAGATTAAAATTATCTAGTTTGGTAAGCATTTTTAGGTTTGAAAAGGTGTTATCAGTTTTGGGTAGCATTTACTTTATGGAACCCAAATATTAAGATATATTTTCATACCGGCGCGGGCGCTCTGTCAACGTACGTTAAGTGATTGAAAAAACGGTAGTAATCCTAAGTTGATGACATGAATCCTTTATCAAGTCACAGTTTATTAACCGATCCAGCCAAAAATCGGCTCAACGTCACTCGAGTGAACATTATACATTTTGGAATCAAATTTTCTCAATCAAAAACTAGGTACAGGGTAAGAAAAAGTATGTCTTGAATGTCCGTAACTTTATTATCCCCATGAAACCCTCAGACCACATTTATCAAAAGTATACTCTATTTATTTATATAAAAAAAAAAATTTAAGCTGTTTATTTCAAAAAAAAATTATATACATTACATGGCATGAACTTAACTTCTAATCTTAATATTTAAAGATTTTTTGAGTTAAGGAGCTGCTTATTCATAAATTTACATATATATTTACATATGTATCTCTATTTGTTGTGGGAGTGAGACAGTATGTTCGACGTAATAAGAGCCTTAATGGAGAATGATGAAAATTCGCAAAGGTTTCGCACAAAACGTGTAACTTGTCCCTGTAACTCGAGCATATGACATTTTTTCCTATGACAAACTGATATGGAAACTGAATATGTATCCCAGCACCGGCGGCACGACCCCTGTATCAACAAGAGCGATAAAGCGATAGCACCGTCTTGCTTCACTAAGCACGTGAGAGCAAGATGGCACGACTCTTGAGGGCGTCACTCACACACGGCGAAGATACGATAATATTTTACGCTCGCCATACGATGGGGAAGTTGCGCCTACCTCCGATTGGACTGACATTGTATTTATACCACAGATATCATATAAAAAGTTAGGAAGCATATAAGAATAAAACAATGAAAACATTTTTTTCGGGATTTTCGAGGTCACGAAAAATGCGAAAAATAAAGTTACTCTAATAACAAAAACCTTATTAGATTTAGTTTTTTCATTGAATTCTGAACGTTTTCTTATAAAAACCTTATTTTGCGAGATAACTCAAATATTGATAAAAGTTTCATACCTTATAGGGCGTTACTGCAAGTTGTGACGTCATAGTTTGAGCCCAATTTGTATGGCACGTTTTTGTACCACGTGACTATATTGACTTTTCGGTAGGTTATATTATGAAAAGTATTAGTCGTACAGAAAAAAAATAGCACGTCTACATTATCTTTTAACATAGTCTCTCCGATTATATTAAAACAGTTTTTAGTGCATATTAATCCATTCAACCATCACACACGACGAAGATAATGTATGTTTTCATAAATTATATGGCGAGCGATATGCCGTACCTACGTGCCACCAAAGCCAAGATAAAGCGAGATATAAAACTGACAATATTAATCTGTCTAGCATTTCCTTTGCGAATAAACGCAGTTTACGACGGTATCGGGGAACCCGTAAAATATTGGATTTTATAGCGAAATCTTGGTGAAATTAGGTTGACGATCGTGTAAAGAGGTTTTATAACTATTACTATTCAATGAAATTCTACAGCATAGAGCGTAGACAGATGAACTTTTCTCCTCATACTGACATAGATCGAACCAAAAATTAATACCCATGTTATTTCTTATGTGTAAGTAAATATGCAAAGTTTGCATAAAATTAAGGCCTATTTTAATTTTTACTTCCAAAAAATTGCCAACGAAACTGTCACTATGACATCTCGACATCTGCCTTTCCCTCTACGTTGGACTGTCTAAACTGCATTTGAGGTGTGTTTAAAGGAATCTTGTAAATAGGACTACAAATATGTATAAATTCTTTTTGTTGCACTAACCCGTGCTGAGGACAATTTAAAAAAACCCATTTAGAGGCAAAAAAATCCACCCATGCCGGGACTTGAACCCGTGACCTCTGACTAACCGCGCCAGCGCTCTCCCGACTGAGCTAATGGACAAGTGCAAGCATCGATGAAATTTCGAGCCTCTTTACAAACTTCTCTGTACGAGTATTGCGTACAGGCAGCGACATCTGGCCGAAGCAATTTACATCACTTGCAGCCCCGAGGAATCCACTTTGCAGTTAGGTTTTAGCATTTTACCCGTGCTGAGGACAATTTTAAAAAACCTATTTAGAGGCTAAAAGGCTCACGTCCCGGGATGGTTGGAATTTTTAGCGTCTAAATATTTCTTTACAAATATGTAGTTAAGCAAAATAATTAACAATATTTCAACTTTGCCATCCACTTGCCTGGACCTAGTAGCACAATTTTTAGTGTTACACAAGGATAAAATTAAATCCTGTAGCAATAAAACTGTAACTTGCGAACAACTTTACCGTGTGAAAAACGTCGAAATCAATTTTTCCATACATTTTAACGCCGCAAGCGGTAACTTTACTATGGTACAGCTGGCAATTTTAGTAGAGTACCTACATAAAAATTGGATCCCCCATTCTCGGCATTTATTCAATTAGTTCAACTCAAAGTTCAACTAGTTGAACTTACTGGAATTTTTTTCAATTATGTTTTTGTCCACTTAGTTCAATTCATAAAATAAATGATTGGGTATGTAGTAAACTTTGTTATACTCTTTTAACGCACTAACTTAGGTACCTGTACCTACCGCAATAGTACGGGGTCCAACGCTGCATCCTAACTTTTTTTTCAGGAGTGGAACCCATAGCAAAAAATGTTCATCTATATGGATAGATTAGACCTTAAAAAAAGTTAAGATGCAGCGTTGGGCCCTATACAGACTTCAACGTTGAATTAATCTTCAACAACCACCTTGTAAATAAAACAATGTAACAAAATAACTAAAAATGTTCATAAAGTCTTTAAAACAAAAATAACTAACTTAGGCATGAATATTTTATGAATTGACCTAAGTGGACAAAAACATTTCATTTATTTCAACTTTCACGAATTTTTTACAGAATTGAAATAATTGAAAAAAAACATTCCAGTAAGTTAAACGAATTGAACTAGTTGGAATAAATGCATTTTGGGAATTACATGAGGATTTTGTTACACCCTGTATAAAGATCGCTTGACGCTTCATTTTTACTTGAAGAGGTTCGTAAACGTTGTTAACGTCCTATTCAAAACTAAAGTGCTTCTCTTAGCAAAGAAGTGGGTACAAAAAGAGTCACTTTTGTAAGAAAATATCCCGCTTGTCTATACCGTTTGATCAGCCCACAAGTAGAAATCTGTATTGCCGAGTTTAAAAGCATTAATGTCACGATGACATTCTGAGATGCGTGATTTCATAGCGCTTTTATTTTTTACTGTAATTATTGGGTATTTTCAATGAAAATCGTTTCTTTTACACGGCACGAGCCTGCATTAGTTCTACCCATTGATGGTCACTAACTGCTTTTTATCTTTCTGTCTAACCTACCTTTCGATACTAGGTATGTCTTTACGATATTTTTCGCTACTTTTTTACACTCTTACGGTGTGATTTATAAAACACCTTTCCCTTAGAACACTCCATAAACGCAGTATAAATAGACATAGACATAGACATAATAGTCTGAGATAAAGTCATTCCCTTGTAAAGTCTCTGACTATTTTATACGGCGTTAATGGAGGGAATCGTGTTTCTACATACATATAATACCGTTAGATAATACAGTACCTTCTCTATGGTTGTACTATAAATGTAATATCTTTCTTAAAAAGCGGTCGACAGAATATGGGCAAGGGCGGCTGGCAAGAGCTGGATGAGAGTAGCCTAGGACCGTGCTCAGTGGCGTGCAATAGGAGAGGCCTATGTCCAGCAGTGGACAAGCATAGGCTGATGATGATGATGATGAGATGGGCAATTGGATACATTGTAGGTCAGTCAGATGGACACATTATAGGTCAGTCAGATGGATAATTACAATGTGATTAGAGTGACATTCTGACACTTTATAGGTCAGACAGAAAGCTGCCCACCTGCCATTGAAGGGGATCCAGTGGGCTAACTAGTGCGACCAATGAAAACAAAATCATATCTCTTACAGATTAAAAAATCATATCGTATTTGCAAAAAGTGTCTATACAATCTCTCATTCATGTTAACAGTGATTTTTAGGACCCACGACAAAGAACTTAGGATCACGAACCTGGGACTAGATAGCATTTACGCCTTAGGTTCACAGCCATGGTTCCTGAAAATCACTATAAACGTGATTGAGAGATTGTACAAACACTTTTTGCAAATGCGATATGATTTTTTAGTTAAAAAAAAATTATTTATATTTATTCTCAATGAAACAAGAAAAACCACAACTTCATTAGTTTGCCAAATACGATATGATTATTTTCGTCGGTGTCGCTAGTGTTACTCCCTCTATCCGCTTTCCGATATCGGTAACTTTTGTGCCTTTTAGGGCCGATTCGACCAACTAATCTCATAACAAATTTACTCCCTCAATTTTAATCTCGGTAAAATCTATTGCATTCTAGCGAATTATCCCGGGATTAGTAGTGGGTAGAACGTGACATAGATTTACTCCAGAGTATTTCTCGACTTATTCCAAGATTACCACTTATACCAGGCATAAATAGTTTGGTCGAATCGGCCCTTAATTCAATACAACTCAATGTTTTTATTTCGGAAAAAGTCCATAGTGTTACTAATACAGATACTTCTTAAGGTAGGTTAGGAAACACACATTATTATTTTATTTTATTTTACATGGACTGAGATCCAGTGCCCCAGCATGGGGCTGTCAGTCCTATTTTCAATGCTTTGACGGATGGTTTCATTCCCTACTCTGTACCTAAATAAATTCCAAAAGTAATTAGATAATGATTTCTTTATTTTTTCATATTTTTTTCATGTATTAGCAAAAAGAACGCCAATCGTACGTACTCTGAATCTTTGCAAAGTTTTATAAGTAAATAGGTATGCGTTTTAGGTTTTAAAAGTTTTATAAAGAATATTAATAACAATAGTAATAACTTCCACACGATACAATCACTTGACCTGGTCCCAAACTAGGATACCCTGTACTATGGTGACCAGGCAAGGACATCGCAAACATGAAAATTCACCCAGACTGAGGCCATTTATACAAATTTTCGGTGGCCCCCAGTGGGAATCGAACCCACGACTTCTGATTTTGTTGCTAAGCGCCTTAACGGCTAGACCAACGAGGCAGTTCTATCTTATTCTGTCTTATCTTTGCAGAGGATGCGGCGTCCGCGCCGGCACAGATGGTTGGCGGTCTCCATATTCTTCATCGCGTACTCGGTCTTTCAAAAGGCGACCAGCGCTAGCGTCGACCCCACCGAGCCGGACCCGAACCCCGTCCCGGACCCGAAGGAGAGCTTGGACACCCTGGGAACCATCGCCAAGGAGACCACGCCGCTTCTCCCTAAACTGGACAAGGAGAAGGACAAAGAAGGAATTGGCTTGGATAAAGGTGGGTATTTCTAGTATATATAAATCTAACGACCACCGCCAGTGTCGACACCCGAGCTGGCCTCGAACCCCGTCCCGGGCTATAAGAGTAATAATAAGAGCCTTGGGACCATCGACAAAGAGACCACGCCGTTCTTCCTGAACTGGACAAGGAGAAAGACAAAAGGATTACCTTAGGTGAAGGTAGGTATTTCTAGTAGATATTCGGAAATTCTCTACGAGATCGAATCAGACATGATGGGATCCGTAGACGAACGAACGTCGTCGACATAGCCCAGCGGATTAGTAACTTGAAGTGGCAGTGGGCAGGGCACATAGCACGCAGAACTGATGGCCGATGGGGCCGATAAGTTCTCGAATGGAGACCACATATCGGCAAGCGCAGCGAAGGACGACCAGCCACAAGATGGACAGATGACCTCATTCAAGTGGCAGGAAGGCGCTGGATGCAGGCCGCTTCCAACCGGTCTTTTTGAAAATCCATGGAGGAGGCCTATGTCCAGCAGTGGACTTCTTGTGGCTGAATGATGATGATGACAAATCTAACGATGAGCGCCAGTTTCGACCCCATCAAGCCATCGCCGAGACTTACCCAAGGAGAGCTTAGACACCCTGGGAATCATCGCCAAGGAGACCACCCCCCTCTTCCCAAAACTGGACAAGGAGAAGGAAAAAGAAGGGTTTTGCTTGGATAAGGGTGGGTGTTCCTAGTAGGTAAAGACTTAGCGCCAGTGTCGCCCCTCCGAGCCGGCCCCGAACCCCGTTGGGACCCGAAGGAGAGCTTGGACACCCTGGGACTCATCGCCAAGGAGAGCACGGCGCTCTTCCCAAAACTGGACAAGGAAAAGACACAAAGAAGGGATTGGGATTGGATAAAGGTGAGTGTTACTTGTTGTTAGGTGAACAATCGATATTTTTTTAAATTAACGATTCTGTGTCCCACTGCTGGGCAAAGGCTCCCCTTTGGCCTTCCACTCCTCTTTGTCGCCGGCCATCCCCTGCCACCCCGGCAGAAAGATCGTGAGGTCATGCGAGCTTTCCTCACGATGGTTTCCTTCATATTATCGAGTGGTATTGCTACTACAGATTCACAAATATTATACGTCATAACTCTTCCGCGTGGCGCCGGATTAAGAATAGAGTCACTCCATTTCCTTCCGTGTATGTCGTAGAAGGCGACTAACTAAATACATTACCAGGGCAGCAGCGTTTTCCTGAGATTCCGACCGCATACTGCGATCGCCAACCCGCCTGCCGAGCGTGGCGATTATGGGAAATCCCCTCATAGTTAGGAAAGCCATGAGAGAGACCTATGTCCTGCAGTGGGCGTCAAATGGCTGATGATGATGATGATACGTAACTACGAAAATAATGTTGGTAGCTACGGGGATCGAACCCATGACCTCTTAAATGTGGGGTAAGCGTTCTACTGACCGCTGTTTTATTGTTGTTATTCCAGAACCAGAACCCGATAAGAAACCGAATGAGAAGGAGCCCGAAGCAGAGAAGCCGGCAGAAGGGAAGAAGAAGATGATGAAGGGGGCTGAGGAAGAGGAAGACGAGGGGGCGAAGAAGAAGCAGAAGGACGCCGGCTATACAGACGTAAGTTCTTATACATTTATATAAACTCACGCTTGTATCCCGGAGGGGTGATTGCCTGACAAATAACCAAAAAACCAATCACTTTAGTCATTGTACTTAGTTTATGCATAGGAAAATGTCCATTCTAATAATAGATTTATTAACCCAAGATTTTAACCGATATTGGACATCGCAACTACAAAGTGTAGCACACTTTTAGTTTAGCGGACTGTATTTTTAAGGGCTGATAATTAATTAAAACCGAGTTTTTCTATATTTTAGGCTATATTATATAATCAAACAAACCGCGTGCGGGAGCGGCAAGGCACGAACTCACATTTCAATAGTGACAACATCAGAATGTAAAACAAGGTTGCCACAATAAAAACATTGTAAAATAATCTATGTCGCGAACACAAAGCAAAAAACAATACCGGAAATACTCGTAAAAAAAATTGCATAAAAAATTAAATCTAGAACAAAAATACCTAGTTGTAAATAACAACTCTTATTTACGAGCTTAGGGAGTAGCGCATTGTAAAAAGAACCAAAGAAGAATTTTAGCGTTCCGTAGTGGACAAGGAGCCCTTATTATAGTTTTGCCATGTGCATCCGTCTTATCTTCTTATCTTATCCGTCTATCTGTCTCGCTGTCTGTCTGTCCGTCTGTCCCTCTATCCGTTCTTCCGTCTGTCCGTCTGTCCGTCTGTCCATCTGTCCATCTGTCCATCTGTCCGTCTGTCCGTCTTGTCTGTCCGTCTGTCCATCTGTCCATTTGTCCGTCGGTCCGTCTCGTCTGTCCGTCTGTCCGTCTGTCCGTCCGCGGTATGGTTGAAATTTGGCAATGACGTACACATTATTCACGCCAACAAAAAGGTAGAATAAAAACAAAAAAAAAACTATCGGTCCCCCCTTCCCAACACTTAAATTAGGGATGCATTTATTCTCGCGTACACCATAGTGTGGGGTATCGTTGGATTGGTCGTTTAAAAATATTATGGTTGAACTAAATATGAAGGTTTGAGGCGCAAATTTTTGTCCGAGTAGGGCGTGCCCCCCCCCCCCCCCCTCTCCTAGCAAAACGGTTAATTTTAGAAACGTGAAATTTTATAATTTGTTATTATTGATATTTTATTCCAGGACGAGAAGACGATAGAGATCCGCAAGGAAGAAGAGGAGGAAGACTCGGCTATCCCCACCGTCCACCCGCTCAGGAACTGCACCCCGCCAGCCATTGAGCAGGTAGTCTGCGGGCTAAGTCTTTTTCTTAGCGGGGCAGTGAACCTCGTTGGTCCAGCGGTATCACGTCGGATTAGCAAGGCTGAGTTCGGGGTTCGATTCCCTGTAGGGACCGCCGTTCATTTGTACAAATAGCCTCAGTCTGGGTAACCAGGAAATCCATGGAAATCCATGTTTGTGATTTCCTTGCCTGGTTACGATTATGTTTACATGAATAATGCCACTTCGCACTGAGAAAAAATTGTTACGCTGCAATAAAATAAATCCCCCATAATAAAAATACATCTGACCCCAAAATATGTTCTAAAATGTATGGTTACCACTATAAAATAAAGCTTCTCTGTCTAAGCGCGCTTTGTGAACTTTAACAAGGAAAAATATCCTTAGTGTGTTGCTTATTTTACCGAAGTCTCATCTCTTGACAGCTCAGAGGCATTGTGTCAAGATCTTGATACGGAGGTTCCGGGTTCGTTTTTTCGTTTCAAGGTTAACAGTAGATATTTTTGAGTTAAAAGTGGCAATTCTAGAGATTCTGGGAGAAAGAGGGCTTGTTGATAGGAAGTAATTAATATCCGCAAAATTATAGAGCACACAATGCTAGAAGTCGTGGCCTCGATTCCCACTTGGGTCTGCCATACATTTGTACAAGTGGCCTCAGTCTGGGTGTATTTCCATGTTTCTAAATAATGTTTTTTTATAAATAAGACCCTATGTATTTTAATATTTCCTTTTTTAAGTACAATAAAGTGCTCTCTAACTATATACCTTTTTAAAAACCGTTCTAAAATCGTAAGAATCCAACATATTAAAGTAATCACAAGTTTAGTAATATGTTTGAGCAGGTACCTACTACCTACTATATACTAATAATCCAAGAAGCATTTATACGACTTCGTTCACTACCGCCCTATTCACAGTAGTTTCGATCATTGAGTAAATGCGGCAACAGCTGTGACAACCGAAACTGGACTCTAACTGCTAAATTTTAGACTCAATTTCGATCACCGAGGCGCTATTGATCGGTAGTTGAAAGCGGAACAATGTCAAAAGGCAATCGCTGTACTTACGCGCGTAGTTGGAGTTAAATGGAGTCATAACGATTTGGGTGACACCTTTGCGTCTTCCGTGTAGGGTCAGTCGGCTGCACGTAAACCTTTATACACCCTGAAATCTGGGCGATTTGAGAGCCGCTGTTTTGTAATGAGTAATTAAACAGTACATTTTGTACTCGCGCCTGTATCCAGGAGGGGTAGGCAGAGACTAGCCACCTGTACAAGAGAAATCAAACTCCTAATCAGATTTACTTGCTAAGACATACTCAGGCCGACTTGCACAACTTCTTAAATGTAATAAGTAACAAATAAGTAATTTATTAATGTGCTTGATTTGTCTTGTGATTCATTCAGTAAAAATATATATTTGTTTTTACTGTTTACAGCATCAAATGGCTATAACTTAAGGGTGACACACACCAACGCGGTGGCGGTCCATACATAAATCATTTACGGCAGTAGTATTTTGTATGGACCGCCACCACCACCGCCACCACATTGGTGTGTTTTATCCTTGACAGAGACATATTACATTTTAAAAGTTATACATATTAAGTTAAACACTGAAGTAAGTCCCTAGCTCCTTAACTAGGGCAATCTGTATCTTAGGAGTCAGTTCCTTCCTTTTTACATTAAATACTTAATTATGTTGTTTTACTGTATCTCTCTGGTAGCCATTAAAATTACTCAGTTAAATGCAATTTAAGACACACTTTAGAAGCTGGTGCAAGTCAGCCTGCGTAATCCCTTCACATGTTTAAAAAATGTCCTAAACCTAAGATTTACAAAAAGACAATATTTACAATGAGAAATCGGTACTATTTGGAGGCACACAAAGATCTCAGTTTAATCCAGTTTTTTTTTTAAACGTTTCATTCTAGTTTAACAAACATTTGGCTTCCGAGACCAAAGTACTACCCACTTACCTAACTAAACCTTACCTCACCGACCGACCTCGCTTTGTTCGCTGTCGGTAGGTAATTTTTTTTAGAAACTATTTCCATCCAGCCAAAACCGGTTGGTTCCAGTTCCCGCGGCCACTGATGGGCCAGTCAGCTCGGCGGCACGGCGGCCTCATTATCCACATCCTGGTGGCAGTCTACACCTTCATCGGACTGGCCATCGTCTGCGACGAGTACTTCGTCTCCAGCTTGGACCGGATCTGTGAAGGTGGGCTGAAAAAGCGAATACTTAGCGCCTGTTTGCTTTTCACCACGCTCATGTCACTGCCTAAAGAAGTGGAAGTTTAATTAACTTCAATCAACAAATCAGCCCGCATTTGTCCACGTCTAGTCATGACACGTCGCTTCTTTCTGCAGCTGCCAGCCGCTACCAGAAATTTGTCTCTTAACCTACTTCTTGGGATTCTACTTCTTGGGACAATACTGCAAACTCGTGTATTTTTTGTTTTTTAAGCTATCATTTTTAATATAATCTTTATCACAATTAAAGTGGTTCAGCAGTGGCGCCACTTATTTAACAAAAGCTGGACTTCAAGTAGTTGATGCTGCTGAAGCATGCTTATCAATAGAAGTGACAGTAAAGAGTTTTGAATAATTCCACTATTTACTCATATTAGATTAGCTTGAGGATATCAAATAGTTGTACTATTACTGACTGTGATGAACGCCTTCAGAGTTTCAGCTGGCCCCAGACGTGGCCGGAGCCACATTCATGGCTGCTGGCAGCTCCGCACCCGAGCTCGCCACCGTCATCATTGGGGTGTTCTGCGCTCAGGATGACATTGGTAAGTTTCTTCATTTGATAAAAACAGATGTTCCATACTAAGGTTGTCGCCACCAACGACAAAATTTGGCCTAGTTGAAAGCCTTCACGAACGTCCGGAAAGACCGTTTCAGACATGGAAGAAAACAATCTCCGCTGAAGCAAAGGAGATGAATTTAATATGGACAGATCTGCCCTAACTTGGCATGGATAGACAGATTTGGAAGACCCTAATTTCCTCTAAACGGCAACCATTGTTAGAGTCCAGATGATAGCTATCATGTTAGCTGAGCTCCCTCCAATAAGTAAAATGGTTATATATGGCCTGAAAGTTGCTAAGTCCCTGTTACCTATTACAAAATGTTTCCCTAATATTTTTCTTTTCTAATTTTAAATATCGGCCTCAGATTAAACGCAGGAGTAAAGTAATTGAAGAAGAAGAAGAAATTATTGACGGCTCCCATTTTTGGAAAGATAGAAGATTGATAGAGATAAATGATTTTGAACAGATAAAAATCTTCGTATACGTATATTACCCTCAGATTAGTGGAGGACTTCTTTTCCTCAATCTATCAAGCCAAGTCACCAAAGGTGGCATGAAGACGCGAGACCACCTTCAGCTGACCAAACCAGAAATAAAATAATGCCGCAAAACGATGACGACGTGACTCGTCGTCATGCTTCTCGCTGGGTATCGAAACATCCTTCGAAACTTTACCACTCTCTCCAGGCGTCTCCGGCGTGATCGGCTCGGCGGTGTTCAACATAATGTTCGTGATATCGGTGTGCGCGCTGTGCGCCGGCACCGTCTCGCACCTGAACTGGTGGCCGCTGTGCCGCGACTGCTTCTTCTACGCCATCTCCATACTGGTCATGCTGTGCACCATCGCCAATGGATATGTATCCTGGTAACTGGCATAACTTACCCTAACATTCTTACAACTCCTAAAGAAACCTCCAAAACGTGCAATTTCTAACCTAACCCAACCTTTTTTTTCGGGGGGGAAATCTGTAACAGATACCCGGCGTCTCCGGGCAAACGCCGGGTTATGCGGGTCTCGCTCTCACTAAAACCCCTCCGGTGTGCCTCCTCTCGCCATTGACACCGAGCTACGTGACTTGCAGTTACACCTCCGCAGCTCGGCTGGCGACCCCGTCCCCACCTTTTGCGTGTCCGCACAGGGTAGCGGTGGAGGAGCCATATGCGCTCCGCTACCCCCATCCTCTTCATCAAACCTAACCCAATCTAACCTAACCTTCTCGCAGCTCGGAACCTAACCTTACTCAAACTAAGCTATAATTATTGCATCCTTAAACAAAACCTTGTCCTAAACTAGCTAGATGACTAATAATCTTGCACTTGCTGACTTAACCGAACCATCTTGCAGCTCTTAGCTAACTTTTCCTCAGTGACCTAACCTAACATTCTCTCAGCTCCTTACCTTACCTAATCCAAAACATGTAGGTACCTAGTTACTTATACAGAACTCGAGCTTTGGGGCTTTGAACCTGCAGCTCTGTCAAAAGTGGTGAAAACGAGATCTAGAGTAAAAATTTACAAGGCTTTATTTTATATATATGTAAATATAGAGCGTTACTCTTGAGTAATCTTATACCTTCCTGCTCCCAGGCCCGAAGCGCTGTTCATGCTGATGATGTACGGTGTGTACTGCGTGGCGCTGCGCTTCAACAGCCAGCTGGAGGCGTGGGCGCTCACCCTGCCGCTGCCCTTCAAGCTGCCCACCAGGGAGGAGCAGGCGGCTCTCGTCACCTACAAGTAAGTCCTTTGGTGCCCGTTGGTCTAGCGGTTCACTCGCTTGACTACTAAAACGGAGATCGTGGGCGCGATTCCCGCTGAAAGCCGACTTACATGACGAAGTCACGTTTGTACAGGATTTTTTCAATCAGTCTGGGTACGATTCCATGTTTGTGATGTCCTTGCCTGGTAACCATAGCACAGGGTATCCTAGTTTGGGACCAGGACAAGTGATTGTGTTGTGTGGAAGTTATTTTACGGTCCGTCCGGATTTGTCCGGTCTATTCCGGGCTCCCGTCCGTACTTTGTCTAGATAGGTAAAAAAGAGGTATTGTACAAAAACGTACCTACATAATTTCTCTGCGTATATAATTAATTAGTTAATTATTTAATTAATATAAGTATGTACCTACTTTAACCTGAGGTGCTGATACGTAAGTTCTCCACTGTATGGACTATTCCGATGTAAGCTACTCCGAACTGTCAATTACGTTACATATTTTGAAACTTCGGCAACGTGAAGACGGATAACCCGATAGATTGAGTAGTTACGTAATAGGAGAGCTGGTGTGGATTTAGATTTTTGGTAATAAATTAGGTACATTTGTACAATAGGTTGGCTGATAGAGATCGTTTTTAGCGTTAAGATTTCCTATTGCATACGGCAAGACTTAGAATACTGTTTTTTTTCTGGTTTTTACAATCAAGAGTTCTAATCTAATCTAAGAGCGGTGGTGGCGGAGCGGTAGAGCGCCGGCTTCACATTCGGGAGATCGTGGGTTCGAATCCTGGCATGTACCAATAACTTTTTTTTCTAAGTTACGTACATTTGTGAAGTTTTTGTAGCAATACCACTCGCTAACTGTGAAATTAAACATCGTGAGGAAACCCTAATGTCTGAGGTTAGAGCGCTTGCTTCGCACAATGGCTACTATGAGGCTAAGTGCGGAAATCTCAGGTCTAACTAGAACTAGAACTAATCTAATCTATCCTTATCTTATCTAAATTTCGTCGTTCATATTGCAAAATGTCACATGTCATGTCAAAAAAAATACGATTTTATGATTTTTTATTTTTCATCGAAATTGTATAAAAAATTGATTCTATCACACGTGCAAGACATCGTGATCCTCGGTCTGATTAGCTGTTTATACTATCACGGCTTAATTTTCTTCTCAGTTATCTACGAATTTTCATACTGTTTCGATGAAAAAACAAAAATTCGTATTTTCTTTGTCACATGTGTCATTTTGTAATATGAACGACGATTTGTGGTGTGTAAGCCATTCAAGTTGGTGTCGTTTGTCAGGAGCGCGGGCGGGGCGCCCGCAGCTCCGCAACCCGGGGACAACCAGTATGCCGCCATGGAGGGGCAGACCAAGGAAACCCGTCTGCAGTCAGGTCAGTGCCAATCAATCATTCAACCCGTACTCGTCCACTGCTGGATATAAGCCTGCTCTTAGGAAGGAAGGAAGTGGCGCTCCTGGTCAGTGTTCTCCCCGGTATGTTGTGACAGAGATGAAAGTAATGCAGCCTCTATATGTCCCGAGATAATATAATAGAAATAAGAAAGAAAAAAAGAAAGAAAGATGACATTTAGTTAAATTGTCACATAAACACAAAGTAAACACGAAGGTACACAAACAAAATACACGAACGTCAAAAAAACAAAATTAAAAACTAGTTATACACCACCTTTTGCAACGTAGAATCTATCTAATAACTGGCCTATTTATATTATGGATATATATACAGACGCCGTTCGCACAGTAATAGCGTTCCGTTGGTACCCTCCGGGTAGGGAACCCTAAAAAGTACGTAATGATCGACAATACCTAAATACGTGTTTATGCTCAAAACTGGTTAACTAGTAGTTGAGGCTAATAGAGGGGGCACCATAGTCCTGGATTGCCTGGAGCCGAGGAGATCAGTTTGACATCTTTGTACGAGAGACTAGCTTAGTGATGACCATAAATTTGCGGGATTTTTTCAAAAAGCGTTGCACTTTGAAACCTCTGTCTATGTCGATAGTGGAGCTATAGACAACAAAAAAATTATGTATACTATGAGAAATATTCTGTGCCGACACAGTTTGTATCGTCCGTCTACGGATTCTCTATCGATACACCCTGGCGACCGCGGGCCGAACGACGCAGTGTGGGAAGCCCCCCCCCCCCCCACACCAGATGGTCTGACGACCTGGTTACGGTGGCGGGGAGTCGCTGGATGCTGGCGGCACAAGACCGTGAAGCTTGGAAAACCATGAGGGAGGCCTATGTCCTGCAGTGGGTGTCAAATCTATTACCTCGGACTTCTGCAACTCTTTGCAATCAATTCCCTGACCGTTGAATATGGATTGAGTGACCGTTACTTAATATATTATTTGTTCTCTCTATTGTACACTATGAATTACATTTGAGACCATGAATGTGTATAGAGTGTCTATTTATCTATTTGTTTTGAAGTGAGTGAAATATTGTCTCCTGTATTTACTTAGGCATTTTCTACTATAATATTTCTACCAGTGAAAACTTGTCATTGGCTCTCTGTGTTCATTTCATTCGTAATGTATCTTTTTCATAGCTGTAAGTTTTCCTATTATAATAAAATAAAATAAAAATATGGTCACCACTATGCGAAAAGGTTCGAACCCTTTTGACACGCTCTTTGCTCTGAAAGCCTGGACACCCGCTGACTCCTAAACGTGTTTTATAGCTGACGGAACGTACGACAACGCTGCCTACAACGCAGACCCCTTACAGCAGCAGTGGGACCCCAACAGTAGCTGGGACCCCAACCAGTCATGGGACCAAGGCGGGGTATGTATTTTCAGATCAAAAATGCGTATGACAACATTCTTCGATCCAGAAGTCAGTACCTACCTATCTGGTATTTCAGTGAGTTTTAGAATGATTTTACAAGCATTCTAAGACTCAATAAAAAAAATCTAGTTAGCTATAATGCCTATGTAGCGGTGGTAGCCTAGTGCGTAGAACATTGGACTCGGAAGCGCGAGACCCAGGTTCGATTCCCAGTACCTATGACTTTGTTTTCTAAGTTATGTACATTTGTGAAGTTATAGCAGCAATATCACTCGCTGACTGTGAAGGTAAACATCGTGAGGTAACCTGAGTGTGTGAGCTATTCACATACCTCAGCGCTTGAAATCGCCAATCCGCGGTGGGCACGCTCGGTGATTAAGCCCATGCTCTCTCTCTGAGAGAAGGCCTGTGCCCTACAGTGGGACGTATATAGGCTGATAATGCCATACCTATAAACCTATTCCCCCCACTGACTAACTAGTGGACACTTCTATTTCTCGTTCACCTATATGATTTTCCCTTTCTACGTTTTTTCAATAGCCTGAAAGAATCCTGAAGGGATCACTTCCTCAGCACAACGCTGAGTCAGCTGCCTTTTGTGGCAATACAATACACCACAGGCTACATCTATGGTCCTGTTTTATTTATTCATTTTGTCGGTTGTGTATTAAGTTTTCTTTCTGTTGTTGTGCATATTATGTTGCTTGTGTGTTTGTTTTGTTTCTGTGATGTATCTTGTTGGCATAATAAATGTCTTTCTTCTTCTTCTTCTTCTAATTCTGTTTTATCTCTTTAGTAAAACCTATCCAATCCATGGTCGAATAGCCAGTTGTTTTGTCTTCCCTATAACAGAACAGTTCCGATAAGTAGGTACGGCACCAATACAGGATCATCATCATCACCAGCCATTTTACGCCCACCGCAGGAAATAGGCCTCCTTCGCGGTTTTCATAACCATGAGGGGTTTTTGCCATAATCGCCACGCTTGGCAGGCGGGTTGGCGATCGCAGTATGCGGTTGGAATCTCAGGAAGACGCTGCTGTCCGTCTCCTGGTAATGTTTTTCGTTTATCGCCTTCTACAACATCCACGGAAGGAAATGGAGTGAGGCTCTTCTTAATCCGACGCCACACAATACAGGATGCATTCCACTGACTTTTGATTGACAGAAAATTATTTAGGCTGACTTGCGCCAACGCTGACACGAATATCTATCTGATTATCATGGGTAAGCTCTATCTTGCACCATGACATTTGCAGATACCCATATTACCCATAGACCAAATGTATGACTGACAACCTTGTTGATCAGATATTTATCTGTTTATCCATGGATACGTATTTATCTATCTGAGGGATCACTTCCTCAGCACAACGCTGAGTCAGCTGCCTTTTGTGGCAATGTAGATACAACACAGGCTACATCTATGGTCCTGTTTTATTTATTCGTTTTGTCTGTTGTGTATTTAGTTTTTCTTCTGTTGTTGTGCATATTATGTTACTTATGTGCTTATTTTGTTTCTGTGATGTATCTTGTTGGTATAATAAATTAATGTTTTTCTTCTTCTTCTTCTTCTTCTATCTACTTACTTATCCATTGATGTGGCGCAAGTCGCCCTAATCTATGACGAATGGTTGTAGCGAAGTTAATATTTTAAAGCCAGAGGTTTTGTAACGAATCTTTAGCACTGATTTCGTAAAACCTGCAATGTCTTATAAATCGTCAGCAAATACGCGAATACCAATAACCAAACAACCGGACAAATGCAAGTCGGACTCTCCCACCGAGGGTACCGTACAAATTTATAGTCTCGCAGTTTTTCGGAGCTTTTCCCGAACTTGACGACAATTTTTTATGATTTAATTACAAATGTATAGTTTTCAGATTTTCTACTGTACTTGTAGTTTACCTAATTTCCAAATTTCGTAGTTCTAATTCAACGGAAAGTACCCTATAAATTTTGATTACCTTGAGTGTTGAAATATTCGTTTTTTTGCGGCATAACAGCCGTAACTTATTTTCACGTTGACGTAGAAGTTTGATTTTTTCATGGATTCAAGAGACTATATACATGAGTATATATCGCTGCCCGGCAAGAAAAGCGTCACAATACATAATAATTACGTTTTGACATATTTGTACCATTGGATAGCGAATATTTCATTTGACCGACTGTAAAATCGTCATTATTATGGTGTGCTTAGTTACCGAGAGATGGCGCTAAGTTCTCTTTTTCACTGAGCCGTATTGGTTAGTTGACTGGCATGAACAGTGTCACAATTGTGTTGATCCAGAGCAGTTGTGTATTGTGCTCCCACAAAAAAGTATTAATGTGTGATGCGACTGTCTATCGGTAAGTTTTAGGAGTTTATTATACAATTGTTTCCATGAAAAGTGCATCAAATTGTGTTATGACGGTTTTGTCGAGGAAAAAATCACGTGGAATACTAAATATTTTAAAGAAAATAGTCATATCCTGAGTAATTACTCTTTTATACGTCATGGTATGATGGGAATATTTTATTTGAAAATAATGTAATAAAGTCATAACACGTTTAATGACAGTGTTACCGTACAATATTATAGTAATATTCAGCGTTATGTTGTATTGTAACTATCTTTCTGCATAAATAAAACTAAGTTTTTAGATGCATATGGCATATTGTGTTATCGGTCTGTTTTCATGAAAAAATATTATGATTTGAAGCGAATAGTTCATTTCTCAATTTTATTTTTCTTTCCAGTATACCTAATTATTTTGATTTATTCTTTAAGGAAAAGATGAAGACTAATCGCGGAGCGTTGATGAGCACACTAGCGTGTGAAGAAGACCAACAAGACATTTCTAATCAGACTACCATTCCAACTATATCTTTTGGAAACGATATTCCAAAGCAAGGTTAGTATTTTACATGAACTATTACTAATTTTATGGTTTTTTTTACGATTTCTAACACTAATAGGTAAGTATGTATCCTTGAATAAATAAACTCCTAAAATAAAGGAACATTGTTATGTACAACTAATTTTTTAACATTCTTCTAAATCCCATACAACCGAGATGATTTGTTTGAGTAACAATAGATAATGGTACGAAACTTGGCAGGATTTTTAGGATACCGACTTTTTTGTTTTAGATGGAGGTCAAACATCAGATAAAGAAAATGTTTATTTTGAAGACAACGATGATAGCGTCGAAGACCCAAATTTCGAAGCCAAGTCTGTAAATAAAAGTTCCGACTTAGATAGTGACTCTGGTCGTCCAACTGTAAGAAAGCTTACAAAATCATTTATCATCCCTAAAATTTACTTTATTCAGATACTCAAATTCACATGTGGCAATGTTGTGTGTGCATGCTTTAGACCACAACTTAGTACTCATGTCATATTATTACTTTTATATCGTGTAATGGTTGTGATCTGTTTTGTACACCAAATAAAATGAAATAAATAAATAATACTAATTTACTTTGAGTAACAACTAGTTGTTACTTGTTTTGATACTCATTTAATGTACCTAATTATTTATTAAGTCTTAACCTATTGTTAAATTAAAATATTTAAAAGTTTAATAAAAAGTATAGATACCTTTAATTTAATGTGACTGTGAGCGAAGCCATAAGATTATATTGTTAAGAAATTTATTACACTAGTAACTTTGTATAAGAAAAAGAAAGTAGTAATATCTTTTTATATAGTTTATTTTTTTATAATATAGAAAAGAGTATTATTTCCTAAAATATTTCCAAATTCTCCAAAAAAAGAGTCATAACATATCCCAAATTAAATATAGCTTGAAAGTTACTTAAAAAAATTACATAATTTTTCAAAAAAATATATACTATTTGAAATGTATATAGATATACTATTTGCAAATAAATTTTCAGCAATGTAACTCCCATAATTTTTATAATATCAGCATATAAAATAATAAAAAATTATAAAAGTCGCATTATCTCGAAATCAACATTTTTGTGTTATGACACTTTTTTTGCCAAGCAGCGATATGTGGTTTTAATTTCAACTCGATACTTCCACGTGTTCCCGAGATAAAGGGTATTGACAGACAGACGGACGGACGTACGGACGGACGGACAACAAAGTGATCCTATAAGGGATCCGTTTTTCTTTTTGAGGTACGGAACCCTAAAAAGGGCCAGCGTTACGTCTAAGTGATATTCCAAGCTCATTCCAATCCATCACCCCACCAATCGACCAAGCTAGCCTCTTTGTCAACACCAACAGTTATGAGTAACTCATACTTTTTTCTCTTAGCTGAAAACTGTATTTTATCGTGGAATCTTATTTAATACCTGTTTAATTGACCATCTATGTTTAAGTTAAACATAAACTTACGACTCTCAGTTAGGACGCATTACTGTTAATAGAAATATCTAATCTCCTGTTTAATTTATAGAACTGTTTCTATTATTTAACTAACTACTTACGTACCTATTTAGGTTATTGCCTGTACCTACCTAGATACCTACATTCTTAAGTTCTAAACAAGTTCTTTCAAATTTTGCCTATTATGTTTCATAAACATGCGATAATCTTTATGTTAACATATACGAAGGTTTCCACAACACAGGCTAGACCTAGCGTGGCGACCACAGCAAACTGTTTGTGTATGTAACCATTTTTATTAATAAAGAACTTTTTACTTTTAGGTACTTTACCTTACCAATTATTACAGCTTCTTTGTACCTACTAACCAGTAACAAAAATCCCTTCAGAGGTTTACCTCAGTAGCAGTAGCAGCGTCCGGCGGCCCTTTTAGGCGTACCTTTGTTTTCGATTATACCTACGAATCCGCAGCAGCCCGGTAGTCCGTTTAGGTGTTCCTAGCTAAATGTTTCAGCTCCCCTGTTATAAAACTAACCTAACCAACAACACCCGCTCCACCTTAAAAAAATTACTTAGGTACATTAGGTCAGTATGACCTAAGAATGTAGTTTCGTACATTTATTGCAAAATGCAAATAAAGTGCCTTTTAAAAAAATGTGTATTCGATAGCTATTGTAAAGGTACGATCATTTTAATTTGCTTCTTGAATTAACCTTTTTTATGGCAATAAACAAATTAATATATCGCTCGTAGCCCCGGCTGCCTGAGTGATCTTAAACGATCACGAAGGTTAAGCAACACTGGGCGCGTTCAGTGCATGGATGGGTAGCCGTCTATGCCTAACGCTTGTGGCATTTTTCCGAGCGGTTCCGTGCTTCGCAAGGCACGTTAAGCTGTTGGTGCCGGCTGCCGTCGATAGATGGCAGTCGTTAAGCCAAGTCAGAGGCCTTAGGGCGGCTTGACAACTTCTGACAGTAGACGAGCCACTAGTCTACAAGCCTCCACCAATCCGGACTTGGCCCCCGTGGTGGAGTATGGCCTATACCTTCCTCAGGGAAGAGACCCGTGCCCCTCGGTGGGGACATAATGGGTTGATGATGATGGCAATAAAAACTTTTTATCCTCACCAACCCTTTAGCAGCCGCAGCGCCCGGCGGCCCCGGCGGCGGCAGACGGCTGGGACACGGGCGCCTCGTGGGGCGAAGCGCCCCGCGACGCACCCGCGCAGCCCGAAGCGCCGGTCCAGGGCACGCAGAGTCAGCATATCGTGCCCACCATCAACGCGGTAGGTGTACTCTAACATTGTTATGAATATTATCATTAATACTTTTATTGCACATAAGTAAAAAAAAACCGGCCAAGTGCGAGTCGGACTTGCGCTCGAAGAGTTCCGTGCCATTATCAATACAAAATTAGACAAAGATCGAATTTGAGAACAGCGCCATCTGCAGAAACCAACAAGAAGCGTTTAACATTGACATTTAAAGACATGACATCGACGCTGTAAAGGTTACATAGATGACCGCTAGATGGCGAGCGCTGTCTTTAGACAACGTTTATTGTATGGGAGCCCCCCTTAAATATTTATTTTATTCTGTTTTTAGTATTTGTTGTTATAGCGGCAATAGAAATAATCACCTGTGAAAATTTCAACTGCCTAGCTATCACGGTTCATGAGATGCAGCCTGCTGACTGACTGACAGACAGACAGACAGACAGACAGACAGACAGACAGACAGACAGACAGACAGACAGACAGACAGACAGACAGACAGACAGACGGACGGACGGACGGACGGACGGACGGACGGACGGACGGACAGTGAAGTCATAGTAATAGGGTCCCGTTTGGCACCCTTCGGGTACGGAACCCTAAAAATATAATGGCAATGTGGCGGACTTATTGTTATTCATTAAAACACAATTCTTTAAAACACCCATCAAATCCGGTCTAAATGGTCTATGGGAATGGGACTCTACCACAGACAATTTGAATTTGACGAGTTTTTTAGAGGAATCGTGTACAAACCCCTGACACATCCTGAAATGTGGTGGTGAAACTTTACTAGGCAGACTATTTAAACTGCATTCGAGGAGTTTAAATAGTTAATTGAACGTTAATAAAATTAATTAGAACAGTGACATTCTATCCATTTCATGACAGCCGGCCGCTCCAGCCTACTACAAGGCCAAGGAATACAACCCCGAGACCGCCATCGACCCTCTTCTCAAGCCTATTGGAGCAAGTAAGTGGGCACCTGTGGTGGGCACAGTAATTGAGTGTGTTTATTTAACAATTGGGTATTTGACAAAATATCAAATGAATTACTTTTAAAACGGAATTTTGTGTGAAAATACTGGCCTATGACGTCACATTTCAGAGCACTATTTTTATGTTCAATCTATTTAAAAATTGTAATAACTAGTAATTAACTAAAAGAGATACATTTTCCGAGATATTTTGTAATTTTTATTTTAATCGAGCATGTGAAATAATTTATTGTTGATCGTGTCAAATACCGTATTCAGGAAGAGAATTTATTAAAACACGTTTCCTTAAAACTCTCGATAAGCGCCGATTAACATAGTCTGAGGTGGAGATTTTTCAAGGCATAGACGTGACTAGAGATTAAAACAAACGCCTCTGAGGAGTGCTTTAGAGGAACCGTGTTGTTATAAATAAAAATATACTAAATATATAAATATAGAGTAGTTTAGGTTTCGGAAGAAAAGTTGCAGCTGCCTGGGTAGCACGATGGCACGAGTTATGCGTTTTGTGGCGCTAAAATGTCATAATTTGACAGTTCATGCAATGGAAAGTCGCAACTTTTGACATTTAATACGCGCGACTAGCGTCGTCGTACTACCCTGCATAGGTAGTACGACAAGGCGAGTCGCGCGTTTTAATGTCAAAAGTCGCGACTTCCCGTACATTAATTGTCAAATTCTGACAATTTTGCGCCACAAAACGCATGACTCGCGTCATCGTACTACCCATGCTGGTGCCGGTTTCATAGAACTACAATGTATGGTTTACTATGGCAATTCCCTGTACATTCCAAAGTCGATAAACCTACAGATGACTAACTTACAGAAAAACTGTTCCTTATTCCTCCGCTCAGACAAGCTGCAGATCGCGTGCTGGTACGTGGCGTACCCGGTGCACTGGTCGTGCCGGCATACCATGCCGGACTGCCGAGGCCGCTGGTACCCCGTCACCTTCATGATCTCCATGCTGTGGATCTCCTTCTACTCCTACTTCATGGTGTGGATGATCACCATTATTGGTGAGTGACCGCCGGCGGGTTCTAACTTCAATGGACAGACTACCTGCCTAAAGCCAAGCGGTGGTCGTGCAGCGGTGGAACCCGGTTTCTCGTACACTAACAAGCTGTTAATCTACTGTTAATAGCTGTCAGTGGTTTTTTTTTGTATGCACTTTGGTCAATTGACAGCTGTTAACGGTAGATTAACAGCTTGTTAGTGTACGAGAAACTGGGGGTACGACAATCATGTTTTTTTAGTGCTAAATTTTGTGTTTTGTCCAATAAACTAAAGTGTAACGAACAAACAAAACAAACATTCGGGAGGTCGTGGGTTCGAATTGCGTATGCATTTAATTTATGCATAGGATGGACTTTGTTTTCTAAGTACCTAACACACATTTGTGGTGTTTTAGTAGCAATACTTATAAATAAATATCTCCCGACACTGCCCCATCCAATATCCCCGTC